>OY986439.1:85466015-85891015 GCA_963920525.1 Dichetophora obliterata | reverse complement strand
TCCATGGTTTTCTTCAACATTTCGATGGGAATGGCGGTTATTTCTTGACGGATGTTGGTTTTCAGCTCTTCTAGGGTCTTTGGCTTGTTGACGTAAACCTTTGATTTCAAATAACCTCACAAAAAGAAGTCTGGAGGCGTTAAATCTGGTGATCGTGGCGGCCAATCGAAATCACCATTTTTTGACATCAAACGGCCAGGGAACAATTGCTTCAAAAAATCGATTGTAGTGCGGCTTGTGTGTGGTGGCGCGCCGTCTTGTTGAAACCAGTAGTGCCTGATACGCTTTCGACGAACGATTGGCATGAAAAAATTGTTTATCATATCGCGATAACGCTCTTGATTGACAGTAACTCTGTGGTCATTATCATCTTCGAAAAAGAACGGCCCAATGAGCATTTTAGCACAAACGCCGCACCAAGCAGTGACTTTTGCATCGTGAAGAGGTACCTCTTGAATCTCTTGTGGATTTTCAGTGGCATAAATACGGCAATTTTGTTTGTTTACCGTTCCGTTCAACTGAAAATGAGCTTCATCGCTCATGAGTTTTCAGCACGTTGAGTTTTCACTATTGACTTGTTTTGTTGAATGTTAATTTCAACAATTTTAGAGCGTTCGCGTGGCGTGTACTGTTCCATTGGCCGCATTCAGCGCAGACAACAGTTGGCAACTGTTGTGTAAAAATTCGCTGAATGGTACAAATTTGGTAGCGCTAACTAAAACTGATAAAGTAGCGAACGCCTTTTAATCGAGCGAACAAATTCTATGCTACATGAACACAACTGTTTGCTTAACTGTCAGATACTGTTACTGACGCTGTTAAATTAATAAACGCAGAAAGAACGCAGCAAATTTAAGTTAGAAACCTTTGCAATTGAATTAAATTTACATAAAAATTAAATTGAATCTAACTTCTGACGTGTAAAGTAGCAACACATTCAGAGAAAAACATCGTGAACTAAGGAAGCGCTACCATTACAGTTCACAACAGTTGTCTGCGCTGAATGCGGCCATTGTAAACATTTGCTTGGAATGACGCTTCAAACGCGGTATGTCATTAGTCGATTTGGCATCACTGCGGAAAGTTACAGTGTTGCCAGATGGGCGCTTCGAATATGGACAACCCTGTATACACATGCAAGCTAGACCATGACTAAACAATGCTATTTAAAATAAACATATTAAAACAAACAAGTAAAAAAACAATTGAAATGTTTGTAAGACAAAAAAAAAATACTAAAAATTTGACGGAAGTGGTGGATCAGGAGGAATTTGGAATGCCTCCATACATTTTTATTGGCAAATAAATCCTTTACAAGCTTCTTTAATTTTTAATTAGTTTTTATGATCTATTGAATAATTACATGAATTAAGATTGTGAGCTTTAGATCAAGTGAGTTTTCAAGAAGGCAACAACAACAACAACAACTCTATATAGAGTCAATCACTTAGCTGACTAGACAGTCTGTTTCGGAAATCGCTACATATTCCTCTTCAGTAGTCTTTGAGTGATTAAGCTGTGATCAACTCACCGTTTAAACTAGCATATGAATGTGCAAATCCTCTAATTCATTCTTATGAATTGTATGGCTGCTAATCATATGACACTTCAAAGCAGTAGGCCATTTTTAGATCACCACCATCAACTCTATCAAGGGTTGCCATCTGTTCTAGCTAGACACTAGCTTCTGGCGAACTCGTTTAATTTCTATGGTGTATTTCGACAAAAAATCGAACACTAATGAATATTGAAATAAATGAAGAAGCAACTAGAACAGATGGCAACCCTTGATAGAGTTGATGGTGGTGGTTCCACTTACAAAGTAAACTGCAAATAACTATGTAGGTAATCTTTAATCAGAATTTTAAATTATTTTTCTAAAAATCTCAAGACCTCTATTATTTAATACCTTGAATTACCTTATTATTTAGTTGCCTGAATGCAACACATTCTACTCGCATAATGTTATCTTATAACCATTTTATTATTAATATGTAGTTTTACCATTCAACTGTTATTACGTAGTTGTGCATAGTTAATTTTTTGTTTTTAAGTTCATAAACACATTATTATTATAAATACCCACATCAAAAATATTCAAATGTTAAGCATAATCTAAGTTTTTTACCTGTGTGATAAAAAAGTCAGTAAACATTATGTTCACTCACTTACGTTGTAAAAATTACGGTCAAACTTTTTTAATTTGTTTGGCAACAATAAAGTGTCTATTACCTTAAGCTCTGTCGATATTGTCCATTCGATAATACTTTTTTATCTATCTAATTTTTATCTATTTAGTGTGCAATAGCTTTATCTTTTGTGTCCAACCAGTATTTTGTATTGTTTGGTATTTTACACTATTTACGTAATTTCCAATGATTGTATAAACAATATGACTTTTGTTGTATTAAAGTAGCCATCATAAATGCTATTACTTACATATCTTTCAAATGTTTTCTATTTAAACTAACGTAAGATACCTTATAAACGAAATAAAACCTTTATAGTTTTAAGGTATTAACTTAAAACTCGGTCAATTCTTCGAAAGTTAGACATTTTGTTAACGTTAATCGCAGCTGGTTGTTGGGTAACTGGGTAACCCAGCTTGCCTTCGGAAGTTTAAATAAAGTGTTTCGTTTAGATATAAACTGTTAAAAATATAAATTTTTTTTTAAAAATAAGACTGCTGGTTATGTTATTGTAACTTAAGCAAATGGTGTTTTATTTTAAACGGAACCGGTTGGTAGAAACGTATTGAAAGTGCCACCTTTTATCTTTCTTTTGAATACACAAAAAAATTTTCTTTCGATCTATAAATTCATTCTTTGTTTGACGTTGAAGACAAGAAGTTGCATTTAAAAGCTTAAGGCACTGATATTGTGTAGTAAACCTTTATAACGGATCGCGGATATCGGTGCTTCAAGCTTTTAAATATAAATGTATTTGAAAAATTCTTAATTTATATAAGTCCTAAGAACTTACCAATTTACGTACGTTTATACTATGATGATGAGTAACCAAGAGAGGGGTTCTTCTGCTTCTAGAATATACCTTCTGTATACATATATGACAAATGTCACTTAAATTTATTTTTTTTAGTTCAAGTCTTTTTAAGTAAAAGCTTATTTTTTAAAAATTTTTGTACTTGTTATTTATTTTTCAAAAAGATCAAAGAACCAAGGCATGCGCCTTAAACAAACAACGTTTGGTCTTTGACCTGAAAAGACAGGTATATATTATTAGAGGAAGAATTGATTTGAACCATAGATTAATTATTTAATTAAAAAGTTGATGGCGGTGATCTATAAATAGCCTACTGCTTTGAAATGTCATATGATTAGCAGCC
The DNA here is from genome assembly GCA_963920525.1 of Dichetophora obliterata. NCBI lineage: Eukaryota > Metazoa > Arthropoda > Insecta > Diptera > Sciomyzidae > Dichetophora > Dichetophora obliterata. The sequence continues at coordinate 85,887,669 of OY986439.1, read as the reverse complement.
ATACAATTCAAAAGAATGAATTCCAAAATCTGCACTCATTTACTAGTTTAAACAGTGAGTTGATCACAGCTTAATCACTCAAAGACTACTGAAGAGGAAAATGTAGCGATTTCCGAAACAGACTGTCTAGTCAGCTAAGTGATCGACTCTATACAGAGTTGTTGTTGTTGTGGCCTACTTTAAAAACAATACTTGATCTAAAGCTCATAATTATTTGATTGTTTTTAATTTAAAAACACATTGAAATGATGTTTTTAAATATTTTTTCTCAATATTTAATTATTTTTAAAAATGAAATGTTTTTAAACTTAAAATGTGTATTTCAAAAACAAATTTGTTTGATATAAACAAAATTTCATTTAATTTTAACACATATTTTCCACAGTGTGGAATTTTTGTTTTGTGTTTTATAGCCACAGTTTATGTTATATTATATTATGATTTTTAAAATATCAGAGTACATTTGTTCCATGGTTTCTTATTGCCATTCTTAAAAAATCAAAAATGTAACCTTTAAAAAGAAATTGAAAAAATTGTTTCAAGTGTACCTACAATTTTTTTTTTGGGATCATTCCAAAATATATTGTTTTTATAAACCGGACGAAAACTCGATTTTTGACGGCCAAATGTGCACTCTCTGAAAACAGGAAGAAGAAGAGAATATAAAATTGCTTGCAAAAAATTGAATTTTAGTCGGATTTTTCCAAACGATTTGATGCGATTTCATTTAAGGATATAGGAAATCTCACATTATGTAATTTATTAAAGTAATACGAATATTTGCTTAAGCAAAATATTATTGAAGTGTATTACATGAGAAAAAAATAAAATTGTAAAAAAGTTTATTGTTTAATTATTAGTAACATTTTACATCAAATTTGAAGATAAACTTTAAACAGTTTTTGGAAGTTTCTCGTCGGCTGCGATTTCCAAATGATGAAAATAATCGTTTGTGATCCTTTTTTATTCAAAATTTAGCAAATGACATATGCTAAAAAGTATGAAGTTGGCAGAGTTAAAATAAATGAAGTTAGTTACAATTCAAGTCACATAAGAATAATGAATCATAGATGGCGTTAAAATAATACAGTGAATGTGAATAAATTAGTATTCCGGTAGTGGTGTCTCGTTACAAAATTGAATTTGAAAATATTTCGGACATGATACGAGAAAGATTTTTACACCATCTTTAAAATATAATAAGGCTTCTCATCTAAGCATGTAACTGACCCGTAAACATTGTAAACCTTGTGAACTTACATGCGCGTAACTATCTGTCAAAATTTGTATGGGCGTGAGTTTACATCATTTCCGAGCCTATTTTGTAGTGTAAACTAGCATGTAAATCTACGTGTGTGAATGAGGGTTGTCTTTGGCGCTAATCATTACATATTTAAAGCAGTTGAAGTAAATATGTACACGTTTTATTTATTTTTTTATGTTAATGTTAATTTTTAAAAGGTTTAAAATTGAAAAAAGTCATAATGTTGTCGCAGCCGCCATTTTGTCGACATTTACGCTATTTACACTTTATCGCTCATCAAAAGTTTAAATGCTTAACATGTTTACATGCTTAGATGAGAACCCTTAATAGATGTTCTTATGTGTACAAGCGTGTGTAAACCGGTGTAGTGTGCGTATCAGGTTTACAAAATTAGTACCAAAAATCGTAGTAAATAGGTTGCATTTTGCTTATGCTCATTCTAGATTATGCCTTTCCCCCTCCCCCCTAGAACAAATCCTGCGGACGCCTATGGAAGTTTTGAAATACAATACATAGTAGGTAGAAACATAATATTTAAACTAAACAAAAATTATAAAACCTCTCAACGTTGATTCATGACAAAATTATCATTTTTATTTTTTATTGTTTACAAAAAGTGTGTGTTTTTTACACTCACAATACAAAGATAATCTTACATATAAGAGTATGTACATACATATAAGAAACACACATGGACTAGTTATAATCGTAGCCAACTCCTAAAATTGTTGATTAATATAGTTTGTGATTAAAAAAGCATTTATTTGTTTGTATTACAACGGAAGTGCGGACAATTTAACAAACAAACTCACACATGGCAGTTTTGCAATATTGAACTATTTTTATGGTAATTATATTAAATTTCACAAAATAATATTTACGAAGTTTAATAATGCAAGCATCAACAAATGTTTTTCAATATCGAAAAAAAAATTGTACAGACCTATTATAGTTTAATATAAATTTTACAAAGACATTCACATATGCAAATTGAAGTGTTGACAACTTATATTCAATCGAAATTTGTTTATAACCAGACATTATCACTGGTTCCGTAAATATATTTGGTCGAAATTATGTATAATTACATAATTATGGAAATGCACTTACGGTATAACGATTTTGGAAGAAAATATTAAAGTTAATTATTTTAAATGCCTCTAAAACATTTAGCAAGTCAAAAGGAATTTGCCTGAAGATTATACAGTAACTAATACCCATTTTTCTCCAAGAAAATTTTAAGTTTTCATTGCTTTATTTAATTTAATAGCTATTCCATGTATTAAATATAAAAGCTATTTTTAAATTTCCAAAAGTTTTTCATAAATCCGTTGCAAAAATATTCAAAATTAATAAACAATAAACTAGGCAAAAATACATCGGTGTATATCTTCGTTTCGATGCATCGAAATGTGCATCGATATTTTTCGATGCATCGGAGGCCATACATCGATGCATTGATTTGCATAGGATTTTTCAGATATTACAAAATTGTACACAATTTAAAATTAATTACTATAACTGAGCTAATTATGTTTCTAACGGACTATTGAATCAAGTAAGAAACTTTTTCGTAAAATAGAAATGCTGCAATCGAAAGTTTTTCTAAAAAATCTAAAAATTAAGGGAGACTTTTGTATGACTTAAGAATTTAAAATTTTCAGTTCTAAGAAAAAGTGTTTGACCTGATTCAACAGCCCGTTAGAAACATAGTCAACTTTGTTATAGTAAGTAATTTGAAATGTTGCTTATAAATAATAAGTGAAAGAATTATTTTGACGAATACCAGTACTTTAACAAATTTATTAGCGCAAAACACTAAACACTTGTTTGTTTAATCTGACACAAATTTATTACCGCAAAACAAACACTTGTTTGTTTAATCTGTGCCCTGCTAATCTATTCCTTTGCTGAGTAATGATTTGAGCGGCTTGTAAAAAAAGTCGTTCGGAAGGAACCGAGCTACCAACCAATGTTAAATATTTATACGCCACTTTGTATAACGGGGGTTGTGTCTTGAATCGCGGGAATCGCGGGAGTCGCGTTGTTTTCACTACGTTTTTCAAAAAACCGCCAAACCACACTTTTTGGAGCCATTTAAATTTGTTGATCAAATTCACTCACTTTGCACAATTGAAAAACTGAAATGGCGGTTCAATGTACTAGAGATGTCAGTTTACAAAAAACATCGATGCATCGATTTATTATACATCGAGTGGATAATTTTCGATGCATCGAAGCAAAACATCGATATTTTCGATGCATCGATGTTTTTCCGACATCCCTACAATAAACAACGTTTAGCTGTCACTATACAGCTATGTTAAAACAAATAGCTAATTTTTGATGCAACGCGATTTGATTAATTTGATGAGCTGAAAAAAAAACTAAACTACCTCAGTAAAATATTTATATGTGCAAAAATATTTTTTATTTTTTCTCCCTGGTTTATAACAATACAATTTTTTTGAGTTTGCCAAATTTTTTTTTAAGGATGGAGTTTATTATTCGAACAGAGAATTCTTCTCTTCCTCGTATTCGTAGTACCGTTAATCGGAAATAGTGCGAAACCTCGCGTGTGCAATAGAAAATATTTATATGTGCACTATTGCTTCTTTTGCGTTTTAACTGATATAAGGTAAAAATTACCAAAATTTGTTGAAAACCTTAGTAAGAAAAACCATAAACATAACAGTAATATATTTTTGGAACAAAATATAAGCAGATTTTAGAGTTATTTTATTCTTCAAATAAAAATACCACTTTATCTGAAGAAGATCGTTGAAATATAGAAGGCTTAAATGAAGCCGGTATAAAAGTAGGTGCTATAGCTGCTAGGACAAATCGTCATTGAAACACAAATAACCAATTTTTTAAAAGACCCTGGCAACTATGCTATAATCTAGTATAGTAAAAGAAAATCCGTGATTGACCAATGAAACAAAAGACGAATTGGACGTCTTGCTGTGAAGAAAGGGATGATTTGTGGTTAAATTGCTCTTCTGCATTTGGATCTAAGGGTTACCAGAAGCAGAATCCAACAAATTTTGGATGAAAATGCCAACGTCAGTTATGAATCGCCCTTCTCTCAAGCCATTCTTCTACCAAGACACATTGCGGCCAGTCTAGCTTATGCCGAAAAATACAAATTTTGTGAAAAAGAATTTGGGAATGTCATATCAAGTGATGAGAAAAGGTTCAACTTTGTTGGGCCCGACGGTTGCCAGAAATATCGTCACAATTTGCGGTAGTCACGACAAATTAGGTATGCGCGTAACCATAGGCGGGGATGATTGATGATTTTAGTCGGTTTCAGATACTTTGAAAGTCTCCCCCGTATTTTATTTCGTGCATATCGAATGCACAAATGTATATTGAGTTATTTGATGATGTGTTTATTGAGTTCACATGCTATAAATACCAGGATAACTGAACTTTTCAGCAGGACAACGCACCAACAAATTCTTCCCGATCCACAAATGACTTTCAATAAATCTGAAATATACCCGTACTGTAGTGACCTGCTGTTAGTCATGACTTGAATCCTATCGAAAACCTGTGGGGCATTCTTTCGGCCCAAGTTTATAAAAACGGGAGCCAGCTCGAGTCGATGAAGCATCAGAAAACAGTTCTTTAAGATGAATGGCCGAAAATCAATGGCACCATCCTTAGATCGTTGATGTACTTCGTGCCTTACACGCTTAACCATGTCATATAAAAGAAAGGAAGACATATTTTTTTATAAAATCTATACATATTTCTATTTTATTCCATAAAATCAATAAAAATAGGTTTTGCACACATAAATATTTTCTATGAACTTTTTAAATACATTATAATTTTTTAATAACAAGTTTTTTAATAAGCTATATCTTGTTTTACATATGAGTTCTTAACACTATTTCAATAAAAAATTAATATAAAAATAAATGAAGTTGCGTTTGCTTAGAAATGCATTTGAAGTGTTGCACATATAATTATTTTACTGAGGTATTAGTATTGCTTAATTCCTTACATTACCTTTACAAGCGAACAACGTTGTTAGAGTTCTTTTAAAATGAACAAAAACTCATTTTGAAAACAACGAATTTATAAAAAGCAGGGACCGTAACTCTTAATTTGAAATAGCTATCATGTGATATTTTTTTAAAAAAGGACGATTTTAATTGTATTTTTGAACAGAAAAGAGAAAAAAAATTAAATTCTTTGAAGTTGGTTTTTAATTTAAAGATAACAAATACCAAATTACAATTATTTCGAACTTTTATTTTTCCCGACTATTTTAAAATTTAACTGTTTTTTTAACTTTTATTTTTCAGTCAAAAAAAAATCAGTTTCGACTTTTGAAAAAAAAATCATTCCCGGACTTATATTTTTCGTGTTGAAAATAAAAATCATTTTTGTGTTACTGCTGAAACAGGGTAGCCTCAATAGTCCTAGTGGTGCTACCCAGTGGCCCCGGGTTCGAATTCTGGCCAGGCTATGGTCATACGCTTTAACCTTTCTTTCCTAATTTGTAATCAAAAGAACTTTAAAACACAACAATCTACGACGAAAAGTTGTAGTTGGTGGTGGTAGGACAGTTAGTAACTGGATTTGACTGAGATGTAGGCATAACACTTCTTCAGATTGAACACATGTTTCTATAGCTTTCTGCCACATTAAAAACATACTACACAAAAGTTTCATTTTACTCCTTTCTGGTCTAAGTGGCCCAATTTGGTCTTAGTCTAAAAAGACTTGATACAGGATACATAGCAGACAAACCCATTTTTCTTACGCTAGCCATTTATTACTGTAAGGTGGTTATGTGCATGATAAATTTTAATATTTGATGACGATTTCGAAGAAAACGAGAGGGACGATGAAGATAATCCTTGCAGCCTTATCCAAGGTGTAAGCGTAAAAACACTTACTTTTTCAGTAAAAGTGTTAAGAAATTAATTTTGGGTCGGCTTAAAGACTTATTCCTTGCAGAAGAACCAAGTTGAAGTGAGAGTTTTCATGGCTGCTAAGCATTTTGAGAAATGGATGAAGCAGAAAAAAAATGTCAAACATATCTTTTTTTAACTTTTTCAAATCGGTGGTGTGATGTGTAACACCAACAAAATGTTTGTTTTTAGACCAGAAACTTGAATTTTTTATGTTTATTTTAGCTTTTGTTTTGTTATGTTTAGTAAAAGTATTATTTTTAAAACTTAATTGAATTACTGCACGTTAGAGTGGAACGAAATGTATAAAAGAAAAAGAATTTAATCGGCTTTATATATTTTTTAAAACTATTCGTAAAAATAAAATATTCTGCATACTTGGTTTTTTCTGCGACATAACTTTTGACTTTGCAGGAGAGTTTTTGTATTTTATTTCCCAATTTTTTTTACTGACATATTTTTTAATCTGAAATCGAAAAATTTACATCCTAATTTTTTTGATGCAAACCTCTTAATTCAGTCATAATTAACATCCAGTCATGACAACCAGTTCCCTATTATACCATGTATAAAGTTCACCGAAATTGGTCACTCGCGAATATCTCCGCTCCTCTATGTCGGACACAAAATATGTTTGCATCAAAATTGTCGATCAGATAGTTATATTCAAAAATACCCTCAACAGTTTTAACGAAAAACAAACAGTTTCTACGCTATGAGACTATTTATATCTTAACAGTGCAAAGTAGAAATTTCTTACTCCACAGCAATTCCATTTTAAATGTACCGGAAAAATCAAAATTACGCAATGACCATTTTCGATTTTAGTGAAATTTTGCATGGAGCATCACTGACGGAAATAAAAAACTTAATTTGGAGGAAAAAAGTTTGGCGTGATATTTTGCGAAGTTACAGGGTGAAAAACAAGACCAGAACCTTTAATTTGTTAACCTTTAAGTAGGGACGCGAAACTTTTTGTCTATTTATTATTATTTATTATATTGATTATCATTATTTATTTATTATTTACTTACAATCTATTGACCGCTCAGCCTTGTCTCTTCACGATCGTTTAGCAACTAGAAGTACTGTATTCCGTACTACTTATCCAAGTAGGTATGGGAAAACCATGTGATTCTCGGAAATCACGAAAATGGAGAGGCCCATGAGACCCCACTTCCATAGTTAAAGGTTAATGTTTATTTTAAATTTTTATGATTAGTAAAAGTATAATTTTTAAAACTTAATTTAATAATTGCAAATACCGACATTTTTCCATTTTGTATAAGTTTAATGGACTTCATTAGTTTCTTTTAATCCTACTGCTATGATAAGCCCTCTTCACGTATTTTCGTCTTATAAACAATTAAGATGTAAAAAAAAGAAACAAACAAAGAAAAACAAAAGTAAGAACATACAAGAACTTCAATATAATACACAAAATTATAATGTCTAAGATGTGTTACACATCAACCCAATGTAAGAAACTTTTTTTTTATTATTGATGTTATTGTGAAAAAATGCAAAATAATTTGTGGTATTTAAAGATATTAAACAAAAGCACGGTTTTACTTTTTCTCACTTTTAAAATCTAATGAAATTTCTATCCGAAACACTATTGTTTGCAAATTAGAAAAAAACTTTTTGGAAAACATTTTTAACGATTTTTACGAACACTTACTAAAAACTAGATGATGTCAAAAGAAACATATCACAGTTGTTCATTCACTCATATGTCAACATATGGTATGGGAAATCGTGTTACACACGGTACACATTACCCCACTTCACCCTATAATCAAAAAATTTTTCTTTGCAGAATGAAAAATACTTTTTTCGGAAAAAATAATTTTATGGAGGAAAATAACTTTACAACATAATTTATACAAAATTAAAAAAAAAATTATATTTCAGAAATTACACAAAAAGGATTTTTATTTTCAACGGAAAAAAACACGATGATTTACGGTGCCTGATAAATAGAAATAAGCCCAATGATATCGCTCTTTTTGTGCAATACTGTCACAACTAAAAATTGTAAAATTTCTTAAAAAGCGATATTGTTTGACTTATTAATTTTAGAATTTGCCAAAAGCAAGTTTATTTTTCAATTTGAATACCCAAAGTATCTTCATCAACAGGTTTTATTTTGCGAAACTTGTATTTATTTCAAAAAGAAAGACTAAACTATAAATTATAATATTGCCACTTAAGTTTGTTTTTTTAGTTTCATTTATTTAACTGAACTAGAAAAACATGTAAAGTGTAATTCAAGACCATAAAAATCAAAAACTGAAAAAAAATTTTATTAAACGAGTAATTATTATACTTATAATGTTCCCACCTTCGTTAAAATTTGTTTAACTTATGTCCCCATTTTTTAATTGTTGTTGCCATTTTTAAAAATTAAAATTGAGATCAGCTCTCAGTACTCTCACAAAATTTAATATAAATATAAATTCTCTCACAAATATAAATTCAAAATTTTTTTAGTATTATGGAGGCTTAAAATAATTTTATGTAACATTTAATTTTTCAGTAGCTGTAAATGTTTTGGTAGAAATGCCCATATATGTTTATTTGGTAGCTTTAACCTTCAAAAGGTTTGTTGCCCTTTAGAATTATTCAACAATTAATTTATAAATAGAAGTTCTATATATGTTTTCAGTTATTTTAGTCTAAAAAAAAATTATGAATGTAATTCTTTTACCTGTGTAAAGTATAAGATTCAATACATTTTATTTAATATTTTAAAATATTTAATACTAACATGTTATGTTCCTTGCTTACTTTAGAGATTTTATAAGCATTTTTTTCTGGGAATTTTGGTAAAAACAAAAATGTGGTAATGCATCAGTAAAATGATATAATAAAATATCAGTATAGAAATGCTGCTAAATAAGTTTTATTCTTCTGACCTTGGTATAAATTGTGTTTAAAAACAATCCATTTACAAAATGAATAAATCTTTATGGACAATTAAATCATATGATAACTTTGACTATGTGACAAAAGGGTTGTTATTTATTTAATCACAGCTGTAAGTAAATGATTCAAAAATTTAAATGTTTTAATATAAAACTTGCGCCAGCAAATATATAAACAGAGGGAGAAAATTTAAAATTGTCTTCGCTTTGTTAATTTGTGCTTTGTTGACAAACAAAATAATTTGTAACTTAAACTCAACTGTTGAATTGTGCATTTTTGTATCGAGACAAACGACAAAAACTAACATATGCGATTATAAATATATACAATGTATTATACAAACATGTATTATACAAACATGTGGCGGTCGTAGCCTAGTGGGTAGAGTGCGTGGCCCCTAAGCTAAAGAACTACGCTAGCCCGGGTTCAATTCCAGCTCAGACAGAAAGTTTTTCAATTGAAATAATTTTTCTGTTCGGCCGTCACCTCTCTGCAGACAATGGCAAACCTCAGAGAGTAAAAAATTGCCATGTAAAGCTTCTTGAGAACATAAGCCGTTCGGAGTCGGCATAAAACACGTAGGTCCAGTTCTCGGTCATTTGTGATCAAACATTTAATAACACGCACAACACAATTGATCAATAGAATCTAGGTCAAAGTCCTTCAAGGGCTGAAATGGCCAGTTTATTTTATATTTATTTTTGTACATACATCGTAGAAAATTGCTGATGTATACGTGTAAGCGAGGCATCAGGCGCGTACGCAGGGGTTTTGGTTGAACCCCCCCCCCCCACGAAATGAATGAATTTTAACGAGCTTCGAGAGAAACACTCAGCACAACATGGCAGCTGCTGTGTGTTTATGGTCACGACAAAGATCTTTCGATGACATTGCAGTTGCTTTTTCCCGTAGCCTTTTTCCCGTAGCGGGGGAAAATTGTTAGCAAACCTTAGAATAGTAGTTAAGGTTGTCGTAATCTTATTAATATGCAATTTGTTTTTTTTTTCTGATAAATTATGACCAAAATATCTTGACACCGGCTGACAAAGACTTCTTTTTTATGCCATCTAGCGAGGACAAAATGAGCTAAAAACAAACACAACATGTACTTTGAAACCTTTTTTATATTACTTATTTACGTAAATAGTTTTTGAAGTCTCTATGTATTGTAGTTTTTTCACACTAAATATCAACGCTTGTTGAATTCGTTGAATAAGTTTATACGCCATAACTTCTGAACCCTCAAAGAACACAGTTTTAATTCATATCTTTGGAAAAGTACTGGAACGTAAAAAAATTAATATAATGAAAAAAATTATAATGCCAGTTGCTGGCATGGTATTAAACTTTGAAATTAATAATGGATCATGTAACTGCAGTTTTTTCAAGAGTTTAGTATTTTTCCCTCATAATAAAATTTCCAATGATACCCTATTTACGAAAATCGCATTTAAATTGACTGAGCAACGTTGTCTCAAAATAGACCCTATTTTGACAATCGCATGGCTATGGGTCCGCGAAAAAATCTCAAAACCTCACACTCTGGATTTGGTTTTCTAAAAAATATACTAATCTAAGCACAAATTTAATTCTAAGCACCATCTAATCCAAATCGGAGGTGGTCAGTACAAATGACTAACAATTGAATGTGAAATGGGCGACATATTGAAAACAATTTGTTCCTACTTTGCCGAAATATGTTTAATGCAAATTTTCTTATAACAAATATAAGTCGATTCCTAAAGATTGGTGCAACGTTGCCGGTTTAAGTCGCTCCAAGCGAACCCTCATTTCCATCGCTTCGAAGACGAAGAAGTAAAACTGGAGAAGAAAGGCTCAATAGGCAAGCTCTTCTAAATGTTCACAGGGATGTGGAAGTGACGACGGAAGAAATTTCAAATGCACTAGCCCGACAAAAAATATATATTATTATTATACATTATATGGTATAAAAAAAATTGGAATAAGTCTAAACCAAAAAAAAAGTTAAAAACCCCCTAAAATTTTTTCCTGGGTACGCGCCTGCGAAGCACTATTTGAATAACAAAAAAAAATTCCTGAGAAGTGTATCAAAATTAGTAACAGATATAAGAGGTTAAAAGCCCGCTCAAACCAAAGGTTTTTTCTACTGGAAAAGTAAGGTGCGACAAGTGAAAAAGTGCCTGGATAGAAAAAATCAAGTGAACTCAAATGCAAAAGTTTTCAAATTCGAATATCCATAAAAATATAACAGGTTTACTGACACGGGACTCGAGCGGCTAAAAAAGCAACTGATATATAAATGAATTGACACAAGATTGGCTTTTTGTACCATGCGGTTTTCTTTACTTTGCAACTTTCGGTCTTTGGGGCTGTTTTTGATTAACATAATTTTACCTTGCGACTTTTTAACGGTGAGAACTTTTGCACCTTGCGAGTTTTTGTCTCTTAATGTCATGTTCACACTGAGAGCTAAATGCTAATTCAGAGCATTTACTATATATATTTGTTCCTGTTACTCCTACAACGAGTAAAGAGCCGTTCGGAAATGTGTGCATGAGATTTATAATTACTTGCGTCTTTTGTGCCACACAATTTTTTGGTACTTCCGACATTTTGTACCTTGTGACTTTTAGCACATTACGACTTTTGTCTTTTGCAACTTTTACTAGCTTTCGACTTCTTGTACCTTGCATATTTTTGCACTTGCTGTTTTCTGTATCTTGCCTGCAGTGCACAGTGGTTGCTGCCATAGGCCAAAAATAAAAATTTATAGTTGGAATTTTTAAAATAAAAGGTCACTTACAGTCTTTTATAAGATCAAGCTTTTCAAAAGAAAATTTGTTTTTGTTTGAATCTAGTGGTACATTCTAAAAAATAGCATCAGAAGTGAGACCACTTTTGCATGAATTCACCACTTCAGTTGATTAGTGCAACGTGAGATATTCGCTGGATATTCAAAATTTCGAGTGTTCAAAACATTAAAACAAAGTCATTCAATGAAAATTTATAAATTGGATGTTGATAGAAGAGGTATTAACCTTAATTAAAAGAAATAAAATAATTTTAAAATATAGTGTACTTTTTTTTAATTTCAATGTTTTCCTCCACCTTCTTATATATATATTACGCAAACGCAAATTTTGTACGGCGTAAGGCTTTTTAAGTACAAGTCCAATCTTAATAAATTTAGTATGGTTTGGTAGGTTTAGACGTAGAGATGTGCAAACTGGACTTTTTATTTCTTAAAAATTTATATTTTTCAAGTTATAGTGAGTTAAAGTTTGCATATAATTGTTGTTGTTATGTTGCTTTTTCTCTTCTTAATTTTAGCATATGCCTAAAAATATGTAAGGTATTTAGCGTCACCGCTATGATACTGTTATACTGACGAATAGTCTTTTATAATTTCACAGTTAAAACCAGTGATGCCAACCCGAGGAGACTAAAAATCCACAAATGCGACATAAGAAATCCGCGTAAATCTGTTTTAGCAAATTCATATATTTTTTAAAACTAACAGCTAATAAAATTAATCAATTTAAGTCATTAATAGTTTTTTAAAAATTTTTTGTGTATATGATTTTTTTAAAATTTGCATTAAACGTATAAAAGTTACAAACAACGTAAAACATAACTATACCTTGAAATAGTTAACAAGTATTACTTTTAGTTATGTTACTATAACTAAAATATAAAAACATAACATAAAACGTAACTTTTATTCATTTTAAAGGAACATTAGATTTTTTAAATCTGTAATAATTATAAATACAATAACATTGAAATACATTTTACAGGCACTTTAAGTTTGTTTTAACCCATTAATGACAACGTATGATATGTCATACGCGATGAAAGCATTTTTCAAAAATTTGCAGCCACTGTAAAGTTTTTGCTTCCAACAGTGTGAGAAAGCAAAAAATATGCTTTTTCCATAAAAATTCTAAAATTTATTTAGAAAGCCTTTTTGTTTATTTTTTCCAGCCAGTTTTAAGTGCAGTATTTCAAAGAAAAGTGAAAAATTCCACTCAGGTTAGTTATTTTTTTTATGAACATCAACAAGAAAGAAAATATAATTGAAAAAAATGCATTAGGTTAGAGTTGAACGGCTGTGCTACGAAATGAAAATTTTCCAATTTTTAATTTTTTCTAATTTTTTAAGTTTTTTTTTATTGCTTAACTTACAGACCCTTTTATACGTTTATGATCTTATACGTTTGCAAACTTCAGATCTTGCCGTCTAACATTAATACAATATAATGCCGAAAATTTCTAAAAATAAACTCAACGAGTTCTGGTGGTCAGCATTAATGGGTTAAGATGAATACACTCGTCTCAAATAAGGCTGCCCACTGGCTCACTTCGAAATTAGATTCCTTAAAACAGTTTTTTTATTTGCAAGTGTTGTAATTTTTTTTTTAATTTTTTGAATTATGTAAATAAATTTTTTAGTGATGCGTACATTTTTTACCATTCCAAAATTTTTGACATAAATTTTGGTGAAAAAAAGCGAAATCTACGAAAATTCTGTGTGATATTCTTAAAAATCCGTAGATTAACCTTATTTTGCCACTGTTGTCCGTTTATCTGTGCAGGGCTTAAATATCCGTAGAAATCCGTAATTTCCGCGTAGTTGGCACCACTGGCCAATACTATGAATTGATATCTTCAATATCAAAGTGATGCTGGAATGATCTCCTACAGTTGAAAAAAGATTTCTAAACTGTCGATCGGAAACTTTTTCAATTTTTGAAAATTTACACAAAAATTTAATAAGAAATACCCGTGTATTGCAAAAAAGCCAAAATTAATTTCATTTCAATTTTGATAAGTTGAAAACCAATTCAATAGCTTAAAAGAAATCTAGGTTCAGTGGCTCACAACGAAAGTCGGGCAGGCTTTTCTTAGTACTTTCGCATTGATTTCAGAAATGAAAATATATGAAGAATATTGCAATATATATTTTTTTCAAAACGTTATTTTTTGGTGAACAAATGCGAAACTGTGGTCCTTAAACCGTTATTCCTGCTTAAAACTTTTTACTACTGTTGGAATTACTTCAGTCAAACGCAGAACTTAAAAAAATAAACATTTTTCGAAAAGTGAATCAATCAACACTAGCGGAAAGGCAGATCGTGATAGATTATTATTTGGAAGGAAATTCCGAGCGACAAATTTCACAAATCGCCTTAAAAAGTAAATCAACAGCGCACGATGTAATCAAGCATTATATACTAGATAGGAAAATATGCAATAAAGAACGTACAGTAGCTAAAAATAAACTTAACTCCAAGGATGAAAGGTATTTTTTAAGAGAAATAATATAATTACCATTTTTATTTGCTCTAAAACTAGAGGTCATGTTAAAACTCAATTTGAAAAAGAGTTTACACTCAGAATCAGTTTGAAGAGTTTTGAGAAAAAATGTTTAAATTGAGGAGTAGGACGAGAAAAGCATTAGAAAGAAAAATGTGATAGAACACCCCAATTTCGTGCATGAGCAGATGACCAAAGACTTTCTATTCTGGAGCAAGGTTAATAAAACAGAAAACATTAGGATCTTTAGCACTTTTTAACAATAAACTTTTAGTAAAGGTTTTCTATACCGATGAGAGTTTATTTAATTTATATGGTTCAGATGGAAAGCGAAAACCGAATGAAGAATTTAGCAGTAAAAATTTTAAACATACGGTTAAGCATGGTAGAGGATCAGTCATGCTTTGAGGCTGCGTCTTATGTTGAAAGGATTCATTTTATTGAAGGTATAATGGACAAAAATCTGTTCCTTGACATTATCATGGCGCAAGTAAAAGAAAGTGCGGGTAAATAAGGAATTGCAGACAATTTTTAGTTTTACCAAGACAATGACCTGAAACATACGACGCTCTTGGTAAAGAATTGTGTACTTAATATTTGTCCAAATGTTATAAAAACAACCTCACAAGGCCTAGATTAAAATGTTATAGAACATCTTTGAGATGAACTTGAACTCTGAGTGCAGTATCAGAGATGGGCAACTAAAGATCCAATCCTAAAAAAAAGTATCCTAAGTGAAGAGTGGAATCAGATTAGAGCTAAAGTTTTTAAAAATTTGGTTGCATCCATTTCAAAAAGGCTTCAGGCAATCATATAAGAAAAAGGATTGGCAACAAAATATTAAATTTTTAGTTTTAGCATCGAGTTCCTTATCTGCCCGACTTTCAAGCTATTTTTTAAAGCTTTGGTTTGATTTAATTTTGTTTTACCGTTATGTTCTAATTTTTTAACTATGTTTCTGTTTAATTTTGCTCACCAATAAAGAACGTTTTGAAAAAAATATTTACTCCAAGATTCTTCTTACATTTTCATTTCTGAAACCAATGCGAAAGTGCTAAGAAATGCCTGCCCGACTTTCGTTGTGAGCCACTGTATGTTTGATTTTGGCGTTTTAACGCCACACGGGCTTACTAGTATTTTATATTTTACGTCTGTGTCTTAGAATTTCTTTTAAACTTTTGGTTGTGTTCCCCTCCCCCCTCGATCCCCCCATTTATTTTTATTTCCTAATGTTAGTTCACGTTTTAAGATTATAAAGTGCTCGCATCAGCCTCAAGACTTGCAGAATTTCGTGTAATCTTCCATAGACTTTGAGTGCTCGTACTTAAAATGCTGTGCAACTGCAAATGTGCAAACGAGTGTTGAGTTTCTGTGCGGTGTTGTTGATCTGTCGTGTTCTTGCTATATCTTTTTCGAACTGGTCGAAGTATATTAACTTTGTGCAAACGTCTGTAATGCTCAAAAAGAGGCATGCCCCTTATGGAAAAATACAGCTGCGGTCAAAATAATAGTAGCGCCCTTATATTCATACATGTTTGGATAAATAATACTAGTATACGAATTTCGGATCCGGTAAGTCCATTTTCATTCCTATATGTACTTTCAACACTCGTTCCAACTCCGTACTCAGTTTCCTCCTATATTATAAAACTTTCAAGATACAGGGTGTTTTACGGTTTTGGTACGTGTTTAGTATTATTGATCTAGAATCTAAACTACTCACCATAAAATAAAAAATAATATTTTGTATTCTAGAAAAAATATCAGATTTTTCATAAGTATATCAATCGCTTTCGTGTCATGTGCTGTAGCGAAGCTAAAATTTTGAGATTATCCAAAAAAATATCAACAAATTTTCTATCTTTTGTTTTAGCGGAACTGTACCATCCAAATTTAAAATGTCTTTTTTTCATGTAAAAATACACTTAATCAACAGTATTTTTTTAAATTCTAACTTTAGACAGTAACAGCTCCGCTAAAACAAAAGATAGAAAATTTGTTGATATTTTTTTGGATAATCTCAAAATTTTAGCTTCGCTACAGCACATGACACGAAAGCGATTGATATACTTATGAAAAATCTGATATTTTTTCTAGAATACAAAATATTATTTTTTATTTTATGGTGAGTAGTTTAGATTCTAGATCAATAATACTAAACACGTACCAAAACCGTAAAACACCCTGTATCTTGAAAGTTTTACAATATAAGAGGAAACTGAGTACGGAGTTGGAAAGAGTGTTGAAAGTACATATAGGAATGAAAATGGACTTGCCGGATCCGAAATTCGTATACTAGTATTATTTATCCAAACATGTATGAATATAAGGGCGCTACTATTATTTTGACCGCAACTGTATATTTGTATATACTTGATCAGCGTCACCTCCTGAGTTTATTTCGCCATGTCCGTCTGCCCGTCCGTGTGTGGGCACATGGGATCAATACAAGGCGTGAACCAAAAACGGTTGATACTTCCGTTCTGATACATTTCGTTAATATTTTCTTTGATTATTCAGCAAAATTTGTAATTCTCACAGACGTCTCATATCTTCTGCGATAAGAGTGAAATTTAATGCTTCTGGAAAACAAAGATTTAAGGATAAATAAACTGTGCACTATTTCGTCCAGCACTGTATATATGAATAAATGTGATACTTCCTCTTTAAGTTTATTGGCATCAATATACAAAACAAAGCAAACAAATTGTCTCATGTACCATCGGCATGAACCCGGAACACTAAAAAGATGCATAAAATTACCATGTCTCAGTCACAGCAAAAAAGAGCAGTAACCACCTCCTCCAACCTCTATCCTTTTCAACCACCATCCAAAATGTTCTACCTACGATCAAAACTGACTAAGCTTAATATATATAAAAGCGCCACTTGCACGGCCCAATTTCAGACCGTCCCACTCATGTTTACATTTAACAGTTAAAACTGATAAAAATGCATTTCATGAATGCATCACACTTTTATCGCTGTATTCGCCCGCGTTTGCCCCCACGCTTTGGAATCAACACAATTGCCTCTTGAATTTATTAGTCAGTTCATGTTTTAATTTTTTGTTTTTTTTTAGCAATGTTTGTTGTTTTTCTCTTCTGTGTCTTGCTTTTATCAGTGTGCCTCTGTTTGTGCTTCTCTCTATCTGCCAATTTGTCTGCTTGTACAAAAATCTGCTGCTTGTGTAATTTTTTAATTTAATCAAATCAGTCAGTTCGCACATTTATTGAATACTTTCGCTTTGTTCTTTATATCTATTTCAAGATTTATGCAGTTCATTCATCTTTATAATAAAAAGTCTCAATACGCGTACATATAAGAAATATTCATACATACATAAATAGATAATAGTTTCTATAAATATCTTAGTATATTGCAAATTATACAAATTTATTTTTAGTGTATATTATCGAAAAAATTATGCGTGTATCATTGCCGGATTAAAACTTTTCAAGGCTCTGAGGCAAAAAATATTTGGAAGCTCATTTCTTATGAATGATTTATAACTTTATAAAATTTTTTTCAATTGCAGATGATTGTTGAAGGAGAGGCTCATTTAAAAGATTTTTTTTACAAAGATATTATAAGCATTTATTTAATCTTAATGAAATAAATCATAATCAGCTTTACCACAGTAGGCGTCGTCGACACCAAATAGCGACGACGATTCATCAAACATCTTAAATGTTTAAGGTAAATATAATTTGCCATGTAAGAATTTTCAAAGTTATGTTATTGAAATTTGGTAATTGCATTCCTTTGTGGTAAGTAACATTCTCGGCTTAGATGTCTTTTATTAGAAAAATTTAATTTTCTATAAGAACACGCAAGTAGTTTAAAATTTCCAAGAAATTGACACCACAAAAACTTTCGTACCTGAAAAAGTTTTTAGTAATTAATTTTATTTTTTGCTGAAATAGAAAAAAATCGATCAAAAATAAAAGTGCTGGCTTTGAAAGTAAATATGTCGGTAATATTACAAAGAATGGACTTAATTTTTTTTTATTTAGAAATTTTGATTAATTTCCACTTAATCGTGTTTCCATATTTTCCATTTTCCTTTCCCTTCTAATTTTTATAATTTTCCAAAAAAACCTCAACGAATTTCTGCATTTCGCAAAAAACTTTGGTAAAAATATTTGTTTTTGAAAAAATATTCATAAGCAAAAATGACTTTTTTAATGGTCTTTCATATGGTATGCATAAATGTAGGGTTGATTTAAAGCTTGTATCGTAGCTTAAAAACGTTTTATACGATCAAAAAAATCAAGCTTAATATCAGAAAAATTTAAGATTTTGTTTGTTTATTTTTATTCCTTTTGTATTTTCGTAATTTTGTTTGCATAAAAAGTAATGGTGTAGTGAAAGAATCATGACAATTTTTCAATTCGTTTCTGAGTTATACTATCAAATACCCCTTTAACGCTGCCATAGCAACAACAGCGCCACCTACCGGGTCAAACTTTAAACCTAAACCATCTACAGACCAGTTTTCATCAAAATCAAACACAAAGTCCAATTAAATTTTTCAGTTTTCGATTTTTACGGTCCTGAATTACATGTTATATGTTTTTCTAGTTCAATAAAAAAAAAAAAATAAAAAAAAATGTGTACTTCTTTGAAGTGAAAAATCTGTGACGTAACGAATGCATCTAAACCTATCATTTTATGGTTTGTATAAAAAATAATTATAGAAGATTTTTTAACGAAACAATTATGAATATATGGCATCATCAGTCCAGATTATATTAAAATAAGTTTAATAAAAAAAAACTCCTGAAGACTTTAAAGATTTTTTTATTTTTATTGATACATACAAAATCACTTCTATTCTCTGTTACGTAACGCGTCCTTTTTTGTTTGCTTTTATCTTTGGACCTTTCTTAAGACTATTTTACACTAAAAACAGTGCTACTAGAGTGCTATCTTAAAATAAAAACAGGACAAAAAGTTGAAATTTTCTTTCCTTTTTTAATTTTTAGCAACGTGAAAGGTGTACGGATCAGAGAACTGCACAAGCCTACTTGAAACCCTATTTCAAGTACTTGCTTAAAATACAAATTCAAGCTAGCTTGAGCTTGATAATTTTGAATCAAGTATAGCTTGTAATTGAATATAAATAAGCCCACGACAGTTTGCGACTTGCAAGTATGCTAGCTTACAAGCGAACGGCACGAAGTTTCAAGTAAAGGAAAGCTTGATGCCTTCGACAAAAAGCTTGAAAAGCTTAAAATTTAAGGCAAGTATCCAATTAAAGCAAGTATCCAAAAAATTCAATGAGCTTGTTTAGAGAGAGCTTAAGCGTAATAGGACTTCTATGGATTCTGTGGACTTCGTGGTTGGAAGTTTTAGGGGTAACTTATTTCGAAGATGATGTCAAACTTTAATATATAAGACGGCGGATAGAGTTGCCACCTTGATTTTTTCATTTTTGCGAATTCTTGTAACTTTGAAATTCTGACAACGGATTTGATTTCGAATATAATGTCACAGTTTTAAAATTTAAGATGGAGGTTCGGGTTGCCACCTAAATTCTAACCACAGTATTGCCACCTAATAATATGTATTTTTAAGAGTTTTAAACATAATTTATCAGCGTTAGGGGTCTTTGATTTCGAATCTAAAATCAGAATTTTAAAATTCAAGATGGTGGATAGGGTTGCCACCTTGATTTTTTGTAGTTTTATGAATTCGGGGTAGGCAAAAAAAAGGTACACCAAAAATGGGTCGCTGAATCCGAATCCTTTGTCAGAATTTCCAAATTATGAAATTTTGAAATAATAGGGTTGCCACCTAATAATATGTCTTTTCAAGAGTTTTAAACGTCATTTATTAGTGTTAAGGGGTCGCTGATTTCGAATCTAAAGTCAGAATTTTTAGATTCAAGATGGTGGATAGGGTTGCCACATTGATTTTTTGTAGTTTTATGAATTCGGGGCTGGCAAAAAAAATGGTACACTAAAAATGGGTCGCTAAATCTGAATCCGTTGTTAGAATTTCCAAATTATAAAATTTTGAGAAAGGGCTGCCACCTAATATTATGGCAATAACAACAGAAAAAAAGTTACACAAACTCCGCATAATAAATGAAACGAACAACGAAACAAACGATCGTCAGATGCTTCCGACGGCAGTGCAGTCGCATAGAGTCGAAACCAGAGTTGAAAAGTAGAAAACTTGACTTTTTCCACGAACTCATGTGGGGTAGAAACAAAATAGAATCACGTCAGACATATGATTAGTTTTCCAGAAGACAGTCGCGAATTGTAAGGGAAAAAAATAAGTCAAGTTCCTGCATATCAACTCACAGCTTGATATTTTTTCAAGTAGCTTGATTTTCAATTTACTTGTTGCAGATCTCTGGTACGGATGTTACGTGCGTCTCTATGAAATGCCCATATAAATAAAAAAAAATTTTTGTTCAAAAAAAAAACAATACGTCTACTTGAACTTGCCTCCTTGAACTTGTAATTGACTAAAATTAATGAAACAATTTGTTAATTAAAATAAGTTTTTCTACTTGAAACTAACCTAAATGCAGTAAAAAATGAAAATTTAGAAAGTTTTTAAAATTTTTTTTCCTTATTTAATGCTTATATAATGTATATTTAGTTTTATTAAAAGGCAAGTAAGTTGAAATATATCTGTACAACATTTTAAGTCGATCGGTTCATTAGTTGTTTAGTTAAATTCCTCGGAGCGAATAATTAAGGTTTTGAGATAAAGGGGGGACCCCTAAGTAAAGTTTTGAAAAAAATCGAAATTTTTCGTTTTGCTTAAAATATGCTTTAGGGTCTTTAAAATAATATTTCCTGAGATATAATCCCGCAAAAGTTTCTAAATGCACAAATTTTCCATTCTGCGATTAGAAGTATATGAAAATATTATATGAATTTTTATTACTTAAAACCTTAAACGCATTTTTATCGAAACTATTTTTTTGAGACGGCTGGACACATAACTCGAGTAAATCTTCATCGATCGATTTGAAATTTTGACAGTAGGATAAGAGGGCCACGCTTCGCCAGTTTTTTTTTAAAGATATAAAAAATTAGTTGAAATGTATTTTTCAAAATTTTATTCACCAATACAATCCTTGGTTTATTAACTTTAATAATTTTGTAATCAATCCTGTAGCTCCGCATCTTTTAAAGTTGTTATATCCTTATTTCTTAAAAAACCTAT
The DNA here is from genome assembly GCA_963920525.1 of Dichetophora obliterata. Lineage (NCBI taxonomy): Eukaryota > Metazoa > Arthropoda > Insecta > Diptera > Sciomyzidae > Dichetophora > Dichetophora obliterata. The sequence goes on along the minus strand of OY986439.1, from coordinate 85,866,057 downwards.
TTTAGTGAATGTGCCTCGAATATGGAGTAAATACGCCAAAGATGGGGGATCTTTCGCCATAGCTTAATTTTCAGGAAAATAACCAATATTTTTAATATTTTGTTGTCAAAAAAAAGTTTTTATTTGGTAACTATTTTAGTATGAGGAAGATTTGTTGCCTTTACGAGTTTAAATGTCTAATTTTGGTGAGTTAAGTAAGCTTGGCTTAATTTGACTAGAGTTTAAACTCGCACTGAAGAATTGGCCCTCAGTGTAGGTAATTTTATACGATTTACTTAGCCATGTGACGTTTTGAAAAACTCTCTACCGAGTCAAATCGTGATGGTTCTGAGAATCCTCCCCTCCCTTAATTTTTTATGGTTAGAACGGGTCTAAATAAGAAAAAAAACTGTGTGTCCGTCTGTCTGTCGACACGATTACAGTCGTAACTTTGAAGCTATCTCAATGAAATTTAGTACTTAAGTTTGTATCTAAAATATAAATATCGAGTTCAAGAATGAATAATATATAGACTTTAAATTTTGTATATGAGCTTTGATATATAATATCAGCTTTAGGTATGCAATTAAACCAAATCGGATGAAATCCACGTCTACCTCCCATAAAAAGTGAATTTATCAAAATTGTAAAATCGCTTAAAGTTTCTCAAAAATTAATAACATGGACTTGAAATTCTGCACATAAGATTTTTTTAATGTTTTAATGTTCATTTTGAGTAATCAAAAAAATCTATTTTGTACTTCTTATTTGTTTTTATTTTTTTCAACGAAATCATAGATTTGTGACACGAAGTAATAGTTAAAAATTTAAATACCGTGAAAGTGAGCAGCAATGTCGTAAGTTTTTTCTTTACAGAATGTAAGTAGAATTTTCATAGTTTACGATAATTTAAACAATTTTCTGCAATTCTACTAAATTCACAATTATATCCCTATTAACCCATTAATGACAACGTAAGATATATCATACGCGATAAAATAATTTTTCAAAAACTCCTCAAAAATCCACTGTACAGCTTTTGCTTTCAACAGAGTGAGAAAGCCAAAAATATACTTTTTCCAAAAAAAAGTTATAAAATTGACATTGGCCTTTTTGCTTACTTTTGAAGAAAAGTGAAAAATGCCACTCAGGTGAGTTATTTTGTTTTATAAACAAAAAAGAAAATATAATTAAGAAAGTGCATTAGGTTAAAGTTGAATGCCTACGCTACGAAAGGAAAATTTTGCAACATATCAGTTTTTTAATTTTTAAAAATTCTTTTTTTATTTCTCGACTTACAAACCCTTATGCGTTTATGATCATACGCTTCACCGCATCAAAATCCTTTGATTTTTTTTAACTCAGAGTTTTCTGTGTTATATTAATACAAATTTATGCTAAAAATTTCAAAAGCTAAGCTCAGCGGGTTTCGGTAGTTAGCATTAATGGGCTAAAAAAGTAAAAATACACATTTTTTAAATTAAAGTAAAATTGTAAAAATAAAATAAATAGAAACACTTTTTCACAAAAAAAAAAAAAATGGATTTTGTGTTACTTATAAATCCAAAAAAGAAGGTTCCATCATAGGTTTATGTAATTGTTTTCAAATAATGTAAAAAAACTATTAAAATTGCAGATAAACACGTTTGGCAATGCGCGCACTCAAAGTGAAAAAAAAATTATGACTTTAAAGTGCATGGCGGGTAAACGGTACAATATTTTTCAACCTTTTTTTTTGATAGTGATGCAACATTTTATCTTCTTTTATAGGGTACTAAACACCACACTCAGAAAAAAGTTTCTCGGAATATGAGAAAAAGACATCATATTTAGAGAACAATGGTATTGACTTTGCTCCAGAGAACGCTTTTCTCTTAATGTGATCCCAAAAGTTCCCTGAAAATGGTAAAAATCTTCCATGAAAAAGAGAAATATTTTCTCAATAAAAACACCTTCTCTTTAACAGAAAAATATTTTCATATAACAGGTTCTACCTTTTTCTTTATTGTATCAATTTTTTCCTGAAAACAGAAAAACATTGATTTAATTTAAAAAAAACTTTTCTTTGAATTGCGTTTATAGTTTCTCACAAAAAAAGAACACTTTCTTCAAAAGAGATTAGAAATGTATTTTCTGAAACATTTGTTTTAACTCAGTTTCACGCAAACGTAAAAGTATTAATATGGTATTGTGTTTCGGTTGTAAGAATATTAGTTAAAAATATTTTAAGAGGTAGAGGTAGAATTATTGTTGTGGCATTGTTTTTCGGGATCATTTATAAATATTCCAGAAATTTCTTCTGATAAACAATTTTATAAATGCATTAAAAGAACCAGTGGTAATAAACAACATCGCTTTGTGCAACTATGTTAAATAAAAAAATCCTTTCGAAGGAACAATTGTCATAATATGCAAAATATGCAACACTTGCTTTTCACAACATTACATACTCGCTCTCACACTTTCTATTTGTTTTCGTACCTTATTTAATACAAGAAAAATATATCGTTTTTAGAGAAGAAGACTTTTTTATTTTTGAGAAAGGATTTGGTTCTTTAAAAATGAGAGTTTTTTAGTGCAAGAAAACAAATACTTATACATGAAATATTTTATTTTTTTTTATTATTATGATTTTATAACAAAAAGCATCAGTACAGCAAGAACCAGGCGCGGATCCAAGGGGGGATAACGGGGGTCATGAACCCCCAAAACAGCCCGCATTTAAAAAAATAGAGCTGAAACATTATTTTGCAAACCGAAAAACAAAAAAAAAAAATAAACGGACAAAACCTAGTTTGTACAAAATTAAAAACCTGAAACTAACCAAACGACCAAAATTAGCTTACTTTTTTACACTCTGAAAAAATTGGAATCAAAAAATGACTAAATCAACAAAATTTACTAATTTTCTTAAACAAGACTGACTTTTTATTATTTTTTCTATAATTGGATTGTAGCTATACTTCATATACTATCATCTGTTTACAATCTGTTTACAAGTTCCAACTAAAAGCATCATTTATAAAACAAAATCCAATCTTCTATTTTGTTTCACAAATCTGTAAATGATCGCATCGATGTCCAATTCAATGTCTCGATGGATGTGCAGCAATGCAAGCCCGGTGAGTCTGTCTTCTGCCATAGTTGATCTCAACCAAGTTTTGGGGCGACGGAGAGTTGAAAAACTCCTTTCTGCAGTGGCTTCAGTAAGAGGAAGCGTCTCCAAAATCCAAAGCAGTGTATTAATAACCGGATAAACAACTTCATCACACGCATCAAGGGCAGGATGAACCGAATCTGGGAGTTCACCGCTGTCTGCAACAATTCGGTTGGATTTAGCTACCCACAACTCGAATTCTGCAATAACGTTCGAAGGGGGAGTGTTCAGAAGCTTCTGCTACAAGATGAACTTCTTCAATGTCCTCCGCTGTATAGGAAGTCCGAGAAAGAAACATTCTCAACCCAAAAAGCTTCATCACGTCTGGAGACAGCTTTTCTTTGAGGTCCGTCACAACGTTGTCCAACAGAGGTGTACGAGCGACGATCGAAGTACTAGCTGACGGTGTAGATTCTTTCGATGACGATGATGCATCAGAACTAGATTGACATTCCAGTTTCTGACTTTTAGAAAAACAATAGTCTATCGTCCTTGTAGAAGCTGGTCGTTTTGCCTTTTTTAGAAAAAAAAAATTCAAAATGCTTTTCTTCAAAATAATATAATAGGGAATATCTAATTAATTTAATTTAATCATGTGGTGATCATGTGGTTCTCTCATTAATTGTGTGAATTTACCATGATGCAGCCGTCAAAATGGAAATCCTATATACATATGAACCTTTAAATTCTTTATAAAAATTAAACTTGACTTGTCTGCCGGAATAAATGCCGAAAAAACTTTGGATTGATTTTTAACCCCTTTCCCGTGATCCAATCGAGAAATTTTGAAATTTTGCGTGCAGACTATTGGCGAAAATAAAAAAATGAACTATTAAAATTTCAGATCCCTAGGGCCACGTTGTATGGTACCTTCCACACAAATCACCCAAAAATGGCCACACTAATACTAAGAAAGCACATATGCATGCTTGCAAGCACCCCAGTGGGCATTTTAGCTAGCGATACGCAAAAGAATGCATGCTAGTAGTGCTCTTATTGGCGTCAATATACCTTCCATGATCGCTGCATTGATGAGTGCTTCTGTAAGGCCTACCCTTTGAAGGTCTGGAGTCTTTTCCTGTTATTTTATATAAAAAAAATTTTTAAAAAATTTTTAAAAAATTATATATGATCAGATCAATTAAAAAAATCAAATCTTTAAGAAAAAACAAAAAAAAAAAATTATTTTTGTTTGTCCGAGTTGGGGCGCGAACCCAGGTCTCTGAAATCTAACACATTGCATATCACATTATATGAAAACTTTTATATGGAAAATTCGAAGTCTTTTCTATTATTTTTGCATGAAGAAATTTACAAAAAAATTCCAAAAAAATTTTTAAATGGACAGAAAAATTTGTAAAAAAATGTTGATTTTAAAAAAATTACAAAAAAAATTTTTTTTTTGGGCCGAGTTGGGTTGCGAACCCGCGCTCCCGAAAACTTACTTTCATTTGTAATGATGCAAAATAAGCTGAAGTTTAATAACAACTGAGGTGGGCGAGTGGGTAAGATGCCAGACCGCCAGCTGAGAGGTCGCTGGTTCAAATCTGGAACATGTCAAAAGATTTTTTATTTCAAGTTGATATTTATATTGCTTTTCTTTCTAATGTACATTCTAAAGAAGGGCATCTAGCAGGCTTCTTTGGAGTCGCGAGAGCGGAAGGCCTAGAAAATTTTCTCGTTTCATATAAAAAAGCTTATGGGCTTGGAAACGAGCACGGAAGGGCTAAGAAATCCATATGATGGCCTGCTAGAAGCGCTTCAAAGACCTGCTTTTGCCCACTGGGACAAAACTGATTTTGATTCATTAGCTTTGTTGTTGCTTTTTTGTGTCGATACACATACGTTTGATCTCTTTGCTCTCAGAGTGCTCCGTGCCCATAGCAGCAAATGAGCATTGTGTACGTGCGGAAGCAGAGCGTCAGCAGCATTTTTCGTTGTCGGCACAAGTGGTAGGGTTTTCAATTTTTGATCATCACTATTCTAGAGTAAAGAATTTATAGTCAAAAACTTTGTTTTTTACGGGTTGTTTTTTTTCTATCCTGTGACCCCCCTCCGGAAAAAATTCTAGATTCGCGACTGGTAAGAACTAAGTTCTTTTATAGCACAACAATAAGATTCAGTATAAGTATAATAACAACTGTATAGTGTTTTAGCTTAACTAAAGATATAATATATGTTTAATATTAGTTTTTTATAATAGCAAATTAAATTAATGTAATAGTACATTAGAGTAAAAACAGAATATTTAATAAAAAATTATGAATTTAATAGATTTCAAGAAGTTTGGACAGAAAAAGAAAGAATGAAGAAATTTAGTTGGACGAAAAATAAGTAAGAATAAATTTCCTAAAAACACCTCTCCTGAGACCTCTCTCAGTCCACCGGGCAGAGTATTCCACAGTCTGATGGCGTTAATGAAAAACAACCGCGAGGAGTTTGATAAAGTATATCTTGGAACTATGCGAACATTACTTCGTCTAGGAAAGCTAAATTGAAGTTTATCATATAAGTAGGAAGGTGTTTTTGAATAGATCAGCTTAAGCAAATAAATACAGTTTCTGGCATTAAGGTAAGAAGGTAAATCACACCCAAGTATGGAATTTTTGTAACTAGATAAGTGGTCAAAACAATGAATCCCATAAACATAGCGCGTAGCATAATTAAAAGCAACTTGTAATTTTAACTGAGAGGATGAGTCGAGCCTACTGTATACCAACTCAGCGTAAGTTATTACAGGTAGTACCAACTGTGTTACCAACTTACTTCTAATATTAACAGGAGTCACACTAGCGGACATTCTTAAATTACGCAGGACATAATACACTTTTTGGATTACGCTATTAATGCGATCAGAACACGACAGAGCAGAATTTCTATAAAACCTCAGATTTAGAACTTTCGACACTAATTTCAGCTTGTTTGTCCCAATAAACAAGTCAGGGATATCAATAACACTCGTCATAAGCTTACATAGAACGTACGATTTAGTAGCATTCAATTGAAGACCATTGCCTTTGGCCCACTCATTGATGTTATTTAGATCTTCATTCATTCTGCAACAGAGATCATCAAGTAACCCAATACGGCGAGAAAGATACAGCTAAACATCATCAGCATATGCATGAATGAATGAGTTTTTGCAGACAGAAAAAATGTCTAATAAATATGGAAAACAAGAGTGGATCAAGAATAGAACCTTGTGGAACACCACTTTGTACCAATTAATACTGTTATTTCCCACAAGTGAAGAAATATTTCTTCGAATATGTGAAAATTTATTCAAATTGAAGGGCCTCTTGCAATAACGTGATAAGCTACATGATCTAAAAAATCAATTTTTTAGGCTATATACATTACTCAATGCATTGCCAACAACCACTGAAGAGATTTTGGCTATTTCTTATAAATTTTCTAACCTATTTGCAAAAGTTTCCGTGTTCAATTTCATTTCTTCATACAAAAATGCATTTCTCCAAAACTTTAGAGTCGATTATTTCAAAATATTTTTTAAGTGGCTTATCATATTCTTGCAATAAGCCCATCAATTGAAGAAAATTTTATTTGAAATAGAGAAAATTGCTACAATCGAAAATAGTGAAATTTTTTTATCACAAAAAGATAGGTGTTTTCTTCTGAGTGTATCTGCTAAGTACTTTTAAAATTTTTTTTTTTAATTAATGGTCACTTTTGCCATAAAATACCCCATTGTGCAGCGTCTCGAGATTTATGGATGGCACATATTGCTGCCAAGAGTCAAGCCTCATTAAAATTATGCACTGAATCAGCGTTGAATACAAGTTGCGGTTTTAGGGCTTAACAGCTTCTGATGCTGTTTCTAACAAAGAAGAAACAAGTTTATAGTAAATGCTTCCAAGGCAATAGCTTAATTTTGCATTCTTATTTTTTGTAAACATCTTTTATTATGAGAAATTATTTTTTTCTCATGTCTATTTATTTTTATCTTTTGCATAATTACGAGTATATAAAAGCTTTCTGATAAAATTGACATTTATACAAGCCGACAATTTAATGATTTGTTTGAATTTTGATGAAATGAATTATTGTCAATATTGTGTGTCAAGTGCATAGTTGAATGTCTACAAACATTTATTCACTTTTATCTAGAGCTTAGTTTTTGCGCTTGAGTAAATATTAATTGTTCGTTGTCGGAGCTGAACGTATTTTTATTGACATGCATTTTATTATTAATTTACTTGCATGTAGATTTAAGTTGTTCTACAAGCTGATGATATTGAGTTCTAAGAAATTTTCGCAATGATTTTCTCGGCTTTGTTGTAAATTCAAAGTGGGGTTTGATATGGTTGAATAATTTTAAACTAATTTAACGGCAACTTAAGAGCTCTAGCGAAGATGGTTGGTTGTATATTAAAAAAAGATAAATTCAAGTATTTTTAGAAATGTTTAAAGCTTTTTTTAATTTATATCTTTCAAATTAGATTTGTTAAAAAAATTAATGAAATTAAGTAAATTATTATACAATATTAGTATCTAAAGAAGTACATATTACAATTAGCTTAAAATAGCGTTAAGAATAGAGTTGAAAATAAGTAATATCTATAGAATATACTCCAGCTGCTTTCGAGAACTGCCAAATTGGTTGAATTTACTCTGCAACATTAGCTGATGCAACAGTGTACACTTGTTGTTGTGCTGCATGGGTGTGGCATATATATCAACTTCCATGCCAGCATTATTTGGGCTAGGATTGTAGCTTATTTTCGATGCTAAAATCTGCAAGCCATCAAAATTCAGTCTATTTGTAACACGATTCGATGTTATGATGTTCACAGTTCTTTCGGATCGGGGTGCCAGCATGTCCACAGTCTTGGTCGAACCCAATGTTTTGAAGTCTACAGTTCTACCCAGTGCGGAAGTTTTGATGTCCAATGTTCTGGCAGATCGTGTTGCATTAATTTCTTCGGCTCTTGCAGTTCTTTTGGCTTTGGTGTAGGACTTTCGAGCCGAACTGCTACTCATGATGTCATCGTGTTCCAAGGATCTGAGTGACTTTGATTTCGCGAATTTCAAATTTGATGTCTTTAAATGATCAGCTTCCAGCAGTTTAGCTGGTAAACTTCTAGTCATGACGTTATCAATTATTGTGGCATCCTTTGAGCTTTTGTTGTTTTGGGCATTCAAATTAGTTGACATCTTGACCTTGGGTTGGAAGGATTCTTGTGTATTTAAGGTTCTTGCCGATTGTCTTTGATTCATTGCTTTTGCTCGGGCTGCTCTAATTGATTCGGTGTACGTTTTTCTAGCTGAGCTACTCGTTGCTATGTCATCATATCTCTCTGATCTTTTTTCTTTGTACTCGCCTAAAGTTTTCCATGGAATTTCCAGTCTATTTGGAGCTTTATTCTTTGGTGTTGCGAACACTTTTGTACCTTTGGATATGATTTGCTCTGAAGATGTGGGCGCCAACTTGGTTTTCTCTGAAGTTTTTGAATTTTTCTCCATAGAGTGCGTAGATTTGCACGTTTTCCGGTTATTTTTATCTTCATTTAATCTTGTTTTCATTAGATTCAATGATGTTTTCTCTGCTCCTGTTGTTTTTACTTCAGGCAACTGTATGGACTTTTTTGCCTTTTTAAGTTTTTCAACTCCTTTAACATCTTGATCTCTTCTGGCTGAGCTATTTTGAAGACTATTGCCACTGCCTGTTGTTCCCACTGTTTTAAGCTCATCCTTAATTGAACATTTCATATCCGGCTTTTTCTGGGATATCTTAGACAATTTACTGTCCACTTTAGATTTTTTATCCAATTTTACCGCTTCAGTTTTCATCTTTCGTTTCACAGTTGCTGTTCCCTTTTCTAAAACTGAAACTTTTTTGTGATTTCTCAGTTTCTCTGTCGGTTTTGCCGCTTTGATATCAACCGTTTGTTTGATATTTATTGTGGTTACCTTATCTGCAGATTGCTTTTCTATATTTTTACGTTTCTTAAAGATTGTGCTAATTTTTATAAAAATTTTAATGATAATCACAGATATGGTCAGTATGCTGCCACAGCCTACTAAAAGTGCTTTCGCTCTGGTGAGTATCTTTTGAATAAGTGCCATTATATGGTAGATTTCAAATTTATTGCGTATGTTTCGTGACTTGAGCTGCAATGACAAATGTATGCATTTCTGGGTTTACCCATCTTTATATAGCTACAACTTTGTAGCACCTGTAGATGATGTGTTAGCCAAATACTGCAACAGGTATCGTAACAGGTATGCTTGTAGCTATTTGTATAGTGTTTGTAAATTTCCTTGGAAATCCTTTAAAGTCTAATGAAAAATATGTAATAAGTGTGATAGTTTATTGGTTAGTTTTGGAAAAACCCTCTTCTTGGGCGTTACCTTCAACTAGTTAAGAAGTATTTTTTAGTACCTATGTGATAAATATTTGAGGAAATTTTGTGCAAAAGTATTAAGTATTCGTTTCAAACGGTTTATGAAGGTTTGCTCTAAGAGAAAGTAAATTATCGCAAAGTATGTTCTACTTATTTACATAAACTTTTTTGAGAAAACGACTATATATTAGTAAATCTTAACTTATACCTGTTATAGAGTTAAAACTACCTAACAATATTTTAACTAAGCTAATATGCAGAGATAAGTACAATATATTGTTTTAACTATATGTTTAACTTTAAAATTTACTTTTCTGTAGAATTGGATGGAACTGCAAACAATTGGCATTATAAACGTGTGTTTCGAAGAAACTGGGTTTTACTTCCACAACGAGAATGCATTTAAAAGAATTTTCAAGAACTTCTTGTAAGCAAGGGTTTTTTCAAACCACTAAATTAATGCAGGTACCTAGAAGTTTTACATGCAAACATATCGATCCCTTTGAGCGACTGTGCCAAAAACCAAATTTTACAGGAGAGGAGAGGGTTTTTTGTAATTTTCTGTGTTTTAGCTTGCAATATCAAAACCAAATTTTACGTGTTCTTAGATAATCAACTAATTTACTATAAATATTTAAGCTAAAATATTTGACCATGTGATGTGTTGTGGAGTGTAGAACAAATTTCCATACGATAATTTTGCGCAAATGGGTCGATATGTACATTCAGAGAAAAAACAGAAGGATTAACAGTGAAAACTGTTAAATCCCATCTAACAGATGAGTTTTTCCAAATTAACAGTCTGGACTATCAATAAAATAACTATTTTACTCAATTCCTAACTGAATTTTCTTTTCTTTTATGTGAATATGTATTGATATCAGCCATCTTAGTGCAGGACAATTGAAAATTCAAAAGTAAAATAGTTATTTTATCAACAAACCAGATTGTTAATTTCAAAAACTCATCTGTTGGATGGGATTTAACAGTTTCACTGTTGGTTTTTTTTTCTGAGTGCATAAGTAAAAACTTTAAAATTGAAAGATTATATTGAGAAAAGATATCATAGTCCAACAACCAAAGAAGCATCGACTTTAATCAAAAGAGAAATAAACACAGCCGTAACGGTGTTTTAAAAATTTACGTCTCAGGAACTTTTAATAATGACTTAAATCTATACATATGAAGGCTTTTTTATGTATAGATGTATAGATTTATTTATGGAGGCTTTTATTGAAATTCACTTTATTTGACAATATGTTTGCTCCCTTTGTTTTAAATTTTTACTCTCAGGTAACATCTTTACTCTCAGGTAACATCTTTAAATATTTTCATATTTAAAATTTATTATCATTTTTGCTGCAAGTAAATTTATGCTCAACGAGTAGTAGCATACCTAATGCAAACACAGTGCCACTTGCAAAGTTCAAACAACTTTTTAACTGCTGTTCCTTTAATTACAGGACGCTAATAGCAAATGCTAGATTGGCTACCGATCGGGTTTTATTGTATAAAGAATATATTGGTTCAATCTTGATTTTTCGAAGAAAATTCACTTTTTCTGACGGCCTTATCTCGTAAGCCGTTTGGAATTTTCTGTTCTTGTTTTCAGCAAAGTTTTAGCTATAGACTAGGAAAAAAAAGTGTAGAACAAATCAATCCGAAAAAACTGCATCGAAGTCCCAAAATCCCAAAAATTATGAAAAGTGCCCACCTTGTTTGGTGCTAAGTTTAGTTACGAAAACTGCGTAACTCTGTTGATATTCTTAAAAATAGTCTAGTTGCGCAGTTTTGGTTAATAAGCCTCGGACCAATTCAAAATAAAACACACCGATGCATTGCATAAATGCATTTAGGAGATCAGCCGAACTCTTAAGAATCTGCCAACTGCATTTGAGCACTACTTGGTACTTTCTTGGCCCTGCAAATGTGGCATATTTTCACAAAAAAAAATAATAACATCCATGCTTGAGATTTTTAGGACTACACATAAACAAGCACCCTTTTTTCATTTTAAAATAATTTCCCACAAACGCTCTCGATTACATCTTTTAAAGCGTCCCAGGCATTCTAGTAATTTGCTATTAAAACTATTTAATTATTATGTTGTCACATTAACGATACGAAAGTAATGCCAAAAAAAATGTAACTCTGCTGTGATCTTAAAGTATTTAACTTTTAACGGTTAAAGTGTTTTTTTTTTAAAGAAGTAAATTTAATTTTAAAAATAAAGTTTATTTTCATACCCAGTATGAATGACCTTGATCCATTTTCTTCAATAGTCGACGTGGCGCCATGCTAGAGTTTATGGCCAGTAGTTGAAAAGTCATGAGTTCAAACCCTAGGCACGCCGAGAAAACCTTTCTTATCTAGTTAATTTTGTTTTTCATGTTTTGTTTTATTAACAAGGAAACAAACATATTTTTGCACATTAAAATTTTCTTTTGCTAAAAATATTTTTGTATTTGGTAAAAAAATAATATATTTTATAAATGAGAGTAAATTTGTAATTTGTAATTTATTGAGAAATAATGTTCACATATAAGACACGAGTCTTTTAAGTACAGTAAGAATAACATAATAACAAGTTATGAACAATTGATAAATACATATTGTTTAAAACAAATACTTAAAGATTTAATTAAAATTAATGAATTAATTTTAAAATTAATTAATAAATTGATATATTGCTATTAACAAGAAGATAAGCAACTGAATAAAGTTATTTAGATTAATACAATTATTTAAGTATTTAATTGAAATTATCAAATTGATCAAAATATTATTAGTTAAAAATCATTCTTATACTAAAAGATAAAGAAAATAATAGTAGTTATTAAGAAAAGTGTAGTGAAATTTCATACTTAAAGTTGCGATAATTTTGAATTTATTCAAAATGTATTAATTATTCTTAAAAGCAGCGAGTTATAAATTCTGACGGCGTTTACAAAAAAAAGTCTGTTGGAGTTTACAAAATTAAATAATATAGTTATCAAGTTCATATTTCTGGTTGATCTACAAAATTTTTGCTTCTCAAAAATGTATGTAGGTGTCTTTGTGTATAACAGTTTATACAAAAATATGCAGTTCCTCGCATCAAGATAGTTGAAAATATTGCAACCGAGTATTTTGCTGCTCAAGTGACTAATGCGGTCAAATTTACGAAGGCCAAATACATACTCTATGGCGTTATGAAAAGCTTGTTGTAACTTAAATTTGGACCTGGAATCAAGTTTGCTAAAGACAATATCAGAATATGAAATGATTGGCACTATAAGCTGGAGCACTAATTGTTTCTAGCATCAACAGGTACAAATGATGCAGTCCATCTCACGTTCGGAAGGGCATAGTAGACCTTAGAACAGAATTAATGTGATCCTCACAAGAAAGGGACGAGTTAATAATATAACCTAGATTTTTAACTTTGCCAACAAAGTTTAGCCCAAGACCGTTTAAATAAAAGTTGGTATATTGGAAGCAGAATAACTTGCATTGAAAATATTGGATTTAGTCTGAGCTTATTTGTATCAGCCCATTTCATTATTTCTTTTAAATCCTCATTCATCCTAACACATAAATTATCAACAAGGTCAATAGGTCTATCTAAATACAGTTGCAGGTCATCAGCATATGCATGCATGGTAACATGACGACATATGAAGAAAATATCGTTGAAATATCATCCAAAATAAATTTTAAAAAAGAAAAAAGTGCGCTTGTGTATGTGGGGTCATAAAAATCTCAAGCATGGATGTTAATATTCTTTTTTGTGAAAATGTGTCACATATGCAGGGTCAAAACGGTACCAATTAGTGCTCAAATGGCAGGTTTTGAAGAGTTTTTTAGTTTTTTTCAAAAATTGTGAAACAGATGGGCACTTTTCAGCATTTTTGAAATTTTGTGGCTTCGATGCAGTTTTTTCGGTGTTTTAAAAATTTGTTCTAAGTTTTTTCCCCCTAGTGTATAGCTACAGCTTGGGTGAAAACAAACACAGCAAATACCAAACGGCTTACGAGATAAAGCCGTCAGAAAAAGTGAATTTTTTTTGAAAAATCAAGCTTGAGCCAATATATTCTTCATACAATTAAACCCGATCGGTGGCCAATCTAGCAAAACCCAGATACGAATTGCTATTAACGTCCAGCACTTTAAGGAACAGCAGTCAAAAAGTTTATTAAATTCAATGACCTCGAAAATGTTTCACAGTGAAAGCATATACGAAAAATTTTACTTGCAACAACTCTGTTATAAACATTTTTTTTCTTGGTGTATGTATAATGTTACCAACTATACTTACTTTGTATCACATTTGTTTTCAGCTTAAAGTACTTTCTAAAATTCCATACTTATAAGTATACTTACTTTTAAGAGTAATACTTATTTATGCTTACTTTTCAGCTCCGCTTGAACATTTGTTTGTAAAAGCTGAAAAAGTTTAGAAATTGGAGTCAACAGCGTTCAAAATACATACTCTGGAGTAGGGTTACCAGAAATCTAGGGTAAAATAAGATAACTTTTGACAAAAAAAAGAGGACAAAAAGAGACTTTTTTAAAATTCTATAAAACTTATTGCAAAGTAAAACATCAAATAAGCATTTTCTTTTAAATATTATTTTTTCAGTTTTTTATTATTAAAAACATTTAATATAGAATCTATATATATATGAAATGGAATGTGTGTTTGTTTATTTGTTTGTTTGTACCTTATAGGAGACCAAACCTCTGGACCGATCTTCCTGAAATTTTCACAGCATTTAACTGGGACTCTGGCATGATTAATAGGGTACTTTTTTCGACCACGCCCACTTTTACGCCCACTTTTTTAAAATTATGTAATTGCTCCCATATAGTTTTTAACAGATTTACTTCAAATTGTATACACATTATACTCCAGGCGAGGTAGAAATAAACATTTCTTACGACACGCCCCCTTTCACTCCCCTTTTCACGCCAAATTTAAGTTTTAAACTTTTTGTTCTCTGTACAAATTTGTTCCTTCCAACGGATTATTTTTTATTTGGTAGTTTATTGCTCTAAATACTGTTAACGTCGCCATATTACTATGAACCACGCCCACTTCACCGCCCCTTTTTTAATTCAGATACTTATACCACTAACAATGTTTGCTATACAAAATACTTTTTTTGTAATATGTATTTACCTAAAGTTTTATATACTTTTTATACAGGTAAGGTAGCCATAGTTTTTTTTTTTTACCAAATCACCCTTTTTCGCCCCATTTTACTTTAATAATAATTAATCTGCTTTCAATCTATATATATAAAAATGGATGTCTGTCTGTCTGTTTGTTTGTTTGTGCTTTATTGGAGGCCAAACCCTTGGACCGATCTTCCTGAAACTTTCACAGCATTTTACTATGACTCTGGAAAGAATATTAGGCTATATGAAGTTTTTTTGGACAAAGGGGCGTGGCACTGCCCATATAACCCAAAAATTTAAATCGCCATATTTTGGGCATTTTTTGACCTACGTTGATGCTATTTGGTACATATGGTATTGGCATAATTAGGAATACGTAACAGGAGAAAAGTGGGTGGGACCACGCCCCTTTTTAGGAAAATTAAAAATAGCAATATAGTCTTAACTACTGGACCGATCGTCATTAAATTTTCACAATAGGATATTCTTACGAAATAATAAATTCTTGACTATATAAAGTTGTGAGTGGACGAAGGGGCGTGGCCTCGCCCATATAACCCAGAATTTAAAATCGTCATATCTTGGGCATTTTTTGACCAACGGTGGCAGTATTTGCTATATATGATATTGGCATGAATAGAAATACGTACCAAAAGAAAAGTGGGCGGAGCACGCCCCTTTGTTTGCGATATATTGGAGGCTGGACCTGATAACCGATCTTAAATTTTCACAGCGCTCAGCTTTGACTTAGGAATACTTATTACATGATAATATTTTTCGACCATGCACACTTCTGCACCTACTTTTTTACTACGTTTATTAACGGCTTTACCACAAATTTAAAATACATATTAATTAAAATAGTGGGGTAGCCCCATTCTCTTTCTTCCACCACTGTCTTCAAAACAGCTGATTTTATAATACGTGTTAATTAAAATAGAGAGTGGGGTAACCCCATTCTCATTCTCCCGCAACTGACTGCGAAACAGCTGATTGTGTAATTGCTGCTTTTTGATTGGTCTTAAAATAAAAAGGGGGAGCATGAAGTAAATTACATGCGATTCGGTGCTGAATTCTAATTGGTTTCCAACAAAAAAAGAGGCGAAGCATTGCAATAATTAAATTAAATAAATAAATTTTTGTAAATATATAAATACTTTTAATTTTATTTTATACGAGGGGGTAGCGAAGCACACCGGGTTCAGCTAGTAAATACATAAATATAAATGAAAATAAAAAATATTTTACACTTATTCTTTCAAAAAGTTAAACAGACTTGAGGTTTAAGTAAATAAGAACAAATAAATAATCATATAAAAGTTTTTTTTATAAAGTCTTTTCAACTGAAGTAACAAACGAGATCAAATTGTGATTAAATTATCAATCTTCCTCAGAATCATACTTTCAGCTTTCTTGAGCTTGTTTTAATAACCGTTTCTGTTTTTAACATGGGTCGAAAAACTCCAAACACGATGCGTTTTTGAAAATATAATGTATTGTTAAAAAATCTCGAACCGTTGATATTTTCAGTCTATTTCTTTCACTTGGCCACTTGAAGTCCATTGGTGAAAAATTTTTTTCGACGTTAGCGTTTTGTGTAGGAAACGAAAAATAGAACTGAAAAATTTTTTAAACTTTCAAATTGTATCACCAATTTTTGGTTCGCAAATGAAATTAATATATTACTTAGCGTCATTTATGCAATCTGTTTTCAATAGATTAATAAATTCAATACAGTTAAATATTTTATTTAAATTTGTCCATTCAAAAACTGAAAAATTTTTAAATTCTTTGGACCATGCTTCTTAATAATCATAAGATGTTTTGTGCAGATTTTGGCAGGTTTTTTTAAAAGATCTATATATCAAGTGAAATTCCCTGGAACGATTTTGTCTTAATAGTAGTTAGGGCCAGAGGTATAAATTT
Organism: Dichetophora obliterata; assembly: GCA_963920525.1. Lineage (NCBI taxonomy): Eukaryota > Metazoa > Arthropoda > Insecta > Diptera > Sciomyzidae > Dichetophora > Dichetophora obliterata. The sequence goes on along the minus strand of OY986439.1, from coordinate 85,849,470 downwards.
TTTATTAAAATGTAAAAATTCTCGTTTTTGACTGTTCCGAAGTTAATTACGCAATACTATACAAATATTTTCGAAGAAAACCTTATTTTTTCTTTCATTTAAATCTAAAACTAAACCTTCAAAACAAATTTAGGGTTAACCGACGCCTCTAAATCGTCATAGTGGTAGGGTTAAGTTGGTGCTCAGCATTGCCATATAGCTATTAACTTGCAAATTAGTGTTGATACTTTTCATGCAGATTTTCTTGTGTGCATTTTAAATTTTTTTAGTAAATTTTTTATTGATAGATATATTTTGTCTCCAACAAAGAACAGGACATTTCATTTTAAAAAAAAAATAAAAAAAGATCTCGAGAAATAAAGAGAACATGTCCTCTTTAAGAGAGATATAATGGAGCCAATTTTATTTGTAAAAAATAGTATTTAATGGGGCTGTATCGAATTTGAAAATTGTTAAAAGACAATACCTGATATATAAAACAACATTTCCAGCCAAGACAAATACAATTTCAAGCCAAAAGTAACAAAAGCAGTTAAAGTTTGAATGTGATTTTTTATTTATTTTATTTAACTTCTTTGAAAGTACTTATAACATTTAACTTTTTGTTATGCTTTTGTTTGTTTTCAAATTATTTTATATATTAGAAATAGGTATGAACTGCAAATATATAAAATTAACATTTTGTTTGTTATCGGTAGACTTTTTGGTTTTAGAGATTGCAAGCACAAAAGTTTTTGAGGAGAACAAAAAGAGGGCTTGCCAATACTTAAGGAATATTGTGGGTTCTATTGATTTTTATATTAGTAAATAATATAAAGAAAATGTGAAATTTTTTTTTCTAAGGTGATATACTTACAAATATATATTTCTAAAAATTATACTTACTAATACTTAATTTTCTAAGTAGCAAATACACTTATTTTTTAGTAACATGAGTTGGCAGTAATTGTCAAAAAACATGTGAATTTTTAAATAAAATTTTTTTTCAATTTTTTCCAGTTCGACATGGACAATGAGGACACCTGCCGACCGGTGCCTGCACCTCGACGTCTTTATCCCGAGCTGCGCAAGTCTGAATATGAAAATGTCTCCATTAATTCCATCAATAAATGTCTCAATATCAATTCCGAAAATATACATGCCATAACTAAGGATAAGTTACCGAACAATAAATTTTTTCTTGCTGGACTGACAGATGAGGAAAGTAATACTATTAATGCCGCGACCAACGCCTCCACTGCAAACATAACTAGTAAATATATTTTGACCGAGACCAATGATCTATACGGTCCCGATGTAAACGAGCATGTAGCAGTTACACCAACAACATCCACAAATTCAACACCGGTACCTGCACCCCGAAAGCCTCAAAATAACGAACAAGGTACCGAAAATGAAGAAATCTATGCCAATTCACCGCCAATACCACCTCAACAGCTGCTAACTCCACCAAGAGTTCAGAAACACACAACGGCACATTCGAGCAAGACGGGCGCTATAAGCAAGGACAGTCCAACCAGTACAATTGTTACAATTGTTACTCGTAGAGCGCCGGAATTACCACCTAAAACATATCTTTCAGTAGATCGTAAACAACGTTTTTCGATGGCTGGCGATTTAAATCAGTTTAGTGAATTTAATGCCGACAATATTAACACCAACACCACCACCAGCACCAGCGGTTCATACGATCTGAGCGATAAAAATTTTCATAACTCCCAGATATCAAAGTCAGCTTCAAGTACTACACTGAACTCTTCCATTGCGGACTCAACGGCTAGCTCTGAGAGTTCTAAGTATAAATCGCCATCACCAGGGTAAGTTTTGTGTTGTTTTGTTGTGTTTTCCGTACCAACTAGTCGGCATTTCTTATATATATATATATATGTTGTTAACTTTAAAATACATTCGCCTTGTAGCATCACCGACACAAACTACAGTGAAAAAAGTCTTGTCACCATCTCACCAACTGTCCACAATAGTGCCAGCAATGATAGCAATGCCAAGTAATGCTTCTCTAATACTAGCTATTTTTTAATTTTATGTTTTTGCATTTATTTTTGGGCTGACTATACAATATTGGTTTAAAAATTAAACACTGCATGTTTTTGGTTTCTTTCATCATTATTATTGTTTCTTGGTTGACATTCAAAATGGTGTTAAAAAAGTTTTGTTGATTAAAATTTCTTTGGTACAATTTAAAAAGAGATTGACGGTAGATCAAAAAAAAATTTAAACAATTGAATGCATCAAACATTTTTATTTGACATATTGTCTAAAAGATCGGCTGATACAAATGGCCTCACATTTATGATTACATAAAAATAGTATGTACATTAGGGCATACACTTCTTTTTTGGCAACATTTTGGGGGGCTGAAGCGGAATTCGAATGTTTGTCACAAAAAAAATTTTGGGAATTGTTTTAGATTTTTTGAAAAAGGTTAAGAGGTCGCTCAAGGTCGTTTTTTCAAAAAAGAAGTTCTTCGAAATAATACTTGTGCTTTCTACCCACAATGAGTGCCTAACTGAAAAATACAATGTTCCAACGACAAGCGCGTCGGAAGCGAATTTCATCTGGGGGGGCAGTACAAATGGGGGGGCAGTACAAATGGGGGGGCAGTACAAATGGTGGTGCAAAAAAAGTTCACCAAAATTTCTTCACATGAAACATGAAGAAGAGAGAAAGAAGAGGAAAATATATAATACAAAAATATTATCGTTGTAAAAAAACTGATATTTTGAATAACTTTTCCTTTTAAATTGTTTATCTAGCTAAAAAAGTGGGGGGCAACTGCCCACCTTGCCCCCCCGCTTCCGACGCCAATGTCCAACGATCTTGTTTGGAAATAAAAATGTTGAAATTTGATTTTTGTGGGCTTGAAAGAGGGGTATCAACTGTTTTTTTTGACAGGAGTTTAAAAAACGTAAATTTCTTTTTTAATTATATCTTTTATCTTGTTTTAATCTTAAATTTCTCCAAATTTTCGCTGTTAATATAAAATCTTAGTATGCAGTTTTATACAACATTCCATTTTAAGTTATTAAAAGAAAAAAAAAAACGTTAATTTATCCCCTATTATTTACCAAAGATATGCGCATTTAAAGTTTTGAAAAAATTTTTTCGGTCGAATTTTTAGTGTGAGCAACAATTTTATAAATAACAGTTATAAAGTCTTTGGCAAGAAGGAAGCCATGTATTACGAAGAGAAAAAGTTCAGTTTTAGTCAAAAACAATGTAAAAATGTTAATATATTTATTAGTTTTTATTCTTTTTTAACTCTTTTTTTGAAGCCGTACTCAACCACTTGTGTATATTTGATTTTACCTTTATCTAAAGTAGTCGATTTGTATTTCATCATTTAAAATTCTGATAAATTTTTTTAAAGCAGGAATATAGCTTCAGTCAAAAATAAAGAGATGTGGCTTGTTGGAGAAACCATTCCTGCTTTAAAGTCGATCGATCTCCCAGCAAAACAAGAGACTATTCGACTAGCTTAGTTAAAGGTAAATGTGCAAAAAAAAAAAGAGTTAAAAAAGAATAAAAATTAATGAAAATTACAATTTAAACTTTTCTATGAGACCTTGTTATTTATTATGTTAATTTTCTATGATTTAAATAGAAATTCTACATGTTTGAAAGTATAAATCATACTTGATTTCAAATACAAATTCTAGTTGTTTGATAGTTTAAAATCGTTTATTGAGCTTTAGGTCAGGTTAGAACAATTAATGACTAACGATTTTTTGCAAAAAAAAAAAAAACAACAACAAAAACATTTTCAATATGAAAAGGCTAAATCACTAGCTGATTTTATTGCAATTTCGGCACTGCACAGGCTTCATCAGAAATCTTTGTGATGCCTGCGGGAATCGAACCCGGGCCGTCACACGCCGTGCAAGCGCACTACACGACAGAGGCGATGAGATTTCAGTGCCAATTTCTCAGTTTTTCTCCCTCTCATATTTTCCTGTTGCTGTTGTATTTTTGCTTTGAAGTGATGTTTTCCTTTTCATATTGAAAATGTTGTTTTTTCTTTGGAAAAATTCGTTATAGCAATTAATTGTGTTAATCTGACCTAAAGCTCAATAAACGATTTTAAACTGTCAAATAACTAGAATTTGTATTTAAAATCAAGTATGATTTAAACTATCAAACATTTAGAATTTGTATTTAAATCATAGAAAATCAAATTAATAAAAATATTTACATTTTGCAATTGCTTTTGGCTTAAATTAATTATCGCAAAAATTACACGACTAATGGTAGGTTTTTGTAAACTCTTTCCACTATATAAAGTGTGTTTTATTTCTATGAAAATATATAATATATTTTTTGGTTTTTCGAGGTAAGCTTAGAAACGGCTCCAAAATAGATATATTATCACTTATGTATATATCAAATAATGTAGACACATTCAAATAAAAAAAAAGTTCTCAAGAATTGTTCACAAACCTTCTGGTTACTAAAAAGCCGAAAAAATTTGGCTGAAAATTTAAGTTTAAGAGTTAAACCGGTATTTTCACTTAAAAACTTATCTTTTTGAGCTTTGTAAGTAGTGTAAACACGTTCAGATCACATTAATATACTTACTAGAGTTTTTTAATTTTTTTTCGGCTACAATTTTGTTAAAGATAGTTATGGGACAAATTTGGATTCCCTTCATGTTATGACCAAAAAAAGCGAAAAAATGCAAAAAAATTTCGCAATTTTTAAAAAAAAAAAAAATATTGAAAGAAACTATTTTATGAATTTGTTTTGTTTTAAAGTTATCGATATCTCCATATCTGAAGGAGTGGTTGAACGAAAACTAATGATATTTTTTCTCAAAATCACTAAGACCCCCAATATATAGGGGGCCATAAAAGAAAACGTTCGTCAAGCTCGCGAAACGCAGTTAGGGCTTTACTCACCTTTGGTCATAGTGCCGAGCCTATATCGTAGAATCCTATTATTTTGTTGACTGTGGCACAGTGTTATAGATGTAGCAAATACCTCCTTAAAATTAAAATTTACAAATTAGCATAACTACGCCGTGGTTGATGATATCAATTCCATATTTCCACGGACAAATTTTTCATGATGTAATCTACAACCTTTCTGAACATCATATCCAGAAAAATGGTACCTTTGAGCCATTAATCCCTTTAATTATGTGTAATAAAAGTTCAACAGTTCAAAACTAAAACATCATTTAGGATGGTTTCCATGATTATCTGTTAAATTTTTTAGGACATTATAAACCAAAAAATTACAGTATAGCGGGATAATAGAGATTTTTATGAAAGACACAGAGAGACAGAGAGCATCTAAATAGAAATACTATACAAAATATGCAAACAAAAAGGCATATTTTAGAAGATGTTTTTTAAAAAGGTTTGTTATATGTACAAAAAACTTTATTTGTATGTTAATTTTACATCATTATTTTAAGTCAAACAAATGTTTTTTTTCTTAACATTTTGTTTTTACATATAAAGCTGGAGTACTTAAAAGAAGATAAAAATCGGGCCACTCCATAGCTTGGCTCCAGATCGTCTGAGAATCAAAAACAAAAATGCATTAAAAACATGAGTGCACATCTTTTACCAAAATGGAATGAAAATATGGAAAAGTATAAAAATAATGAAGCGTGAAAAAATTTCTGTTATTTTTGATCATATTTTTGCGTTTCACAATTAACAAATTAATCAAAGACGCTCATTTTGGAAAAAGATGAGTAGAATTACAATACAAATGGATTAAAAATAAAATTAAATCGGTCGATTAGTTTGGTTGCAGTAGTCACATCCCTAATAAATATATTTTCACCATTAGATGTCCTTATATGAGGAATATATTTGGTGTATCCTAACTTTCTATATAATATATACTTAAGTGGCTATATATAGCTCTTAAGACTAATTTTTCTTTCGTTCAACAACCTCTGCTTAGATAAACAATTCATTCCTGAAGTTGATGAAGGCACAACATAAACAATTCCCTTTATATACTGCCTACAACCAGGGACGTAGCTATGGTGGGGAGACGAACGGGGCCGTCAAACCAAGCGCAAAGGCTTGAGAGCGGTAAAATGATCCTCGGTATTCATTGAGATTTCCTCGTAGTACATATTTTAATTTCTATTGCATAATACTCATACATTAATTAAAACATTTTATTTTAATATACTTATTTGTCGTATTCAATATTTCTGGTTTTTAATAATCTTCAGAGTTTCAATTTCTATTGCAATTTTCGTAATTGCAAGATTCGACAGTCTGTATTGACGGATGGAGGGTCTATACTAGAGTGGACCCCAACTTTATGGGTGAAAAAAAGTTTGAAATGTTTTAGTTTCAATCAAAATAATTGTTCCATTTGATATCAAAACGAACGTCTAGAATTTTGAAGTCGATTGAAAAAGTGTAAGACGTGCCGCATTTTTCACTTTTTATCATGATTTGATTATTATAAAGTTATTTGTATTTTTTGACGTATGCTTTTATTTTTTGTTATATACAGAGTGCCTTTGCATTTGAATAATAAATAAAAATAAAATTTGAAATAAAAAGTTCTTGTTGTCATTACGCAAGACCTGATAAGCAAATTTCAATAAATTAAACGAGTAGTTTTGAAAAAATTGAGTATCGACAATAAGCAACTTAAAACAGATATTGTATATAATTATTTTCAGATATTTAAACCAAAAAAGCATTGTAAAGAAGTTGTCACACCACCGTTTTGAAGGTACTATTTAAATCCTCTCACATTGTAGAACTTGATTTCCTATTGATTTTTAAAATTTTGGCTGTTAAAATTTGGAGCAATGCATAATAATTATTTGTGATTTTAATTTTTTTATTCAAGCAAAAAATTTTTATTTAATTTCAAGCCAAAAATTTTCCCGATATACTTTAAGCAAAAAATAACCAGTACTTTTTGATTTTTATTTTTTAGACAAAAATAATAAGCAAAACTTGCCCGATATCTTTTTTAACACAAAATAACTAGTAAATTTTTACTGATATTTTTAAGGCAAAAATAAAAAACAAAATTTCACCAATATATTTATATTTCAGCGGTGGGAAAAATATGCGGTACGCAAAGTTCAAAGCGTCTTCTAGGGTGTCAAAAAAATATAAAAAGTCAAAAGATAGTTATTATTTTTGCTTTTTATTATAAAATACATACATACTTGGTACGGCCTCTGAATTAAAAAGAAATACTATATAGTGTTGTAACATAATTCCAATTAAAATTTTTTAACAGAAAGTATGCCTGTAACGTGTGTTATTTGTCGCAAAACATGGATTGTCGAAAATATAAGAAAATATGCTATTCCATTAGAACAGAAAATCCGTCAGCGATGGGAAAAATATGCGGTATGCAGTTTATTACTTTTCTAGATAGAACTCTTTTTATGTACCAAAAGTTTAGTTTTTTATTTAATTTGCTTCCAGCTTAATATATCAAAACATGAAAATTTTTGACTGGTCCTATTTCATTAATCTCAACATTACGTATGAGTATAATTAAAAATTATTAGAAAAAATAGATTAAGTTTTAAAACACAAATCACAATGCTTTTTACACACAAACTTTAAATAATTTAAAAACTTCGGTTTTACATCAATTTGGGACCATTTTAAGGACAAAAATATCATATCACTAAAACAAACATCTAAAACGTAACATTTTCTAAGTCCAAAAATAGCTTTTTCTTCAAGAGATATGCATGGATTTGCAAGTTTTATACCTCATTGAATAGAATCCATTACCTTTCTTTTGATAACCATATAGATTAGTTTTGTTGGAAATAAAATCACATGTTTTTAAGGCCATTTTTTCTAACTTTGGACCCCTATAAATTCTATGCCACTTGAGAGTGGCCCTTAGTTTTTCTACTATTACCTTTTTACCTCTAAATACACATTTTAAAGAAAAAAAATAAATAAAAAAAGCAATTTTCGCTAAAGGTAAAATGTTCCTAAAATAAAAAATATAATTTCTATTGAAGTATTTTTATTTCTTATAAATTAATTAAATGAATTTTCCTTCAAGTTAAGTAAAAAATATTGAAGTAAGTTATTGATGCACTAAGAAAACGGAGTATTAAAAGTACTAGAGAAAAATTTATTGTAGTCAATTTAGTACCAAATAGTATGATATTAATGCAAGCGTCTGCATTTTTTACTCTAAAGACATTGAAATTGCTCTGATGACATGGCTTTTATTCTGCTCTCATTATCAAATAAGCTTACCAATTTAAGAAAACGTCAAAATAACGAATAACCTTCAAATAATTAAATCATGACTTTTTATGAAAATTTCATTATTTTCCTGTAATTTAAAAAAAGTCGAAAAAATCCAAATATGAGAGTATTGTAATGAAATCTAATGGGTATTTTATTTAGCACCATGACTATAAGCAGAAAATTTTTTTTGGGTTTTTGTCGTAAAAATACACAAACTCGATATTTTCGATTAATTGCTTTTCTAGCTGTTTAGGCTGCAACCCTAAGGGTTAATGAAAGTAAAAGACTTTTCTTTTACTGTCTTATCAACTGACAAGAACGGGTCGCTCGATCGGCTTCTCCGACGAGTGCTTTTGGCGGTTGCAATTATTCACTAATTGGCTTGCCGAACAACCGAAACGACTAAAAATGAAAAACAACCTTTTTTCTGCAATATCCACATATTGGAATTCCGCGGTACTACTCATCCTTTATCATTCACCTATTGAAGATAATTGTAGCTGCATTTAAGGTATATAAATAAAAATTGTGAAATCTAATTTTACTTACACTAGCTTTGTTGTTTTTTCTTTCGCTTTTCTTCCTCGCATTGCCATACAAACTTCGAGCACCAATTGCACGAAGATTGTATACAAATTAGCAACTGACGTATCTCGCCATTGCAGCCAAGTATCCAGCACTCCACTGTGAGAGAATACTCTCGGGAACAAACCAGCACGGATTTGTTTACTAGCTAAAAATTACATACCGGCTAGGCTCTTCACCGTAATCGCTCCATTTTTTTCTGATTATATTAGTCATGGTGTTAGAAAAAATATCCATTAGATTTGATTTGTATACTCTCATATATTCATATACTCGAAATTCTAGACGTTGGTTTGAGGTCAAATGGAACAATTATTTTCATTGATACTAAAGCATTTCGAAAGAAGAAAATTCGGTGCCACTCTAGTGTACACGCTCAATTTTTTTTGGAGGGCGGCAGATTGGTTTTCGCTCCCGGCGCAAAATGTTTAAGCTCCGTCACTGCCTGCAACTTAAATAATTCCCTCATTTAAAGTTATAAATAAACACATCTGCTGCAATTAAAACTGTATATCCGCTCTAAGCATATCAGCTGTTATGTGATGTGCTGTCTGCTCCGACACGCAGAAATTAACTCCAGATGATGATGATGAGGCGTGAGCCAAGCCCTAGACAAGCATGAGCTGTTATGGCACGCGCTTTACCAAATAAAAACTGTAGCTGCAGCATGGTTTAACATTGCTTTTCTCTCGGGTCTCTTTTATAAAGCGAAATTTTGTCTAATTTTGGAATAAATTCACCCTTGCGCAATGAAAATGCAATGTAATGTGGTGAGAAAGAATGTAAAAAACTTATAACAAAAAGTGTTTCTAGCAAGTGATATCAACTACATACAAAACTGGAATGTGCATAAATCAAATAGGAATTGTGTGCTCTTAAGGAAAAAAAAAGACAAAATTGTAAATGTTTGGTTTAATCCAGAATGTGAGACACTTAATGCTGCATTACAGTTTGTTGCTGAAGATACGTTTTAGTACGCTTCGATCGTTGAGTGGAAGCAGTTTAGTTTTTGTGTTTTTATACTACTTGTTCTTGGTGTTTTGGTATTAAATCTTTTTTAAGTGCATGTCTTGAAGGTGCATTTTAATTCTTCTAAATCTGTTGCATATCTTATCTCTGACTAACAGCACGATTTTTCCCCGTACTTTCTTTTAATTTAAAGCTCTCGTATTTTTTTTAATATTGTGACAAACTTTTGACCATCTTACCCTATCATCTTTTTAGCGACATACTTAAATCTTTGGGAACTACGTCAAAGCTACTCACCGAATCTTTAAGCGAACGTTTGACCGTCAAGGCAAAAGGTGCCAAGCATAAGCTGGACAAAAACCTCAAGAATTCAACAGATTTGCTGAATAATCTTGGTGCGGACGCAACAACACGTCTTAAAAGTGTTGGTAAACGCATTAATACGATCGGTACAAATTTTACTCTTGGCAAGAAGGACAAATTGAATAGGAACGACGAAAGAATGCCACCACAGTACGATCCCGACCGACCACAAACTGTCCCGCCCAACGATCAAGTATTCCAGACAATCTCTTTTAGCAGCCCACTTAGCAACAAAGTGGGCGGTGTCACCGATTTGACGCAGCAGCCGGTGAATGCAGCGGATCATTCCTACGAAGTACCCAAGAGTTTAAGAGTGGCCAGAAGTGATCTAGATCTTGCGGCACCGCCTTCCTATGAGGATGCGCTGAAAGCACCGCCCCAAGCTGGTTTCTCACGTAACATTCCCACGTCGCGTTCGCTGATGGTGCCCAAACATATAGCCTTGGAAGCTGCCAACGTAGCACTGACCAAACAACGGAGCAATCAGAACCTTGCTTCAGTAAACGAAGACCCAAAATCAACCGAAACATCTAACAACTCCTCACGTGATTCCATAGATCTGCCATCGCTACCAATGCCAAATTTCCCTCCACCTGCACTACCAAGTGAAGACGCTTCATCGGAGGCTCTCTACGGTAAGCTGAACCCAATACAACCTCCAGCTCGTCGAAAGCGTCAAAAGAACTACGAACACATAGAGCTAAGACGTCAACCAATGGAACCACCAGGCACCATAGCAGTTGATGGTGTTTCGCTACGTGCCAATGTCGATTCCGCCGAACTGCATCAACTAAATCAGGAAGCTCTGGCTAGTGAGCGTGAGGAATCGCTTTTATTGCGCGAGCAGCTGGCAGCAGCCGAGGCACATACTCCAAAACCCGATCGCAGCGAGTCTTGGGAGTATTACGAAGATCAAGATGATGATGACGACAGCGCTTGTTCGTCACCCGAACCACTCTATGCAAACCAGGAAGCTACGTACGGCAAAGTTTTTGAAATGGCCACGAGCAATAGTGATCTGCTGCCGCCGCAAAATCGACTGGCACGTATATACGAAGAAAAAAGTGTGGAACCAATGGCCGGTGCCCCGGTTGCTGGCTGGGTTAGACAGCCACGCAAGGAAATCATCCAAGAATTCGATCCACTATTGACGCGGCGGGCGGCAACTATTTGCAGTAGCGATAAAAGTAATCAGCTACTGTTGCTAGAACATATGCTCGAGGAGGACACATACGGCACTATACAGGCTGGTCAATCAAAATCCGATGATGACGTTAGCATGTGTACATCCGAGGAGGATAACTATAGCGTATCCGCAGAAGGTAGTGGCACAGCAATAAAGGCGCAGGCAGTAGTCACTCCACCACAAACTGTTGTGTTGCCTTCCCCGAATGCCCATCATATTTCCACTAAGTCCACCGATAGCAAAAAACTCCAAATAGTGCATCAAAACTCTCATCTTCTATCGGATAGCATCGACAACATTGACGAGGTTGGAGCGGATTTAGAACAAAAACTAGAAGACAATTTAAAGCCCTACCTCAGCAAGGTTGAAGAAAAACCCTGTTGTTCGCAGACTGTGGATCTGGCGCATGCTTCGCAAAATCGTACCAACTGGTTTGTACACGAAAACAAAGAGAATGCAACAACGCAGCAGGGACGCTCGAACCCCTTCAACAACATGAAAATCTTTGATGGGGAGAGTCCGCCCTCGTATCTGGAGGCAATTGGTGGAGATGGTAAGTCGCCAACCGAACAAAAGTCGCGTGCATCCCGTTTTATGAATTCCATGAATGTTTTTTCGAATGTGCGCATACGCGTTGATGCCATAAAACGCAAGACTAGCTTCCGTGCTGCCCAAAAAGCTTCCGATGTCCAAGTCACCCTGCAGATGGTACCGCGTCCAAGTCTCTCACCGCTTTTGGTGCGCTATGAAGGACCACTGATACGTTTTCCCACCGGTGTCGTCGAAGACATACTCAAGGAAATGCAAAATCGTAAAGCTATACTACGTGATCGCCAATTCCAGACATTCCTCGACCAAGATATGAAGACTCCCAAGGAGACAATTCCACTCGAGTGCATAACTACGCTGCAATGTGTCAGCAATAGTCGTGTAACTGATAATTCCACGCATATTTATTGCTTCGAAATAACAACATCTGTACCGAAACATGGAAGCAGTAGCTCTGGATCGGGAGTTCAAGCGATGTCAAATCCTAATTTGATCATGACAAGCAATTCGTCGGGCAACTGTAAACATCAGCGGGTCTCACATTTATACGGCGTTGGAAAGGAGTCTGAGAGGTAAGTGGGTATGATAAAGCAGTGTTACCAACTCCCAAAAGTATTTATCCCTAAAGCTCTATTCAAAAACCCCTAAAATCGCTACAATCACTTGGAAATCCCCCAAAAAAAAATCAATTAACATTTTGTTATAATCTTTTTTTATTTAATATTTAAAAAAAAGGTTTCTTCGGTTTTTACTTAAAACAAGGTAAACGCAATTTTGTTGGTGTAAACGCAATTTTTGTTACTGAAATCTTTGCTGTAAAAATCAAACACTTGAGTTGTCAAACCATACAAAATTACATTTTCTGCTCTTTCACTCATTCACAAGTTTTACAGCTTAAGCAAAATATTTAGACTCCACGTTCACCTTGTTTTTTTACACCATGGTAATGAGCAGGGAATGAAAAAGAAAAAAATTGAGAAGCTAATGCATAGCAAAATCAGAATAAATTTAAAAACTTCGTAGTAAATTGGATTAACCAACTCTTAAGAATATCAAAAAGTTTAGGGACTTTTAACCGCTAAAAACATAAAACCCCTATAAAATCCCTTTTAACTTTTTCCCCTAAATTTAGGGGAAAAACACGGTGATAAAAGTAACTGGGATTTGTTGTAATTGCGGAATAATTGGGCAGGTGGAGAGGAGTGTGGTAAAAGATTGTAGGTGGTGAGGGTACTTAGTTGACCAAAGTAAAGAAATAAATAAACCAGCAAAGTCTATAATGTTAAACATTTTAGCATAATCTTGAACAAAAATTAAAAAATTAAAAAAAAAAATTAAAAAAACGATAAGTTTAAACGATTAAATTAAAAATGGAATAAACTTTTTTAACTCAAGAGAGCAAAAAAAAGTGAAATAAGTAAAAAATCAAATAAAAAGAAATAAATTAAGAAAAACAATAAAATAATAAATTAAGTAAAAGAAGACATTATTTTTATAATTATAATAGGCTCTGGCCGTATAAAAAGTAAACAATGGTTTAAATTTTAAATATGTATTTGTTGATTGATTGTTTAATTTTTATACAGCCAAAGCCTATAAAAACTAGAAAATGTACAATAAAAAGCCGATAACATCAATCATTGGCATTATTTTTAGTTAGATGGAAGAGAAATAATCTGATAATTTAGATTTGAACGTGGTTGCATTACATATACGCCATAGATATGGTGGAAGCGATTAGTTGCTGAAGTTTAATAAACATTTTGATAAAATACCTAATTGTCGCTGTAGTGTTCACGTTATTATAAATATAATTGCATGTTTTATTTTTATACTTTAAGCTTAGTTTTGTTCATAATTTATAATTATAAAAAAGTCAAAGATAAAAAAATTGATGTTACAAAACTTTCATAATAAAATTCAATATCAAATTGTAACGAACAAAAAAAAAATGTAAATTAAAACTAGCAAGGAATTATCTTCGACTAGGCCGAAGTAAAAATATCCCCACGGACGACGATTTTTCCAAATTTCGTACCTAAAGTTTATATTAATTGTTTTGTGCAAAATTTGTAGTCATTAGATTAATTTTTGTGGAATTGAAAGAGATTTTACGACTTTGGTGATCTTTGTATGGGAGGTAGGCGTGGTTTTCATCCCATTTTTACAAATTTTATACTCAAAGTTTAGTAGAAATATGAAAGACGCTGTGCAAATTTGGAGTGATTATATTAATTTTTGTGGATTTTAAAGAGTTTCTAACGTTTTGCTTAGGTCACTTTGTATGGGAGGTAGGCATGGTTTTAATCCGATTTGGGTCATTTTCAAACTTGACCTCCATTTTTTAATAAAAAGGTAATATATTGAATTTCGTTACGATAACTAAAAAATGACGACTCAGGAGGTGATGCTGATCAAGAATATATATAATTTTCTATATCGTTCACGCCTCCTTATCAGCGTTACAATCAGAGTGACAAAGTTAATATACCCCTATTACGTTTTTTATACGTGGGGTATAAATGTAAAAAATAAATACTACCATAATTGGTGATCTTGTTTACGATCCTGCATACGCTCAGACATACATACAATCTATGAACTAAGCTATGTATTCAAAGTTTTGTGTTTGTCGGGGTGATCTGTCAGTTTGTAACTTTATAATAAATGTTAATCGTTTGTGATCTGCGTAAATAATAAATTGTCTTCCTTCTAAAAAATAGGTTTTTTTAGAAAATATTTTGGTGTTCCTCTTACAACAACTGAAGATAAGGATACTCAATTTACATAAAAACTATTCAGTGAATTAGCGAAATTCTTCGGTGCATACAAAATTCACACTTCGTCCTTTCATCCCAAGCGCGGGTCTACGCTGTAGCGATTAGGGCGATCGTCCCTAAAGCTTCTTGTAAATGCTTTTAATATACCCTGATAATGTGATAATGAATTTAAAAGTTGATTTTTAACAACAAATTTGGATTTACATTAATTTTGAATACTTTATCCTTATACTGTTACCTGAAAAATTTTACATTATAACAGATATTCGATATTCTTCAAATAACTTCCAGTGGTTTAAGATGAAATGTCAAAATAGAAAGGTAGGAGTCAAGTACTAGTGCTGTAGTCAAGTACTAGTGCCGGCTAGTGTACACTCGGCCGGCTCATTGTTGAAAATCAGGATATCCTGAATTTGAGGAAAATCGTTTGAGTCTCTAGGCAACGGAAATGCCGATGAATTTGTCTCCAAAATCGGTTTTATTTTATATGTATTTGATCGTAATTTTTAAAAACTTACAAACTAACCTAAACTGTTTGTGATAATTGAGTATCAAGCAGAGCCACGTGATTAAAAAAAAAATAATTTCGATTGGCTTTCATAACTAGTGCGAAAAAATTTAAAAATCATAGTTTTTCCCAACGGCAGAGCTCAGACAAGCATCAAATGTTGAAGCTCATTACCTTTTTTTATCCCTTTCATTGATTCTGGTCTTTAGCGTTATCAAATTTTTGATTACGCTCGAAGTTTATTTACGCTATCGTAGAGAGTTTAATTTTTTAGCTGGAAAGCAACACCAAATTTGAATTCATTCAATCATTTGCTTCTCGTCTAATCTGTTTTTCGAAAGTCTCTCAAAATTGCGCAAATATTATTAAATTTTGACGAAGGGGTTCATTGGAAAGGTCTTGTGAAGATCTACCGATTAAATATGTTCATGAGAATTATTACATTCACTAAAATTTAATGTGTTTGTCCCAAATTTAAAAAAAAATTGGATGCAAATCCATCGGCATTTCCGGTGGATAGAGATTTAAACGATTTTCCTCAAATTCAGGATATCTAATTTTTTCATTCCAAAGGTTCAGAAATTGAGTGTGCTTTTTGACAAAATTATTTTGTTTTGCATTTTATTTTCCCATATACTTCGAGCTACCCTACTATATACTCATTAGACTGCTGCGACGCTGAAGTGTATCCTCTTCTTCAAAAACTTTTTACAATTTTAATAACATAGCCTTTAAATAGAGAAACTGAATTTTCTCAAGAAATAAAATGATTTTAACTATCGAAAAATTCGTTCTAATATTTCGTTCATTCCTTTACTTTAAAAAAATAGAAAGTAGTGCATGAAACTATTGAATGATTTAACTATCGAATAATTTTCTTATTCATACGAATGAAAAAATATTAACTAGAACAAAGAACTGTCGTACGATTTTGACTATCGAACAAATTATTCATTCATTCAAATTATAAAAATAGTAGCTAGTACAAAGAACTATGAAATGAGAACTATCAGTTCTAGTATTCATTCATCCGACTTAAAAAACCTCTAAAAAGCTGATTTAGAGTGATTTAGAGTGTGATTTCATAATAATTTTCATTTAAACAAAAATCAAGCAGTGTTGTTAAACGTACTTTTTCAGTTAAATTTTGCTGTACTCACAATTCGTTCAAGCAAATAAAGTGCAAATGAAAAAACTATCGAATAAAAAAAACTATCGAATGAATGAATAATTTTAAACTATCCCATCACTATTTGAAACATATTTTACGACAACAGAAGAAAAATTAAACGGATTTGCTTTATTAAATATTCATTATTACATTAAAGTGACTGTGGATCAAGTCGTCGAAAGATATGGCAAAACATGGAAGCACAGATTTGATTTAGTGTCGTGATTACATTTTTCATACAGGGTTTGGAAATTTTGTACTTCATTTAATTTTAATATTAAACACAAAATTTTATTCGTTTCTTTTTATTTTCATTTAAGTTATGTAAACTTTTTTGTATTTCATACATATAAACTTTATATATAAATCAGGGTTCACATAAACTCTCAATTAAAGAGAAAAATTTCACTCTTCCTCATCAATATTATTTAATTGACGAACGATTCACTTTGTTCTCCTCATTCGTGAAGAAAAAAACCATGAGCGCTCTTATGTAAAATATTCAGAGTGATCATGACATAAGGATAGAGGTAGCTGCAGCGCTGACTGTGCTCTCTTTCCATACTGCCATGTCTGTCAAATTTAGCTGTGTGACCAAGGTTCATTTATAAGGTTGCGGCACTTGAGAGAAATGCACTCTTTTTCCCGCCTTTGCTCAAACTGTCACTGCGCTTCTCTTTGTTCTAAGCATTCATTTTCTTCATTTCTTTTCATCCATTCTGACAGTTCGACCGAGTTCGCTCTCAAGTGCCACAACCTTATATATGAGCCTTGTGTGTGGCGAATGGAAACAAAAAAAAAAAAAAGAAATAAAAAGTTTTGCTTCGTTTTGACATTTCCGGCAGTATGCTCTCATCTGGTGCATCTACCTGATTCTTCTACCATGAGAGTGATCAGAACTTTTTCTTCGCTCTTTCATATTATTCGCTCGTAGATCGCGCTCCTCAAAAAACTGAGTTGAACAACGCCTTCTCTTTGTTATTCATTTATTGTTTCTCGCTCGCGAGTTTTTGCAAAGATAAACTCATTTCATTGGAGTTTTTGCGTTCGCTCATTTATTTCGAGTGATCTTGTTAATGAAAAATAAATACATCTTTTCTGATGAACTCTATTTTTTTTTGCATTTTTTAATGAAATATTAAAGTACTTGATAAATTGTTTAAATGTTCCTTTTCGTTTTTTATCTTACTTTCTTATAATTTCATAAAATGTAATGATTTTTTAAGTTTTTGTGATGAAATATATTATTAAGAAAAAGATGCTTAATATTATTGATCTAAATCCTTTTAATTTATTATGTGCGAAGTGCTTAACTAAAGTTTCGCATAAAATAAAAGCGAGCGATTCAATGAGTTTGTCATTACAAAATTCACGAGAGATGAAAACTCAACATCTCTCATCAACACGACGTCGCTCTTTTAAAATTTCTCAGCATACAAACTCACGAACGAGGAAAACAGTTGAATAAACTCATAGCAAAGATAATTCAGTAGAGCGGGAGCCCCTTTTGATTGCTTTACGCACCCTGATATAAGGTCACTGAAGACTGGGTAACTGGTCTTTTATTTGAATTAATTAATTTATAAAACTGATTTTTTTTAAATCGCTATATATGTGTTATTGAAGTTTTCATATTTTGCCAAATTTAAATTAGATTTTGAATTAGATTGTAATTTTTAGTGAATTTAATTTTTATACACCAAGCATTTTTTCATATGCTTACCACGTAATATTAGCGACTATCGCCAATTATGAAGTCACATTTTTTGGATCCCCCCAAAATGGAGTGTCTGGATCCGCCACGACTTCATCTACAAACAAACGGGATGATATAACGTTTTCATCGAAAACTAAAGACGTCTGTTATATCTTCAGAAGATTCCGTACATTGCACAGTGTGTGTTTTTCCGAATCTGGCGTAACAAAACTCATATTTCCAATATTTTGGCTTGACATTTGACATGTAGCATTTTATTGTTGTAAGAATACATTGATTTAAAGGCTATCGTAACAAAATTCGATATACAGTACGACCTCGCTCAACGCAACCAATTAAATTCAAGCCAATTGCGAAATCTGAGGTTATTGCAAAAACAGAGGAAAAATTTTATATTGGCACTGCAATTGGAAAACTGCACTTTGTTGCAATTTATACTTTGCGTACAATTTGGGTGTTGAGATTATCGAGGAGTTGCGTGTAGCGAGGGTTGCGTTGAGCGAGGTCGTACTGTATTTAAAATTCGAAATTCGATATTATTAAAAAACAGAGATCAAGTTAAAAAATGAGCCAAATTAGATAAAAACCAAGCCTATTCAAAGTGAATTTACCAAAACGATATCATCTCTTTAAATTGCACAAGAATTATTCTAATGACTTCAAATTTTGCAAATAAGGTTCTAGTTTAACATACACTTTGAGTATACAATTTTTTAGAAATCGAATGAAAACCACGGCTACCTCCCATACAAAGTGACTTTATGATATCAGTAAATCTCCATGAATTCAACAAAAATTAATTCAATGGCTTCAAATTTTGCAGATAGGTTTAAATCTTAACTATGCACTTTAGTTTAAAGTTTGTAAAATAATCTGAAAACTCACCAACCTCAAACACAAAGTGACGTCATCACTGTAGCAAAACCTTCCACTCTAAAAAATTAAAAAAAAATATTGGTTTAAAGTTGATATCTTATACATAAGCTTTTCACATTATTAAAAACCTTTACACATTTACACACCCTGAGTTTCAAATTTGAAATATTTGGATGAAAAACACGTCCTATGAAAGTGACGTCATCAAAATTATACAACATGGCAAACTTGAAATATACAACAATATGGTTTTGGGGATATTTTAACTTCGGTTCATTCGAAGATAATTTCTAGTTCTTAAATAGACTTATATGGATTTCAATGTATCTTGGTACCTAGAAGCTTGTGAGGTCGCAGATTATTATTTCAACATTAGATTTTCAAAATTCAAAATAGCGGAGCCACAATGTAGCTACGCTACAGTAATCATAAACACTAATTAAAAAATAGAAACGAAAATTTTTGTACAATAATAATTTGATCCTATTTTTCAAAAGGATACAGTATATTCCATATTTACTATATATAATTGTTATATTAATAAAAATTAAACTACATTCATGATGCTTGAAACTATGTATAGAAAAACTTAAAACTGAAGTTTTACAAAAATTGCTGTGTGTAGTACCAGTGCAATACTTCATATGCAATGGTACAGACATAGGTTCTTGAAAAAAAAAAATTAAATTTTGCATGCACGCACAGACTATTGTGATGCGTTAAAAAAAGGAAAATTATGGGTTTATTGCAGACTGGTCTATAAAAAAAATTCTTCTTTTGTCGTCGTAATTTCGCTATTCGTCCCTATGTGCGGCGCACAGTGTGCGATTTGATAAATTTTTGTGATATTATTCCTTGGTTCATTAATAAAATAAAATTTTTCTAGAGTTGGGGTCTATCTCAAACCCCGTCTTGGTTACAGAGTGTTTCATTGAATCTTCTATATATACAGGGTTTCCAAAAAGTTACTGATCATCTGATTTGTTTTGCTTTTATTTTTGATTTACAAATATGCAATGCATATGTAATATACAAATATGAAAATTTGATTCTTATTATTTTTTTACTTTAAGTTTTAAAAATTACGTCTAATAAATGGCCACTGACAAATTTGGGCTCTTTTTGTCGCATTCTCCATAACAGAACGCAGCAAATCCTGTGATATGTTTTCGATTTTGGCTCTGATGTTTTGTTTTAACCGATCTAAAGTTGCTGACTTGTTCATGTATACTTTAGACTACAGATAGCTCCACAGAAAAAAGGCCGGAGCTGTTAAGTCCGGTGACCGGGCAGGTCAATTAAAATCACCGTATTTGGAGTTGATGCGGTCTGGAAAGGTATGTCGCAATACATGCCGTGTTTCTCGAGCAGCATGGGCCGTAGCACCGTCCTGTTGAAACCATACGAAGCGCTCAGAAGCAAAGTGGTCCAGCCTACAAAAATTTTTTCGGGATTATTCTACCACACATGCTTACTGACGTTATGTTTTGGGATAAAAATGTATTCCTTAAGATTAAAACTGTTATAACAAATAGTTTCACTTTGCATTTTTTTGAAAAATACATTATGGAAATGGAAAAGTGGTCCAACCCACATCTGAAAATTGTATGTGGGTTGAACCACTTTACCATTTCCCAAATAGTCGGAAAATTTACAAAGATTTGCTACCAATTATATCGTCAGTCTGTCATAACTTCTATGAGGCATTGAAGGCATTTGGAGGATCTGAGGACTTTGGTGTATTTGGCTATGACATATTGTAAGGTACATTGTACATTTTTCCTTTTGTAGTTTAATTCCAACAAAAATTTTAAATAAATTCCGCCATGTGCAAGTCCACCATTTTTGTGAGCACGTGAGTCTGACGTCAGTTCTGAGAAAGAAAAAGGTGCCATCAAACTGAAATAAAACAGACGTAGCAAAAACTTTTTGTAGGAGGATTTGATTTCAAAATTTCCTCATTGTCTTATGCGATCTTAGTTTTTTTAAATGAAATAAACACATATGTATATAAAAAAACAACGCTTGTCCAGAAAAAACTATAAATATTTTTCACTACTATCTTTGGTAAAAATTGTATATATATTAGGGGTGTTAGCTTCCGTGTTAACCCTATCATAAAAAAAAGCAGCGGTGTTGCTCGATTTATTTTGAGAGCAGTTTGACTGTTTCTTTGATTGAATATCGTGTATTTCCCAATAAGCCTATCAGATTCATTTGCTTTGTTTCGTTAGTTGTGTATGTGTTTTTATGTAGATGCGCAGTAGGTTTCCATTTCTGCACACTTATGGCAGAACCTTATAAAATGATTTTTGGTCTAATTCAATATTGATTTTTTTACTCTCCAGAATCTCTAACACAACAACCATTTAATTTTTTATATATTTATGGATATATTTATGTTTTATTTTTAAAAAAATATATTTAAATCAAACAAATTATTGTTTTGAGGTTTCTATGAAATAAATATATGAAAATAATAAATTGGTCCAACCAACATTTTCATATTAATATAAAAAAGTTGTATTTGGCAAAGTGGTCCAACCCATAAAATTTGTTTTAAAACAACTAATAAAGAATTTTTAATTTCATATAAAAGAGAATTCGATATTATGTAGATATATACAATCTTTGCCGATTTTTAACCTGCTCATTTTCTCTTAGAGCGATGTAAAATTCATTAAGATTTTCAAATCAATTTTTCTCGATTAATTCGTATGTGGGTTGGACCACTTTACTTCTGAGCGCCTCATATATTCTACAGTCCTGATCAATTTATTTCGGGCACCAAAAATTGTTCAATAATTTGTCTGTAGCGAGCGCCATTGATTGTAACTGCGTTACCTCTGTCATCTTCAAAGAAATACGGTCCAACGATGAATTGGACACCTGACCAATCGCCGAATTGTTGGTGAAAAAGAGAATTTCGTCTCGGAAATTTTTATCGAAATTCACGCTGTGTTGCAATAATTGAATTATTATTTCGTCAACACATCAACACTTTTGCAGCACGTTGTTGTGGAGTGTAATTATCATTTTAAAAATTTTTTGAGTTTATCTTCAATTATCTAAAGAAAATGCAGAAAAAATACTTAGTTCAGAAGTTATAAGCTTAACAGATCAGATAGTAACTTTTGGGACACCCTGTATAAAAGAGACTGCCGTTGGTGTGCACTAGGGAAGCCAATCTTGAGATCCCGGACGACTAAAGCCCCTTTAAACCCAGTGATTTTCTTTCCGGGATCCCGGGATTTTTAAGTAAAAAATTTATATTACAAGTATTCATGTAAATGCAACCATTTCAATTTATGTTGATATGAATAAAGAAAAACTACTATCTTGGAGTTGGAAATAATTTAAAAAATAAACACCGTTTTACGACAGCCGTTTTAAGTTTAACGAGTTTATCGGATAAAGCAATCGGTTTCAAACTTTCGACATGGCTTTCTGTGTGCTACCTTTATTTTCCAGAAAAAAAAATTTTTTTTTGCAAGTATGTTTTTACCTTTGTCCTCCTAGATTGATCAAATACCACACTGTGCGCTGCAGTGAACAGTACTGACAATTGATGAAGATTGGATCGTAGATCTTATGAAGAATCTGCCTATCGAACAAAATTTACCATATATAAATTTACTCTTTTATACTTACGTTGCATATACGAGTGATAGAGATTGAGTTTTGATTGCCGACATAGCAGTCTAGATCTCACTTCTGAGAAAAAGTGATCCTTTTTTGATCACTATGTCGATATCATTGCGAAAATTAAGGGTTGGTCCTGGGTAGACGAGGTCTTTAGGGCGCAGTGAAATAACTCCCAAATGAAAAATGAAATAACTCCCAAAAATTCTTCATACATTTTTGGGAGTTATTTCATTATAACTAAAAAATATAACTCAATAAAAAATATAACTAATAAAATAACTCAAAAGTAAAATGAAATAACTCCCAACCAAATGTTTTGGGACTTACTTAAGTTTAATTTTAAGTAAGTCCCAAAACATTTGGTTGGAAGTTATTTCATTTTACTTTTGAGTTATTTTATTTAACTTGGGAGTTATTTAATTTTTCTTGGGAGTTGTTTCATTTCTCTTGGGAGTTATTTCATTTAAGTTGGGAGTTATTCGCGCTGTCAAATAACTCCCAATGAAATAACTTCCAAATGACAAAATTAAATTACTTCCAATGAAAATAAAATAACTCCTATTTTTTCCCTATAATGCTACCAAAAATAGTTTTAAAATAAAATTAAAAAAAAAATTAAAAATTGCTTTAGAAAATAGCGCGATTTTTAATAGGGACAAATCTTTATAGGGACAAAGCAGCGCAAGCGAAAAATTGTTATTAAAAATCGAGAGATAAATTATATTTTAAAATTATTTTCGGTATTTTATAGGGGAAAAAGTGCCGTAGGCAAAAAATTGTTATAAAAAATCGCGCGATTTTTAAATTTTTTTAATATTTTAAAAACTATTTTCGGTAGCTTTCTAGGGAAAAAAAGTGTCGCAGGCGAAAAATTGTTATTACAAATCTAGAGATTAATTATGATTCGAAATTAGTTTTGATAGCTTTATAGGGAAAAAGCGCCGCAGGCGAAAACTTGTTATAAAAAATCGCGCGATTTTTAATTTTTTAAATTTCTTTTTCCGTATAAATAAAAACTATTTGATTTGTCAATAAATCGCGCGTTTTTTTAGAATAATTTTTTGCCAATATTTCGGGAGTTATTGAAAATGAATTAACTCCCATAAATGTATGAAAACTTTTTGGGAGTTATTTTATTTTGGGAGTTATTTCATTTTTCTTAAGAGTTATTTAATTTCTCTTAGGAGTTATTTCATTTCTCTTGGGAGTTATTTCATTTCTCTTGGGAGTTATTTCATTTCTATCGGGAGTTATTTCGTTAATTTCATTTTTATTGGGAGTTATTTTATTTGGGGATATATTTAACTGGGACTTATTTGATTTTTGGTTTGGGAGTTATTTCATGATCATTGGGAGTTATTTCATTGGGAGTTATTTCATTGGGAGTTATTTCATTGGAAGTTATTTCATTGGGAGTTATTTCATTTGGGAGTTATTTCATTGGGAGTTACATATTTCACTGCGCCGGTCCTTAGCACCACTGATAATGAAGTCATGAGCACTAACGTGGTCAAACAATATTTTAATAATACAATGAAGAGTCCTTCACTCTGATTATAGTAGGTATGCTTTAAATCACGAAATATTAGTTCTAGCTGATTTTAATGGTAACCTGTTCAATGAATTTCTTTAATTAAGATTAAATTAAATTTTGGTCGTAGTTCTTTACTTATGGTGAAGATGGTAATTAAGGTTTTTATAGCTTTGGAAATAAAATGGAAAACAAGTCCTTATAAAGTGTTAAAACAAATAGATGTAACTGAACTTGTTTGTGTTTTGCTTGACTAACCTTAAGATACATTTTACAAATTTCTTTACAGAGGAGTCTGGATGCAAAAATTACTAGAAAGTCTGACAAATGTATTGCTTCCAAAGTATATCTGCCATTATTATAGAGCAGGTTGGTGTTACCTAAAGGTGATTTTATATATTAACTTATATCGAAACAGTGTTAAAAACTTTTCAATCTACAGAATTCCATTACATCGGAGTGGAGTGGAACTTGGTTGGTACTCAAAAAGAGTCGCCGACGTTTGGTATTTGTAAGTGAAGCCTCAATGAATACCGAGCGAATGGATTTGCGCAAAGCACGCTGCATAGGTAAGATATTCTCCCTCAAAGGTTCGGCTAAGCCGTAATCTTAACTTTTCTAATGCAATTTCACTCTTCTAGTGCTTAAGGATAGCGATGAAACGATTCGAAATCTACATGTTGAATCCGGTCCAATGCTAATGATCGATTGTCCACCCTTTACCGTGTACATGGTTATGAGTACGCCGCGTGAGACTAAAACCTGGCGACACATCATACGCGAGGTAGCGCATAACAATGGTTTCGGATTGGGCGATCAGCAGTTGACTAAATTCAATGTGCCTGTTATTGTGGACAAATGCATCAATTTCGTGTATATTCACGGTTCCATGTCGGAGGGCATCTATCGTAAATCGGGCTCTGAAAACTCTATTCTCAAACTGATGGCAGCATTTCGCGCCGATGCTTTTAATGTTGAGATCACGCGCAATGAATACAATGAGCACGATGTGGCAAATGTTTTGAAGCGTTTTATGCGCGATCTACCGGAGCGTTTGATGGGCAAGTTATCGGACAGTTTTATATGTGTCACCGAAATCAAATCCGTTACCGATAAAATTCAATCGTATAAAGAGTTGCTTGCACGCTTGCCGATCATTGAGCGCGAGACACTAAAGAAAATTGTTGGCCATCTGGCTTTCATCAGTTCTCAAAAGGGGAAAAATAAAATGAGCATCCAGAATTTAACCATGATCTGGGGACCAACACTGCTGCAGAGTCATGTATGTTCTCTCTTAAGCTTTCGCTCTAATATTATTCACTCTTGAGTCTTCCATTTATAGCTGGCGGAAGAAATGGTATATTCCCAGAAAGAGGCAGATGTGCTAACCGACCTGATAGTACTCTATAAAAATTTATTCCCACTGTCGGCAGATGAAATGGTAACTAAGCGGTTATTTTTCTATCGGAACATTAATTTACTTTCCTTTTTTTGTCTTTTAGAAAAAGGAACAAGAAATGCTAATGTGTCTGCAGAAATATTACGCCGCTGCGGAAACCCTCTCAGATTCCGTTAAGAAATCTGGCGACTTAAAAATGTGGATAACACTTAATCCCAATCCAGAAAATACAACTGAGGTATACTATAAATAAACTACATTAAACCCAATATCTTCAAATAATTTTGCTAAATTCGTCAACATTTTCTTTATGTGTCCAGGAGAAAACACAAGTGAACGTTACGATTTCACCCATCAAAACTGCCTACGAAATCTGCCAAGAGCTGGCTGCCAAAATGAAAATGCCCATCCATGAAATATCACTGTACGAAATAATTTTAAACGGTGATCTCGAGCGTCCGCTACATCATGGCACCAAAGTGTTTGACGTCGTTTTGAGTTGGTCCTATTGGCCGGAAGATGATCGCAAACACAACTATTTGGCAGTAAAGCCTACTGATGTATTGCGTGAAGTGCAACGCGCTGTAAGGAATCTGACTACTGTGACGCCAGGCAAGGAGTTGAAGTTCGCCGACAATCGTACCAAACACTACAAATCCTATCAGTGCGATCTGCGCGATGGAAAAATTGTCGTTTCCAAAAAGGATAAGAATGAAAAAACGACTATCGTCCGTGAGATATTTCTTCACAGTGTGACTGCTTATTTGGGCTGTGAGAAGAAACGTGATTTCCCTTGGAGTTGGGCCATTACTTTTGTTGAACGCAACCAAACACAAATATTAAGGTGGGTAACACTTATAAAAAATTAAAAAATTTTAAGTTTATATAATAAAACTAAAAAAAATACATAAATTCAACAAATTCCGACTTAATTCTAAGTAGTTTTCGCTTTCCCTTGTGCTCAAAAACACCAGTACTATAATATTACAGCGATTGAGTTGTCAAAAGATCCAACTATTTCTACTGTTGCTCTAAGAGCAAAAATTGTTAATTAAACAACAATAGTACTTAAAATAAGCAAGATGAAAAATCGTTAATTTAACAATGCTGTCATTTAAAAGATCTGAATAATAGAACTGTTGTTTTCATAATGTAATTATTAATGAAATTAAATAAGAAAAATGCGGATAAGATCAAAACTATACCTTTTAATAGTTGTATATAAGGCCGGAGCGAATTTTGAAAGTGCATACCATCGATTTGGCCCTGGGCACATTCGACAGGTATTGTAACAAACATGTAAACTACAAAATTTATTTTCGATCTGATTGCATCTTCCTCCGGTTTGTCTTTAAGATCAGGACATTTTTTAAAAACTGATTGTATGAAAAATCTAAAGAAGTGATTCGGTTAGTACAAACATGAAATGCAGCTACACAAAACTTCGTTCTGTTCTGATTACGTTTTCCAGCTCTAAGATACCCTCAAAAATGACATAAGTTATAACAAACTAGCTTAAACCCGGCGCGTTGCTGCGGCGCTCATTTGTCCAAAACCCATAATATTAAATCAATGAAACTGCATGTGTAAAGCGAATACTGAATTCCGACGATGTGCGACCTATAACTCCAAAGCTATACTATAGCAAAAATTTGGGTTGCATGGAGGGTGCAACGCCCCCTTAACAAAAGCCATAAAATGTTATCAATGAAACTGCATGTGTAAATTGAGGGCGAATACTGAATTCCGACGATGTGCGACCTATAACTCCAAAGCTATATGATAGCAAAAATTAGGGTTGCATGGGAGGTGCAACGCCCCCTTAACAAAAGCCATAAAATGTAATAAATTTTTTTCTGAAACCATATCGCACTCGAAACAAATTCATTGCCAAAATTTGAGCTCAATTGGACCTGTAGTTTTGAAGTCTTTTCAAATTTTCTTAAAAATAGGCGTAGCTATAGTGTGACCACGCCCATTTTAAATTTAGCTACCGACAGCTATCATACGAACTTATTCACCAAATTTTAGTTTTATACCATCAAAACCGTCTTAAATATAGAATTTTTATTGATTTGAAGGAAGTGTGGCAGCATTTTCTTTTTTCCTAAACCTTCGCGTAGCACTCACGAACAAACCCGTAGACGGAAGTATCCAAATGGTCTTTTCGTTTCTAAGTTTTAAGCAAGAATAAATCACGATCCATTTTTATCTATATAGACAAAATATAATGCAAAGATTTTAAGATGAAATTATAGATACTAACCCAAATATTGATTATATGAAATTTCCAATATATCACCATCTGCTTATACCAGTATGTCCTTGAAAATGACATATTTTTAAAATCATAGAAATTTTGAGCCAAATCAGCTGATAATAGGATAAACTAAACACATACAAAATTTCATTACGATCTGACCTCAAATTTCTACTTCAGAGTGCTTTTGAAAATAGCACATTTCTAAAAATTATTTAAATCGCAGTAAACATGATAAGGATCAATAATTAATTAAAATATCTTGATATAATAACACCAAACTTTTCAAAAATATCCATAAACATCACGTTTTCCAAGAAAATTTTATGTTTTTTTCAATATTGTACTCAATTTCAATAGATTTACTATGATCGCTGATTCCGAATCTGGCAACAATTTTTTCTATCTGTATTAAATCTAAGGATATATACTGTTGAATTAATCAAATATGAGTTTTTAAGGCAATCTTAAGTCATGGTTAAAAATTAATGGATTGTAGTAAAATGTTAAAAACAGACTTGAAAAATAGAGTAGATTATAGTTTCTTATCTTACAATGTTTGATAGCATAATCGTATGCTATTTTCAAAAATTTAACATTAAAATTGTGCGAGTCAAGCTTTTATGAAAACACTTACAAAGTGCTATTTTTTACTAGCAAAAATAGTTTGTCCATCTTTCACCTTTTAACAGAATTGAATGAAATTTGAAATATAGGTGGAATAGTTTGTAGGTTATTTTAAAATCTTTAAATATTGATATTGCAATAAATGCATTTGCAATTAATACAAAATTTACAGGTATTGCAAATTTTACAGGTAACGTAAAATTGTCTTATATTACAAAACATACAAGCTCTTTCATTTTTAAAGTCTGAAAAGGATCTTCATAGATCATCTTCATTGAGCACGACCAGTAGTCCATCGTTTTAGGCAAGCCAACGCTCGCACCACATGTCTTATCATTTTGCGCACTCCACAAAGATCATCTTTGGCTCATACCGCGCTATTAAATGCGTACGCCAAATAAGTCATCGTTATGCAGATCTTTCACCATGTATGCCGCCTTACTACTGCTATTTGTTCCGTCAATTTACGGTTTTCTTATAATGTTATTAAATAAACTAGAATAATATGATTAAAAATCTCGAATATTAAATGGTCAAACATATAAATATTTTCTGTCAGCGATCCACTTAGTCCCCGCGAATTTTTACCCCAACCCAAGCATCGTTATCGTAATCAGCATTTTGTTTCAGGGTGATCCAATACGAGGTCCCTTTTTCAACTGGGTTGTTTTGGCAGCTGTTATGTGTCAAATAGCTTGTCTTTATGAAGTTTGTGGTCAGTGTTCAATACGAGATCATGACTAGACTTACTCCTGAACAACGTTAATTAATTGTGGAAACTTACTACCGAAATTAGTCATCAGTTAGAGAATGTTATAGACTTCTTCAATATAATTTTGGTCGTTATGAACGTCCAAAACATCCCCAAATTTCGAATCAATTTTACACTACTGGAGATTCATCATTTAACCAGAGTGCATGGAGACCGTAATTTTGAGAATATTGCTGCAGTAGCAGAGAGCGTTCGTGAAAACCGTGAACAATCGATTCATCGCCGATCTCGAATTTTGTCGAAATTTGAACCCATAGAATGGACCATTTAAGAGCTAGTCGTGGGCAACATTTGAACAAAATAATTTTTAAATATTGAGTTGTAGGTAGCGAACTATCATTCCAAATAAAGATTTGCATCAAAACATTGATTTTTATGTATTTTATTTAGAAAACAAAGTAGGAAGCTCTTATGGGATCACCCTTTATATCTTAGGTCCAGTTCTCGATATCTATACTATTATACTTGTATAAAAGTTTTTGTGACTCTTACGGATGTTCTGCAATCATACGAGAACCACTTAACGGAATCATGCTAGGCTATGTAAGATTTTCTACGCCTACTTTTCACGCCCACTTTATGCAAAAAAAGCTATATTTCAGACAGTTTTAGTCAAATAAGACATAAATTTGGTAATTCAGTTTGTAAAGCTACTTTCGGCAACTGTACTTAAAATAGATTTCTACGCCCACATTTACCGATCAGAAATGAATGAAAATGCTATATTTCAGACAGTTTTGGTCGTATAAGACTAAAATTTGGTAATTTAGTTCGTATGGTTTCTTTCAGCAGCTGTTTAAAAAATGGGCGTGGTCGCACTGTGCTTACGACCCTTTTTTTTGGGGGATAAGCGTAGAGGGAAGCAATGAGCGCCAGGTATAAACTATATGATTCTGATATTTTGGCAGTCGATTTGTTTCAAGTATAAGGTGGTTAAGGAAGAAAAAATTTGCTATACTCCCTTTTGTGATTGCCCACAAATCAATAAAAATGCAGTACAAATCTTTTACAAAACATCAAAAAACTCCTAAACCGTTAGCTCTATCATCTATTTTGACCTATCTTTAACGGCAGAGGGGACTGTAGTAAAAATATGAACTTAATGCAAATCTAAACGGTTAGACGGATTTCCCTCAAACGTAGTGCACATATTGTATGCATCCTAAATTAGATAGTAACATACTTTGTTTTGAACACGCCTCTTCCACCCTTTTTCCATTAACGTAAATGCTGTTATTTAAATACGTTTTACTGTAATATATAAGCCAATTTAGTTTTAATAAATTTCTATTATTTTGACACCAAAAACATTAACATATCTTGAAAATTGTAGAAATTTTAAGTGCAACGACTTTTTTTATAAAACATGGATGAGAACAAGAATGAAAACAAAACCACATAAAAATCAAAGTTTTGACTTTCGATGCAAATATCTTCGCTGTTCATAAATATATTTCATTAAAATTTTATGTTGTTAAAAAGATCAATAAATGCACATTAAAAAAATAGTTTCAACTGTACCGTTAGTTTATATATATTTTTTTATATTTTTTTTCAAGAAAGGTTATTGACTAAAAAGTCAATATTTTATACTTTTTAGTCAATAACGACCCAAAAATTGTTTTTGGTTTAAGAATAGAATCAAGTAAAAATTGCACAACTGGACTAGCTTTTATATTATTTAGCATTAATTTGCAAAAATTCTTCCAGCGCTTCCAGGAAAAGCGCAAAAATTATTTTACTATTTTTGCCATCAAAACAACAAGGGTACCCTCTTTTTTTGCGAAATGTATTCTGTCCAAAATGTTGTTTTTACATTTTTTACTAAGAAATCAGGTATCGAAATTTTGTATACATATATGTATATGTTTTCATACCACTGACTATCTATAGTAGTACAACTAATTTTCTGTTAGTTTCTTTGTTTGGACTTTATACAAATCTAAACGGCTCAACGGATTTCGCTCGAACTAGGTATACATATTAATTGCATCCTAGATTAAATTGTTACATACTTAGTTGTTGCCACGCCCCCTTCGACATTTTTCAACTAACGATAATTTTGTTATTGTAACAATTTTTAGTATCAGAGTTTTTTGTGTACTAAATTTTAAAAATTTTTTGTTATTTTGACATCAAAAAGACTCACATATCTTCCAAATTCTATAAAATTTTAGTATAACGACATTTTCATAAAACATTGTTACTTAAGAATGAGAAAAAAAAACAACACGAAAATCAAAATTTGAACTTTCGATGCGAATATCTCCGCTGTTCATAAATATTTTTTATGAAATTTTGTTTGTTCAAAAGTTCAATAAAAGCACTTCACAAAAATAGTTTAAACTGCACCGTTAGTCAAAAATATTGACTTTTTACTCAAAACATAACTCAAAAATTGTTTTTGTTGTCAAAATAAAATTAAGTAAAAAATGCAAATTTGACTTCCTTTCATTTGACATAGCAGTTATTTGCAAAAATTGTTCGAGGTTAGCGCAAAAATTATTTTACTGTTTTTGTCATCAAAACAACAAGGGTACCCCCTTTGATTTTTTGGCGAAATTTTTTTTTCAAAAATGTTGTTTTTATATTTTTTACAAAAAGCCAAGACTCAAAAATAATTTAAGTGAAAAAATTACCGCAATATCTTTTTCCAATAAAAAGTTATAGCTTTTATGATTAACATCTATGGAGACAGCCCAAACATAAAGGGCTCGAGCTATCTGCAGCTAATGTCAAATTTTATCACACCTACATTCTATCTGCCACTCTTCTGTTGGTCCCTATACAAAGAAATATAAAACGTAAAGAAATTTCAATTATGGTATATATAAAAAAAAAATCAATGAACCCTAGGAAGAATAAATATATGTGCTGGTCCAATATATTTTTCCTCTTCAACCTATACTCTTTCTGCCACCATTCTGGGGTTCCCCATACAAAAACACCTAAAATATAAAAAATGTCTATTATAGTTCATACCAAAAAATCAATGAGCCTTAGGGGGTTAAGTGTATGAGCTGGTTCTATTAATTTTTCCCCGTCAACATTTCTTCTTAACCAACCTATACTCTATCTGTCACCGTTCTGGTGGTCTCCATACAAAAAATATAAAATAAACTACTCGTGTACACAGAAACGTGACAAGACTCGAAAAATGTTACCCTAAATATTTAATCGCCGCCTAAGAAGTTTCACATAAAATACATAAGTGATATATAATTTTTTGTGCCACTTATATTTTTTTGTTATCTACATCATTCTTTAAATATTAGATTTTGAAAGAATATAAAAACTCTCTATTGATTCTATTAGGTCAACTTTTAGAATTAATTTCTCAAAATTATAACAGTATCTCAACTTTAAACTTCCCTGAGAGTTGTTTTCATCATAGAATTCGAGGTTCGCCAAATTGTTCCATGTTTAGGGTCGCACTTTTCTAGATCAATACATTATAATTATCTATGGTGGCTTTTTTTGTTACACTCAAAAATATTTGTGTGTAAATATTACTAATAACTGCGTCCATTCTACGAATTTTATTCGTAGTTTTCATCCACGAATAGGATTTGTAGCATTATACGAATTTTATTCGTAGTTTTCATCCACGAATAGGATTCGTAGAATCGACGTATATTACAACATATTACGAATATTTTATTCGTATTCTAAAAAAACCTGTCTGAGCTGGGGTTTGAACCTCGGCTCTTTAGTTTACGGACCACGCATTCTACCAGTGGGCTACAGTCATTTTACAATCATACAGTTCCTTATGTTCTGTATATCTGCGACAAACAAAGCTGAACGATTTTGGTTTTCAATTTTTTAGACTCTACTAATAATTCGTACACTCTACTAAAAATTCGTACAGTCAGCCTAAGAATGGATTGTTTCTACTGATATTATTTTTCATTCGTAAATAGTACGAAAGCATTAGTAAATACTACGAATGTAATTAAAAAAATTTCGAAGTTATTCGTACGAGAAATTTGCGAATATTATTATTTATATGTACACAATCATTCGTACAATGCACTTATATGATTTGATTTATTTTTGTTTACGAATACCATTAGTATATAAAACAAATATATTCGAGAGATATCACGAAAGATATCACAATAAAAATACTTTGTATTTTATACGAATACAATACAATACAATACGAATATTTGTAGAATGTACGAATATTTTGTTTACTAATATTATTCGTAGAAAGTTTACTAATAAATTTGTTGAGTGTATTTAAAAAAAAATTTAAGGAAACACTCAAGATTTAAATATCATTTAGGCACCAATAAATTTTCTTTATAAAGAAATATTATGGCTACGTGCCTGATTAAGGAAAACTTTTTCTGTACATCGAAAAAAGGATTAAAGTTTAAAAGTCCATACAGAACTTTTCCTCAAACACATTAAGGGTATTCAGAAGGTGTGCTCTCATGTCATATTGTCCTAAAATTGTACAACTAAAATTTACAAGGTAAATAAATGCAAATAAGAAACAGCTGTTTGATTACGACACTTCAATAAACGTAGCTTTCAGAGTTGTAATATATTAGTACTTTTTTATATAAAATGCAACAATAAAATGTTTAAACCAGTGTAAAATCTTAGGACAATATAACATTATGACATGATAGCACACCTTGTGAATACCCTAAATGTTAGTATATTATTAAGTTGTTTATAATTTTAAATCATTTGAGTGGTATTAAAATTTTTTGGTTTTTCAACCTACGATGAATGCAAAAATTTAGCTTAACGAAAAAAATTTGGTATACATATTTTTGACTTACTTCACACCGGTTGTAGATTTATTTAACATATAAAAAATTCTTAACGTTTTCCTAATTTATTAATTGTTTGTCAATTTTAAAAACGTATTTATAGAATCAACAGAAAGTTTTGAGCTCTTTGATGATGGTAAAAAAAAATATCAATATCACATGCATTTTATTTTGAGTGGTCAATTGTCAACCAGAAACTCTTAAAAATTTTCTTTTTTTTCCATCAAAATCACCATTAAATATATATTCCCTATGAAAAGATAGTAAATGACTTTCATTTCTTTTTTGCAGATCACGGGATTCGCCCTACATTGGACACGTTTTGGCCGGCAGTGAATGGGTTGATCGCACCATTTGGTATGCTAGCATCTGGTACAGCTTATATGGCGAGAGTATATTACCACCGGCCGAAATTATCATAAAATAGTTTCTATGTTAAACAGTTATTATATTTTGTAATTATTTTTAAGTTTAAATAGTAAATTAGTTTAAAAAAATGCATACTTACATTTGCCATTATTTTTCTTCTACTGCGATTTTTAAGTGGTCATTTAAACTTTTCTTTTAGATGATAAATATTTATAAGTTTTATTCAATGATTTCTTTTTATAAATAACTTAATAAAATATAAAAGTTTAACTTTTCCTTAAAAACTGTCACTTGTCAGTGTTGTTTTGTACATTATCTAGTTAAAAAAGAGTCAATAAAAAAAGAGTGCCTCATGTTAGCAAAATAAACCAGCTTGTTTGTATATATATTAAAATACTTTATTTTATTTGAAAATTAAACTGCTTTTGAAGTTATTTCAATGCACATATATTCAATTAATACAAACTGAGAGATACTTTTCGAAAAGATCAACTAAATCAAAAATTGGCAGTTCGAACGTATCCCGCAGCAATTTGAAGTATTTGCATTATTTTATTTTATAAGCAATTTAAACAAATATTTTTCTTTTATAATTTTAATATATTCTTGTCTGTTGGGAGTTTTTCTTCTGAAACTGAACAAACTTAAATTGTGTTTTGACATTTCATATTTTTTATACCAGCTAGCTTTTAAAATTAAGTACACATTTCTAAGCAACCTATTATTCTAACCTATTATATTTTAGTACCTATTATATAAACATTAAATTCAAGCTTAATTAAGTACGGTGTTAAAAAAATAACCATTACATGTATAAAAATTTGCATAATTTCCGCTTTAAAAAAATACGTCCTAAACATTTAAACTTTTTGTCTACAGTACTTCAAACCATGTATCTAAAGAGCTGTTTAAAAGGTACTCGTATGGACGGATGAATAAAAACGTTTCGAGTTATTTCGACAGCAAGTCAACAGTATGAGAAATAGTAATGATACAATTAGGCCCATCACGTTCAAGGCCATTGAGGCACTTAGTAAAAGGATCCATTCGCCAGTCACCTCTTGACAGCTAAGATCTCTGCAAAAGAAAAAAAAACTATGTAATAAAACGTTTTAAAATTAACTAAATGCGGTATTAAATTGAAAAATTTTGTGTTCAAAACATCAAATTTCGTAAAATTTACAAAAGATTTAAAAAAAAATTTATGAAATAAAAAATTGTTTCCTTGAATTAAAAAAAAGTAACACTTCTATAGTTAACAGTTAACATTTTTCTGTGCAGTTGCTGTAAAAACTGCATAAGAAAATAAGAATAATTTAAAAAGTTGATCTAAAACAGAGGTATTTAAAGAAGTTTTTCTCTTGTAGAAAATATTGACTCTATGAAATAGGACTCCTGGACATGAGACCTCAAGCTTACAAAACAAGCCGCTTTTATATTAAACAACGAAAACGAAAAATGAATTATTATTATGGAAAGTTATCTCATTTATAACGCCATAAAGTAGGCATTTTCCAATTATTAAATATTAAAAAACCTGTTGTGTTTTTAAGGATAAGCCCTTTGGGTTATGAATTTTGGTCTTAATATTATTTGTTTTCGATGTGTAATATAACTGCCTGGAGATATTAGGTCTGTTTCCGTGTTGGTTTCGAGTAACTTGAAGTTGCTTGAGAGCGTTATTTTACAAATTTTTGAAGCTCGAGAGAGAAGACTCCAAACAGAGCAACAAAATTTCTCAGGAAGAAAAAAAAACAAGCATGCTCTTGTCCCTCGGAAATTAAGTCGCCCCTGCCGTCGTTATGCTAGGCAAGCAGTTTTGGTGAGCATTTTTGTTGTTGGTGTTAAAATGAAAAATCAGCGACCCCCCGAACACTGTTAAGTGACGTTTAAAACTCTTAAAAATACATATTAGGTGGCAGCCCTATTATAAAAAGATTACATAATTTTGAAATTCTAAGTATCTTCCATGAAGGAAGAATCCATGAAGGATTCTGATTCAGCGACCCATTTTTGCCTAGTGTTTGCACGAGCACCGAATTCGTACAAATAAAATAAAAACTGAGGTGATAGCCCTTTCCATCATCTGGAATTTTAAAATTCTGACCAGATTCGAAATCAGTGACCCCCTAAAACTGTTTAAGAGAAGGTTCTAGTAGAAATCGACGGAAAATTTTTGTTTTTTTGCTTTATTTTCATCCTTAGGATCTTGAAAATGTGCAGTCAAAAGGATATTTCCCAATCTAATTTATTTTACGAGTCATAGCGTATCAGACGAGAGAGTGCGCTGTACACGATTCCGCTTCAACGCACGGCTTTGATTAGCGAGGCTTTCATTCACCATTTTTAATTATTTTTCATCGTAAAAATTGTATAATGTTCCTGAAAAATACACTAATAAATGCCACAAAAGATTTTTAAAAAAAAGATTTATGTTCGCTCAGAAAAAAAATCCTAAAATAACGTTTCATGAATTTACGTTTCTACTAGAACCTCACCTAAAATGATGTTTAAAAAAGTTCATTTCACTAGGTGGCAATACTGTGGTAAAAATTTAGGTGGCAGCCCTATTTCAACTTTCTGCCCGACAAAGTAATTCTCAACAAGCCAAGCCAACGAGCAAGCAGGGATATAACTTGTATCTGCTTGGTATCTTAGCAAGCAGGCTAAAACTTGCTTTTTCAAGTTTGGATACATACTTGAATTGAAGTACTTCAAAAGGCTTGAACTTCAAGTAGGCTTGTGCAGTTCTCTGATAGGGAACTGCTGGCAGGTTGTTAATTATGACTTAATTAAGAGGTTTTCATCAAAAAAATTGGGACGTATATTTTTCGATTTCAGATTAATATGCAGATATATAACTTTTGTGCTAAATTTTGTTTTGTCCGAGCTTGTAGAACATTACTTTTGGACATTATGTCCCCTCACTTTCCGAGGCTGTGCGGTCAATAATTCCAAAGCTATTCGATATCGTAAATTTGGGTTGTATGGGATGCGCTTTCCCAAAAAAAAAACCATAATTGGTATGTGTTTAATAACTTCTTGAAGTTTCATGAAACTGAATTCAGAGGCTGTGGGACCTATAATTGAAAAACTATTTGATATCGAAAACTTGGGGTGCATTTGTGAGGCCTCGGCCCTTCCATAGTGTCTATAGTTGGTTTATTTTATACACACCAGAGAACTGCAAAACTCAATATTTTCATTCTTTGGGCCAAAACGAATCCATCACGCCAAAAAACATTAAAATCGAACGATCCGTTCTTGAGTTATGAGTTCACATACGGACGGCAGTCTCTTTTATATATTTGTGTCGATAAGCAATAAAAGCTTAAGCCAACTTAAGATAGAACTGAGTTATTGATGTTGTTGTGTTCCACGAATCAAAATCTTGAGCTTCTAGCATGACCTTAGCCAAAGATACGACGCAAAAACAAAAGACCCTTTCATATAACTTATATGGCGATTGAAAACTTTAAAGCAAGATTTCTCGAAACTTTGAAATTAGACTTAAGCTATTATTGCTTTTCGGCACAGATATGTAGATTTAAGCCCTGTATCGAGGGGAAAGAAGGTACACTAAGACATTCTTGCATTAGAAAATTTCTCCCTCCCATACCTAGGTCCATCGTCTACATCACACAAAAACTATTCTTTGAAAGGAAGTTTGATGTATCCATTCCCTCTCGAGAACAGTGGGAAATAGGAAACATTTCACCTCAAAATGTCATTGAGATCTTAACTGATGGATCAAAACAAGATGGCAAAGTAGGTGGAGAAGCAGGTCTACTCGGAAGCATTACGCATTAATTTAGCCTTCAGGCTCCCTGATCATTGAGCATTGTATTCCAAGCTGAAACCGCTGCTATACATGAAGTGTTAGTTTGGCTTCAGGTGAATGAGATATCTCTCATGGATATTTGCTTACTATCTGACAGTCAAGCCGCTTTGAAAGCCCTAAGAACTGTTGAAATAACATCTCAAACAGTTCTCAACTGCCGCAGATCTCTAAATGAGATGTCAAAGCAGCTCAGCTGGGTTCCCGGCCATGGGGATTTTCTAGGTAACTGCAAAGCAGATGAACTCGCTCGTACAGGTACTATCAAAACAAACAACTATCTATAGATAAAGCAAGCTTTGGTATTTCTCTCACCACACTGAGGAAACGAATTGGTTACTGCTACCAAAAAATTCCCAACTGAATTTTTTAGGTTGCAGCAGCTTACGATTTGTAGTTCCATTAACATATTTTTTGATTGCTGTTTATAATTTCGATGTTACTCGGAACAAATATTGGTAAGTATAAAAAAATCCGGTATTCACAACCGAAAAATCGATTGGTGTTTTAGTAAATTGGCTGCCACAACTGATTATTTTTGATTATTTTGCGTAATCTCAAGTAATCGTTATTATTTTTTAATTAATTATAATCGTAATCAATTACTAAGCATAAACTTCTCCCTCAAGAATTATATAATTAAAATTATTTTTTAAAATATAATCTATATGATTACTAATTGTAATCGTAATTCAACAGCTATGCTCATAACATATTGGATGGGCGATATCGCAATTTGTATAGCTAACATTCTTAAAATGCGTGCACAAACCGATACGAAAACATACAAAAAATTGTATGTAATCACTTTAGTCGCTTGCCAAATTGGAAACCGATTCAAATTTACAACGATGGAGAAAATAAAATTAAAATTGTACGAGTATTCATAGATTAAGTTCGGATTTTCAAAAAAGATTGGACAATGAATGCATGATAATCACCGAAATTCAATGTATTTTAAGTATCAGGTGGCAACTTTAGTTCAATAAACACTTTTGTAACGAGTCTTTACAAAAGCAATCAATCGCTTTTCGGCCGATTAAACTCTCAATCAGGGATCATCACAAATTGCTCCTCTCTGACGAATGGGTTTTTAATGTATATCTCAGAGTGAGTATTAATTAATAATATAACTTAGATCGCAAACAGAGTGAACTAAGACAATGTAGATTATGGCGGGATAATAAAGGGGTTTTCGCCAAAAATAATTTTCATATAATTTGCATATAATTTGCATATGTATATAGTATTTGTACATATAGTTTATTATTCTGTGGGTTTGCTTAGATGCAACAATTAAAGCCTCTAACTGTGAGTTGCCAGTCATTTAAAGTTGTTGATTCTTCAATGAATTTTTTAAAGTATTAATATGTTAAATTTTTCTAACATAAGTAAAATTTATTTTTTTTGGAATAATATTGTCCTACATTTTCTTGACCGTTGAACTCGTTGAATTGTTTTAGTTGGCTTACTTAGAAACTATAAGTTGTATTAAGAAACAAAGTTTTGGTCGTGGTAGATGTTATTTTGTTATATAAACTACCATTTGATTGAGATAACTAATCATTCGATCAGGTATCCTTTGAAAATTCAAGGTCAACTGTATAGTAATGCTACTTTTGTGTCAGAAACTATCTTTTTATTTGTTTACACGAATATCTGCTGAAGATAACAATTTTTATTTTTTACTACCGAATGAAGTTTCTAATAAGCAAAAGATTTTTATGATAACAAAAATGCAAAACACCTAACAAAAAATTTTGTAGCCCCAACTAATCTATTTTCTGGGTGCACATGTAAACTCCTTACACATGAGTTATGCTACATCAAAACCAACAACAGATGGTCAGCAGGTAACCATCCAAGCTCACCCTTAAGCATTTAAAAGAACTCATTTCTCTCAGTAGAGACCACATCAGCACCATGGTAGGGATCCTTACAGGGCACTGCCTTATTGGCAAACACTCTCAAAGATTGAACATACCCCACAAAGACTTTTGCAGAAGCTGTAGAGATGAGGAGTAGGAAGAATCTACTGTACATTTCGCTGAACATTACAAGTATAAAAGTTTTATGCTATACGCTTCACGTATAATTAAAATTTAAGCCCTTGTGGAAATAAAACTAAACTTCAATATTTAACATCTATTTGTTTTTAATAAGATCTAGTGTTGTTATTGTCAGTGTAAAATCTAGAATAAATATATGCCTCACAGCATTTATTAGCATCTAACAGCATCTTTTGTTCTGCGAAAGTATTAAGAATATTTTTATGGAACTTACCTGTATTCAACAGTGTAGCTGCGATCGTTCTGTTGCTCCAGATCATAATCAGCAGGTCCCTCATCCAGCCATCCATTTGAGTCATACACCGTAGCATTCTCTGGACTACGTGCATTAAATGTGCACGAACAGGAACCGTGCTCCAGCAAAATATTCGAAGACACACAGCGTGTATCGCTGGCTGTAAGACGGGCAAAATGTATGGCAGCACACGTTAGAGCAACACCGCACAGCAGCACTGGGACCAGCGACAACAGGAAGACGTCAGCGCGCAGAAAATGGAAACAGTTTTCACGAACTTTGTGTCGTTTAATACGCGGAAAGCGTACTAACACCAGTCCGATGGCGCCGGCAAGCAGAAGCTATAAAATGTATATAATTTTTAAATAATCATAAATTTATTAATAAAATTAGGTTATATCTACCGTTAGACCGCTCCAATAGGGGTTATCCTGTATTTTTGCATTGGGCGCCAGGAAAAATATCCATATTGCCAGAAATATCAACAGTATACCGAGCAGTGTCTGCACTATCAAGAGCCAGCGGGCAAGATTGGGGCATTTAAAATTCATAGGATTTGGATGTTGAACGCCTGTAAGATGACACATTATGATCGGACTCTATAAAATATTTGATAAACATTTAATTTATACAATAAGTGGTGTGCACTTTTCAGACACTATTTTCCAAGTGTTAGTCAACTTTCAGTTACAGCACACGGCACAATTTTTCTCGCTTGAAAGTAATCGGTCCATAACTATTAAAACTCAATCTTCCGTGAGATTGTGCAAACTTTTTCATTAACAAATTACATGGTTCTCATTTCAATCACTGGACTCATAATAATTACAAATAATTTCAATTGCAGTTAAGTGTAAGCACTATTGCTAAGTCATGCAAAACTCGATTAATTTTAATGCTGTCATAAGCTGAAGGGAGTAATTTTTTTAACCCACTTACCTTGGTAGTTTTTATTGTTTACTACAAGCATCCGACTGTGTCTCAAACTATTTCTGGTTGGAGTATGACGTCCTGCTATTTTGCTACCCTTGATATTCTGTGGTACTGTTGTGGTCATGTAGACTGCCTGAAAAGTAATAGGAAAGTTTTTTTATCTTTTATTACTTTTGTACACAGTTCTAACAGATAGTTTGTAAATATAAAATACAATAAGATGCTATTTTTGCAAGAATTTTTGTTACATCTTTCGTCATCAGACAAAATGACACTGAAAGTAATAGTTTTTGTCGGCTTTTGATCGACTTTTAATTGGCTTAACATTGTATCAGCCAATAAGTAATATGTTTTTAATAATTCTCTCACTAAGATCTAGCTATTTTTTTCCATTCAATTAAACTGTCAAATATTGAGTCATCAAGATGGAGGTAATCGCATGAGGCAGAATTTATTTTCCAACGATTAAATGATACATTAATGAAGATAATGTGGAATTATAAGAGCTAAAGTATTACAATGTTTTAAATTAATACCTGCTAGTTAAATATTATCTATCTTCTATATCAGTAAACAACTTTAACATCGATGAAAAATGGTTTGGATTAGATCATGTTATTAATACAAATAAGCGATATCAACAGTCTGACAAATAGCGTCTTATTTAACCCTTTAATGTCCAAGTTTTCAAATTGGTATTGGGATTATTAATAATGCGAACTCTTAATTTATGCTTCTGGGCTTAATGCGCGCTCAAGGTAACTTATTTAACCCTAACCCTCCTGACACGGGTACCTGGGTACCCGAAACTACTTTGAATATTCCTAATTCCGAATGTTCCTTACCCTCCTTAACAGGGTGCCCGTAAATTTCTTCACTCATTTTGTATGAAGAATGTAATATAAAAGTAATTTTATGTTTCTTTTAAGTCCGTTTTTTTATTTTATTATTAATTATTTAGGATTTGAAGTCGTTTAAATACAAATTTTGTAGTATAATCTGGATATATGAAAAACAAAACACTCTGTGTGATGTCTATAGACTCCAAAACTACTGGGTCGATCGAGCTGAAATTTTGGCAGTCTATTTGTTTCAAGTAAGAGATGGTTAAGGAAATTTTGCCACAACCAACTTTTACCGCCCACAAATCTATAAAAATGCTATATCTACTTCAAACAACATATGTTTGGGTCGTATTAGACTAAAATTTGGAAATTTATTTCGTTTGGTTATCAATGGATTTGGTATCAATACTCACGCAAACGACTCTTCGATGGCAACCGATCAGTTTTCTCTCAGTTAAACCGATACCAAAAAGCCTTAACCATAGTTTCGTCTTTTTTTTAAATTGGATGAATGCTAGAATAAATACAAAATATACCCAACGCAGCCACGTCGATCACGTTGTAAAGAATTGCTAATGTCCATCTATTTGTCT
Organism: Dichetophora obliterata; assembly: GCA_963920525.1. Lineage (NCBI taxonomy): Eukaryota > Metazoa > Arthropoda > Insecta > Diptera > Sciomyzidae > Dichetophora > Dichetophora obliterata. The sequence goes on along the minus strand of OY986439.1, from coordinate 85,806,623 downwards.
TACGCTTGGTGCTATATGTAGACAACATCTCTGGTCAATTACGTATAATCAGCCTTTGTATTTGTTGTATAAGACATTTATGTCCCCTTTTCCATTTACTGCTGGCCAGTGGCGTAACTATATATGGTGCGCCCGACCGCAGGTTTCTAAAAGCGCCCTGCTATTTACTTTGAGAGTAAAACTATGTTATTGTTTGGTTAGTAGAAGCGTGGGAGAAAACAAGAGAGCTCTTGACAAAAAAAAAAAACAGAACAAAAAGAGGCTTTTTTAATTCAATGGTCATATGATGAGCATCATTTATTACAACAGTTAAATTTTAAAAATATCTTATTTTATAAATAAAGTTATATTTTATTTTAATAGAATTTGTTAAAAAAAGCAATTACGTAAGTAATACTTTTTATAATATCAAATATAATAAAATTTGTAAGATGTTATCACAAAGTAGGTTAAAAAAGAAAACATCACATATTAATTATTTGAAAAAGTAAACATTTTGAATAAATGGGATCAATAAATTTTTTATTAGTGAAATGATAAGTTTAAGGTGTTTAGCTTAAATGTTTTGTATTTGACGTTACCTGTTAACTAAAGAGTTTGCTAACGTCACAAAATATGACCAACTGAGTGATTAAAATAACATCAGTTGCTGACTTGCTGAAAATATGAAAGCAAACGGGCTAATCGACTCCGACCATAATCGAATTTTGCCAAACAAAGACGACTTTTGCTCAAAATAGTAGATTTTTTGACGTCGATTATTGCACCCTGCTAAATCGTATGTACGGGACTTAAATTTTATTTCAGCACAAACGTCGCACAGTTTAACGTCCCCATTCTTGGCCTAACAAAGAAGGAGTTATCGTAGAGCTATGAAAATAGGAACGAATATCTTTCATGACAATATTAAAAAATCTTGAAAAAGTTATAAAAACCCGACCTCTGCCACACCCACCTCCCATATAAACGAAACCTATTTGCCTTATTGCCTGAAACTTCAGTCGTGTCTCAAAATAACGAAGTTTGCTACATAAATTTCTTTTGTGATTAATTATATTTTAGTATTTGTATTTGTATTTATTGAGCAGGTATGTTAGCATATAAGAAAAGATTTCTTGTACATGCCGCAAATTGGAATATATGTTTAACAACAAAACCCTTAAGAATTAAAATTAAAAATTAGAATTAAATTGTAAAATTAATATTGAAATAGATAACAGCAAGTAATAACACATTTATAAGTTAACACATTTATGAGTTATATTACAACAAAACACTTAAAAATTAAAATTAAAAATTAACTCAGCCTTAAAAAATACCACCTGCACAAATTAACTACGTTTTTGTTTGTTTTTGTAAGATTTTTTATGTGTTTGTAAATAAGTCAAAATGTTGAAAAATAATCAGCTGACATACATCAAATATATCTAAAATTTTAACTGAACAGGTCACCATAAAAAAAGTATATCTTCCGCATTAGCAAGTATTAGCAAGAATTTTTTTGGATTTGGTGTAACGCAGTTTTAATGGTGTTTTCGTGAAAAACTTATAGTCAATCTTTCTCAAAATTATTTTTTAAGCACTTTAAAAAATTGAATATTTAGAAATTTGTATCCCGCTTTTAATGTTTACTTTTATGATAAGCTTAAAACCATATGTTCAAAATGTAAACAAAAACAGTAATGTTGCCAGACATAAGAAATTTTAAACTTTATTTTGATATATAAAAAAATATATAATTTGAATAACAAGAAATTTTTTTTTTTAAATGCAACTTTGACGGCTTGTCCTAACGAAACGATTGCTACTATTAAAAGATATTTTCTATTGAAAGCTATAAAAATTTGGAAAAATTCAAATGTCGATATATTAGGTTTTTGGCCGCTTATTTTACACTGTGCGTCGTTCCCACATTAGTTTTCAATTTCATCAAGGCACTTGAGGGCGCTCCTAGCTTAGTTGCGCCCGCCCGCAACGCCCGCTTTTTACGCCACTGCTGCTGGCACTCTTCGTGAGGAATTCATAATTGCCAACAGATAAAAGTTACGACAGATAAAAGTTCCATTTTTGTTGAATGCATATCGGGGTTTACCTAATAGTCTGTGGGGTGTTGTCGTAGCTCTCTTGGATGTAAGTTTTATTTTGTCATAGGGTAGCGATGAGTCTGATTCCTCTAACTCGTTGCTGATTGGCCAACATAACTTACGCGGAGATATTTAGATAACCATTTCGTCATGGTAAATCGTCCAAAGAACTCGATGATGGTACATTTTTTCTGGCCAGGGGATTTGAGTTGGATTTGATGGACCGGTATCACTTTGTGCCTCAATATATGAGGCGCTGTGCTAGAAGATTTGCCTACAAAAACTTTCATTTCGATAGAAGATGCATTTCGTTTGCGCGACATCGAAAAAATTGTATCAAATCAAACTAAAGTTAATCAACTTTACGAGCCGAAACTTAAACACGAACTGACAACGCGATGAAACGGCGAGCTCACACACCATTAAACATTTACAAACACACATCCACAGCCGATCATTGTCTTCACATCACGCTAGACTTAAACAGTACCATGCACGGACATGTCTTAAGCCTGGTTTTCACTAAGTCAATTTCAATGACAACAATCACTGATGTCAGTAGAGATCTTGACCATATGACGTCAAAGGCGTTTTCATTGAAACCCAAAAACTGACATAAAATCGAATGTCAAAGACTGACGTTGAATTTATGTGTCAATTGATTGCCGTACTGTTTTCACTTTCGATGTTATTTGTGAAATGCCATCGGTTTGTTTAGTTGTGCTTTTTTCATCAACAGCTGATGTTTTATATTTGAGATTGTTAGAAATGTTTCTTTTAGGTGAAATTTATAAAATACTGTTAATTTTATTAGATTAATAGCAAAAGTGCACTTAAATATAGATTATCACAGTGGCCGTTGTTGGTTCAAAAGGCACCATCGGCACGTTCTATCGCAATATATGTCTTCAAGATTCGCGCAAATGACAAATTCCTGGCAAAGCGACCGCAACAACGTGAATCCCGAAAATGCGTCCTGCAACAAATCCCTTGGAAGCAACACCGGCCACCAGCGATAATCCCTGTTTAAGTGCACTTTTCCTTTTAAACCAATTAAAATAACAATATTTTAAAAACTTTGCCAGCAGTAAAACAAAAAAAAAAAAATGAAAACAACATTTTTTTTGTAGGCAACAACTGACACAAAATGCCAGCATGTTGGCATTTCGATTTTTCTTGTCATACAACGATATTTTGATTGACTAGCAAAATTCCATCTGTTCTCACTTGTTTGTGATTTTATATGACAATCAGTGGTCATATATGACAACAAATGTAAATGACAATACGTTTCCATTAGATTGACAACATTTGTGATTGAAAACTGACCTAGTGAAAACCAGGCTTTATCTATGATTTTCAGTGTTTCCATACAAATTACACACAGGTACCCGAGTACCCGTGTATCCCGTGTTGACCCGAGTATCAGGAGTCAACGTAAGTAAATGTTATCAGGACGGTTAGGGTGAATAAAACACAATCTTTTATTTGCGTTTTTATTATTAATTTTTATTCGTCCAATTTTTCGAACTCCACCTAAGTTCATCATCTGGGACACTGTTTTCAATTAAAATATACATACAGTCCGCGACAAAAAGTTAGCACTTATATAATTTACTTTGAATGTTTAAGCTATTTCTCTAGGAGTAAAAGGTCATGTGGTTGTGCTTTTTGGGTATTTTAAGTACACAATAATTAAACATTCTGAGAGAAATACTGTTAGTTTTCAAAATATGAAAAAATGCAGCGACAAAATGATAGCACAATATAATGGATTGAGTTCAGTAAGTGTTAATAATAGGACAAAAAACAAGTTTAGTTTCTAAAGTAAAGTTGTCATGTTAAATAAGTAAAAGTACTTCCAATTAAATTAAAATGGGACGTGAAAAATGGCTTAATAGTGCGGCAGTGCAAGTAGCTTTAAATCTTCATTTAAAAACTTGAAAATTCGTGAAATCGTAAAAAAATTAAACAAAAGTCGTAAAGTGATTACAAATTTATTAAAAAACCTACGAAATTTGGTAAAGTCTTTAGCAGTGGATGTCCAAGAGTGTTACACGCCGAGATGAGTGCGCCATTTTGCTGGTAGCTTCAAATTTTAACCTCACTGCCAGAAAAATTGCTTAAACAGCTGGAGTGAAAACACATGTCCACAACGTGCAAGGAATTTTAAAAAATTAACTACAATTAAACTCAAAAAATTACAAAGGAAATTGCCACTTATGGCGAAACATCGAGTAGCAAAATTGAAGTTTGCTGAAGATCACTTTAAGTGGAGAAAATGATGGCGCTGCGTATTAATCACTGACGACAATAAATTTAATCACGACGGTCCGGATGGTATGTCTTTTTATTACCACGATTTGAGGAAGAAAGAGCGTATCGTAAGTCGTCGTCAACACGAATACTGGAATGGGCCGGAATTGGCCTTTGTAAAAGGACTGAAATGAAGTTTGTTCCCACAAGAAGTAAACGCCAACATTATCTTAATTGAATTGATAATGAAATAGTTAGTCGTGGGTCACAATAAACTAAAACGTCATTAATATTTCAACAAAAAAAATTCTGCTATACATACAGCAAGAATAGTAAAAAAAATCGAGAAGAGGATATTGAAATATTGGAGTTTCCCGCACGATCACCTGATCTGAACATTATTGAAAACTGTTGGTGTTACCTTGCAAGGGAAGGTTATGCCGATAATAGGCAATATAATACCATTAAGGGATTTAAAAATAGCATAATTTCGAATTGGGAAGCGATACCGAGAAAATACATAAAAAAACCAAACCAAACCAAATTCCGGTACTGAAGTTTTAAAAATTAAATGGAGCCTCCATTCAATACTAAATACTTATATTATAAAAATTTAAAATTGATTTCTTCTAATTTTTTGCTTTTGAATAATATTGATGGTATCTTTTTGTCGTACTACTGCATATGTTTTATTTTGTTTGTCTACAAAAAGTTCGATTTTTAAATGAATCTTCTATATATTTTCATTTTGTTTTTAAGTCTATTTACTTTATAATAAATACAAATTTTTGATTTTAATCGCTTTCAATAAAATTTGATAAAATTCCAATATGCTATCTTTTTGTCGCGGAGTGTACAAATGTAACAATATGAAAAATAAAATTAAAAAACTTACGTATTAAACATTAAAAATAAAGTTTAACACTTAACAATTTTGGTAGACGTAACAGGGAGACAAAACGAACAGATATTGCCTTAAACAATATTGCAGAACCCGTAATTTTGCCGTTTTGTTGTCTACTGATTTTTATATTGATGTTTGTTTAGTAATTAGTTGTCGGTAGCTTTGAGCGCATTTTTCTGTGTCTGGTTTTAAATTTATTCTTTGTTTTGGTAGTATGCTTATAATATGTAGAATTTCCATCACGTATCGTCTCGCGTAATTCGTCTCTTGTAGAATTTGTACATTGTTGAATTCTGGGCAGTGTTCAAGTGTTGCACAGTGAGCCGCCATTGCTGTTTTTTGCTCCAATGGTTTGCTGCGTGCTTTGTGTTCCGATTCGTGCGACGAAATTCTAGTCCGTAGTTTCGTCTTTGCAGTACCCACACATAATTTGTTGCATATTCCTGCATTGTTTCCTTTGCAAGTTATTTTTTAAGAATTAATAATTAATACACTGCGGTGCAGAACTATAGATGCACCCTATTGTTTCTACATCAACTACGCCCGTGACAAGAAAAAATTATTTTATTGAATGCATTAAAGAGAACTTATACACTGCTGCTTTTTCTACTACGTTCTGCCCTGCTTGTTTGTTTTGATAGAAAATTTAAGTAAGTTTTTAAAAAACTAATTTCAATATTTTGTTGTGCAAATCTTTTCACACCGCTGACGGCTTATTGGATCCACTGGCACATTATATTTCTGAATTTCATCACCAAAATAAACTGTTTTGCCAATACCGCACGTCTTAATAGTCGCGATTTATATATTAATTGAAAAAAACGACTCGCAACAAAATTTGAAAACAATTTTCAATAATAATTATCAAAGCAATAATTACTATAAACGCAATGCACACTATTTTTTGCTGTTAACAACAAAATATAGAATAAGTACTTTAAAAAAAAAATACACAACAATACACTGAAACATAACTTTTTTCATAGAAGACCACAAAACCCTGGTTGTCATTTATATTTGAGAGAGAATATATTTTTTTTTACAAATTTACGGGTGTTGTCAAACGAATGGACAACCTATAATAATTGAATCATGGGCAAAGCATTCACAAATTACTTTTTTTTCAGTTTTTTTTGCTAATTTCTGATTTTTTTTTTGCAATGCGTGGTCAATTTTTAACCGACACAGAAAAGGGTAAAACTTTTGCTCTTAGAGGAGAAAGTGTCGGTATTCGCGAAATTTCTCGAAAACTTAAGCGATCAGATCACTTAGTGCGCAGTTTTTTAAAAAAATATCAAATTAAAAAAAAGTAACCTGGCTATTTCAGCCCTTGCAAGGACTTTGAACTAGCTTCTATTGATCAATTGTGTTGTGCGTGTTATTAAATGTTTGATCACAAATGATCGAGAACTGAACCTATGTGTTTTCTGCCGACTCCGAACGGCTTATGTTCTCAAGAAGCTTTACATGGCAATTTTTACTCTTTGAGGTTTGCCATTGTCTGCAGAGAGGTGACGACCGAACAGAAAAATTAATTCAATTGAAAAAACTTTATCTTTGAGCTGGAATTGAACCCGAGCTACCCCGCGGTTCTTTAGCTTAGGAGCCACGCACTCTACCCACCAGGCTGCGGTCGCCACTCCAAGTAGAAAGATCCAAGTAGTTACGGTAAAAATAAGAAAGGCGGGAGAAAACAAAAGCCTTCTTTGCGTGATAAACGCAGTACAGTAATCCACGCCTAATTGCATCACACTTAATTGATTTCTTTTTGCTTTAATGAGCAAAAAGTTGTGTTAATATTACGCTCCTATATGAAATGTACGGTATTATTTCCGTTTAATTGATTCCCTCTTAATTGAATTCCCCGGATGTTTGTTCATAAAAATTTGGGACATTAAGTAAAATCAATAAAAAAATCCCGCTTAGTTGTTTACCAAAAATGTGGCTCACGGGTTACTGGGAAACGAAAGAAAATGTCCCTAAATGCGTAGTTTCATTGCCTTTTTAAGAATATTTAGAATATTATTCTCGAATTAATCAATAACGAGATATTTTGGTTTGAGTTGATCCATTACCTAAAACCTTTAACCGATATCTTGAAAATCCGCGAAATGAAAAAAAAAAAATCCATTGTTGGGATTACTGACCTATAAAAAATTACTTTGGTCCGGGGTGCATTTTACATATAACCCAGTGTAATTAAAGAAAAAGTGCAGTTAAGGAGTATTTTTTTTTATTGAGCAACTGGAAATTTTGATTGAGCGGGATTCAGTTAATTGAGTTTCCCGGTTAATTGAACAAAAGTGTAAGCATTTTTGCTTGTTCAATTAAGTGGCGATTACTGTGTAAGGGCTGTTTCCGTACTTAATTCAAGTAACTTGAAGTTGCTTGAAAACGTTATTTTACAAATTTTTGAAGCTCGAGAGTGAAGAAAGTGAAAATAACATGCAAAATGTCTCTCTCTATTCTATTACAATTACTTGAAGTTTGTACGGCAACAGACCTATTTTAAAAGCAGCCAGCGGAGGACAAATAACAAATGATTTAAAATATATTTTAAAAATGCTAACTAATTCTTCATTTAAGATAATTTATTGTGATAAAAAAAAGTTTAATTTAGATGGTCCGGATGGTTTTAACTCTTACTGGTGCGATCTGCGTAAAGAACCACGGTATTTTTCAAAGAGAAATTTCGGTGGTGGCTCTTTGAAGGCATTTTGTGTAGATGAAATGCTGGAGGTTGCATTTCCAAGCACTCGCATGAGTTCGGAGGAGTATGCAACACTACTAACAACAAATATGCTTCCATGGATCCTAAACTACGCTTACATATTCATGTAAATAAAATAATAAATAGAGCAAATAGTACTTTAGGATTTATTAAACGGTGGGCAAAAGAGTTTAATGATCCTTTCATAACGAAAACCTTATTCACTTCTCTAGTGCGGCCTATCTTAGAATACGCTTCAGTTGTTTGGTGTCCACGATACGGTTGTTGCATAGACGACATTGAATTAGTGCAGAAACAATTTCTTTTGTTTTGCTTAAGCTATCTTTATTGTAATACAGATTTTCACTTACCACCTTATGAATATCGGTTACAACTCTTAAATCTTCCTTCTTTAAAAAATCGGAGAATTATGATAAATGCTTGTTGGATTACAAAACTTTTGCATGGATATGTCAACAGTCCATATTTATTGAGTAAAGTATATTTTAACATTCCTCTTCGTCCTAGAAGATCTTTTGAGTAACTCCACATGAACTTTTGTAGAACTATTTATTTGCAAAATGAACCTCTTAGAAGCGCTTGCGGTGATTTTAATTTTGTATCTGATGTTATATCCTTAAATGAATCCATGGACTCAATCAAACATAAAAGTATAGATTACCTGCAGTACCGTCGTTGATTATGTAAAGTTCTTTCAAACATATATCTGATGCATCTGGTGATTTGTAAACATATTAATATAACAATCTAAATGGATAAATGGACCTAAGCGTAAAATGGAAAATTTTGGTGAATAAACATCTAAATAATCTGAATGGACCTAAACCTGGGATCTTCAGTTGCCTTATATCTTCATGATGATTGTAACTACACTTGTCGACGGTACTTGTGTCTTGGGTCTTTTTACCTCTTGAAACACTACGTTAGATCGATTTGTAATATATAAATATGAGTGGCCGATAAGACCTAGTTTGTCTTGGTGCCTGCGTTTGCAACTGGTTTTCTTTATTTTATGAAAATTGGTTTGGTGAAGTTGACCTAGTTTGTCGAGTAACCACCCTGTCAAGCCAGGATATCACCGGCTTCAGGAAGACAGAACGATATATATTATATATATACCTATTGGAGTGGTGTTTTATTGGGTATGAGACCTTGTTTGTCACACGACTTCGCCGTATACAAAAATTGTTGCTAACTTGACCTTGTTTGTCTTGAAAACGCAACCCTACTTTGCTGTCTGATATCATTCGATTTGACTTAACTTTTTTCTTTGTTATTTTTTATACTTTTATAAAATTATATACTTTAAGCAATTTATTAAAACTTTTTAGTTTGTTAATAATACATGATTTCAATCAAAATCATACTTTATATTTTTGAATTGTATTATATATCTTATTTTATAATTTTAAATTTGCTATAAGACCTGTTAAGGTTTAGCAATCAACAATAAATAGTCTTACATATTAGGAATCCGCTCGGAAAATTTAGTTTTGCAGCAAGATAGTGCCTCCGTAAACAAGAGTAATGCGACCATCTCGTGGATGGAAGCGAATAATGTTGCAATGTCGATGTTTTGCAATGGCCAGCCTGCTTGCTAGACCAAAATTCTATTGAGAACTTCTGGGGAATAATGGTTCGGAAAATGTATTCTAAAAATAAGCAATATGGCAGTGTTGGAGACCTAAAAATTGGAGTGATTGAGGCATGGGAGTCAATTAATCCAAATGTTCGTGCAAAGTTGGTTCAAAGTATACCAAACAGGATATTTGATCACATTCAGCAGAAACGCATTATTATTTTCATAAATTATTCAATTTCCTCCAGCTCAAGTGATTTTTTAGTTTTTTGTTTTAATATTAAAATGCGTCTATAGTTGTTCACCGCCCAAAAATTAAACATTCTTTTAGAAAGGTAAATAAGAATTAAAAAAATTTCAAAATACTTTCCAATACTTTTTTTTGTTGTATTTCCTTTCAAAGTGCATCCTTGGCTTTCTCTCAATTTTTCTTTAGATATGGAAATGTGTAAAAAAATAAGTGCGTCTATTGTTTTGCACCACAGTGTATTATTATACCGTTCGGCCGCAAAATTTAATAAATTAATAACACGCACAATATCAATATACGCTCGGTAAAAATCCTTTCAAGAGCTAAAATCGCCAATAAATTTTTTGTTTGTTTTTTTTTGCAGATCTTAATTTTGTAAAGAGTGAAATGAGAGAGAGAGACGCAATTATGATGGATCATATTTTTTGAAATATATGGTGTATTCCAATCATATTTTTTTATTCCCGTATAATTTAAACTTTTCATTAAATATACACTCAGGGAAAAATACTTTTACCTGATTGAGGTTATTTTTACCTGACGAATTTGGTGAAAAGAGTCAGCCACATAGTATTAACCTGATCCACGTTACTTTCACCTGACGTACCTGGTATACAGAAATACGTATAGAAAAAATCGGAAAAAATTGCTGAAAAAAAAAAACCTGCCAGCTGTCAAATTCTGATATAGTGATGCAGAATTTGTAACAAAGGGTACCTCTGGAGAAGGTAGGTGAAATGAACATGTCTTTAAGTTTTCAATTTTATCTAATTCTGTGGTCGGAAACTGGGGGCGATGGATCAATGCAACATGTCTGACTGTCTCAACCTGGCGAGGCCAGCATAATCTTTGTGAAATCGCCTCAAGTCGACTCAAACCTCCACGTGGTGTTTCCTGGGCAACGTCAAAACTGACAACCGTTAGTTTGGCGGCTTATCTGAGCGGCGGGCCTCCCTAGGCTTAAAATAGGTTGTGCGTCGGGTTTGAAGCCCACCCGTAAAAACCCATTTCAATGAAAACACAAAAGAATAGAAGAAAACTGATCCCCAAATCTGATGACGACTACCGCAAACGAAAAACTGATAATGATTTACGGATATGCACCTGGAATGTCCGAACCCTTAATTGGGAAGGTGCATCTATCCAACTGACTGATGTCTTGGGAAGATACAAAGCTGATATCACTGCTATCCAAGAAATGCGATGGAAGGGACAGGGTTGCATTCGGCATGCACCCTGTGATATCTACTACAGCGGCCATGCGGAGAAGCACGAGTTTGGATGCGGATTTGTAGTTGGCAAGAGACTACGGCCCCACGTCCTGCGATTCACACCTGTGAACGAACGACTTGCCATAATCCGCATCAAGGTTAGATTTTTCAATATAAGCCTAATATGTGCGCACGCTCCGACAGAAGACAAGGACGATGAGATCAAGGAAATTTTCTACGAGCGCCTTGAAAATGCTTACGAGCGCTGCCCCCGCCACGACGTTAAAATCGTGCTTGGTGACTTCAACGCTAAGGTGGGCAAGGAAAATATTTTTGGTCCAACAGTCGGAAAGTTCAGCCTCCACGACAACACCTCCGATAACGGAATGAGGCTGATTGACTTCGCCGCAGCACGAAACATGGTCGTAAGTAGCACTAGATTCAAGCATCTCAATATTCATAAAGCAACCTGGATGTCCCCTGATCAAAAAACAAAAAATCAAATTGATCACGTTTTGATCGACGGAAGGCACTCTTCCAGTGTATTGGATGTACGCACGATCCGTGGTGCAAACATTGACTCGGATCACTATCTTGTTGCAGCCAAGATCCGTACACGTCTGTGCGCAGCTAAGAATACACGCAACCCTACATAGAGAAAGCTAGACGTCGACAAGCTGCAATCGAAACAGACAGCCGATGCTTTCGCCACTCGACTCTCACTCCTGCTTCAAAGCACTCCTCCAATCGATGATATATGCGCGCAGTGGACACACATTTCCAACTCCATGCGTGCGGCTGCTGAAGAGGTGATTGGCTACCAACGCCAGTGGTACGAAACGCCAACGAAACCAGTGGTACGACCAGGAGTGTCGCGACGCCACTGCAGAGAAAGACGCCGCCTACAAAGCCACCCTGCAGTCGGTTGTAACGCGCGCTGCTAAGGAGCGATACAAAGAAAAGAGGAGGGAAGAGAGACATATTTTCAGGCGGAAAAAAAGAGAGGCAGAAAAGCGCGAGCAGGAGAAGATTGAGATGTATGGTGACAGGAATGAGGCCCGAAAATTTTTCGAAAAAATAAGACGCCTTGCCGATGGTTTTAAAACCGGGGCCTCTTCCTGCAAGGATGAAAACGGGAATCTAGTGACAGATGTCCAGAGTACACTGACGTTATGGAGGGAACACTTCTCTAAACTTCTAAATGGCGACGCTGACAACAATCCCGCCAATAGAGATGATATTCCGGAAACCCCAATTGCGGATGACAGCGTCGAGGTTCCGCTGCCCGACTATGATGAAGTTCTGACAGCTATAGCTCGGCTTAAAAATAACAAAGCCGCGGGAGCTGATGGCTTACCTGCTGAGCTGTTTAAGAACGGAGGCGAAGCTCTACTTAAATGCATTCACGAGCTTCTATGTAGAATATGGTCGGAAGAATGCATTCCGAACGATTGGAATCTCAGTGTGCTCTGCCCAATCCACAAGAAAGGCGATCCCACTATCTGTGCCAATTACCGTGGGATAAGCCTTCTTAATATCGCATATAAGGTCCTGTCGAGCGTTTTATGTGAAAGATTGAAGCCCATTGTAAACGAACTGATCGGACCTTATCAGTGTGGCTTCAGACCTGGAAAGTCCACCATCGACCAGATTTTCACGCTACGACAAATCTTGGAGAAGACTCAAGAAAAACAAGTCGACACCCACCATCTTTTTGTCGACTACAAAGCCGCCTTCGACAGCCCAATAAGGAAGCATCTGTACTCCACCATGTCTGAATTTGGTATTCCTGCAAAACTAATACGACTTTGCAGGATGACACTGAGCAACACCAGCAGCGCAGTTAAAATCGGGAAGGACCTCTCCCCACCATTTATTACCAAACGAGGTTTCAGACAAGGTGATTTCTTATCGTGCGACTTTTTCAACCTAATGATGGAAAAGATCATCCGAGCTGCTGATCTGTGTGTTATGCTGCTGAGTGTTATGCTGCTTGCGTATGCTGATGACATAGATATCATTGGCCATAATACGCGCGAAGTCAGTGCAGCATTTTCCAGATTAGAAAGAGAGTCAAGTCGAATGGGTCTGTCAGTGAATGCAGATAAGACGAAATACTTAGTGTCAACAAACAAACAGTCCCAGCGTCTTGGAACCCACGTTACCGTTGACAATACCTCATTCGAGGTTGTGAAGAACTTCGTTTATCTGGGATCCAGCATTTATTCAACCAACGACATCAGCATTGAGATCAAACGAAGAATAACTCTTGCCAACAGGTGTTACTTTGGGCTCAGTAGGCAATTGAGAAGCAGAGCCCTCTCTCGACGAACGAAAATCACGCTCTATAAATCGCTCATCATGCCCGTCCTACTTTACGCATCACAAACCTGGACGCTGAGCAGTTTAGATGAAAAGACTTTAGGAGCATTCGAGAGAAAGATTCTTCGTAAGATCTATGGACCAATCTGCGTCAATGGCGAGTACCGATTACGGTGGAATGATGAACTGTATGAGCTGTACGCTGACATCGACATAGTCAAGCGCATTAAAATCGAGCGGCTTCGCTGGCTTGGTCATGTTCAGCGCATGAAAGACGATGCTCCAGTGAAGAAAACATTCGATTCGGTACCCAGCGGCGGTCAACGCAGAAGAGGACGACCGCATCTTCGTTGGAAAGACCAAGTGGAGGACAACCTGACGAAGCTTGGAGTTTCCAACTGGCGCCAGCAAGCGAAAGACAGAAATGGCTGGCGCAAATTCTTAGATGAGGCCAAGACCGACATACGGTTGTAGCGCCAACTAAGTAAGTAAGTAAGTGGTCATTTGGGCTAAAAAAATAAAGTGCCCATGATTCATTTGCTCTAACTCTCCCTCTGGCCCTTGCTGTGGGCAAAAAGGGTGTTTTTTAGTCTTAAGTTTGTTTTTCGTTATGTGATAGTTGAAAAATTCCAATAATTTGAATGTTGGTGATTGAGGTAAAAATATTTGAACTTAGCATTTGGGTAAATAAACCTGATTTAATTCGATTTAACCACAAATACTGGTTAACATTTGATTAAGATAACTGCATTTGTCAGTTTAATTTAACAAAAAAAAAAACAGGTTAAATTAAACTGAATTGCATGTGGTAATCTTAACCTGACGATTCATGTTGGAAAATTTTAACCTGAAATTTAGTTAAAATTTGGTTAAATTAACCAGATTTTTTCTGGGTGTATAAGTATAAAAAGCTAATTCGTGTGTTATAAATTAAAAGAATCCTGGCAAAACGTTCTCAATGAGTGTATTGTAGCGGCCATTGCAAACTAATTAAGTCTGTGGCGCTTAAGCCAAGAGAACTCAGTTTCAATCGCATATTTCCCATGTGTAAATATAAACTCGGTCAAAGTGGCGGTATCAGTTGGCCCTATCTTTATCCCAACTTTTTCAATTCGGCTCAACTTTTGAATTCGCATTTAAACTCACCCCAAACATTTTAATTATTCGCAAATGATTTAGATTGTCATAAAACAACTACATATATTTTTTTAAAGAAAAAACAAATTAAAGTTTTTTCTAAATGACCTTGTTATTTATTATGTTGATTTTATATGATTACAAATTCTAAATGTTTGATAGTTTAAGTCATACTTGATTTTAAATACAAATTCTAGTTGTTTTATAGTTTAAAATCGTTTATTAGGCTTTAGGTCAAAGTTAGAACAATTAATTGTTCGAACGAATCTTTCCAAAGAAACAACAACAATTGTATTTAAAATCAAGTACGATTTAAACCATCAAACATTTAGAGTTTGTATTTAAATCATATAAAATCAACATAAGAATAAACAAATTTTAGTACATTAATGCAAAACCAAGCTAAGACTATATTATTATATAATATACAATATTATTATAATTGTATAAAAAAAATAAAGAATTAGATAATCTTAGTTGTGTGCTACTAAAGTTAATAGCTAAGAAAATCATAAAATCGTATAAAAAAAGATAATAAAATTAAAATTGAGATATACTAATTTATGTACTAGTACGTTAATCGTTAATTAATCGTTAAATTTAATGGTTGAATTGTATGATGCTTTTTATAATGTTATTTGTTTTTACAATTTTATTATTAGTCTTATTACGGTTCACAGCAATACACTGTTGTGTCTTATTTTAAGTATTAGCAATGTACACAATAAAATCAGAAATTACTGTTGTGTTGTGAACCGTAATAGGCCTACATATCTTACCGAATTAATAAAAATTAATTATCCTTATGCCGTAAAGTGGTCTAAAAGTAATAACAATTTAAGAGTTTTTTTGTAATAAAATCAACAAATCGTAATTTTTGTAAGAAAGTCAGGATATCACACTCCAAAACTTGTCCCAAAACAATAGGTTACGTTCTTTATTTTAAATATGAGATAGCCGATAGCAAATTGATGATTTTCATTCTTAGTGTCAAACTTTCCTTTAAACCATAAAATGGTATAGAAATAAAATACGCAGTTCAGGAATTTATTTATTTTTTCTAAAAACTAAAAAATTAACTATGAATATTTGCTCAAAAATTCATATTAATGTGGAAAATTGATTGGTTCTATACTTAAGTCTTACTCTATCGTCCTTGTTACCGAAATTTTAGGCCGAAGTGCAAAAAATTGTGATTTTTTAATTAAAATCAGAATTCCACATAAAAAAATTGTACACAGAAAAAATTCTTTGAGCACAAGTCATAATCAAGCTGATCATAAAAAACAAAATATGTTTCTTGAAGAACATTGTGTTACAAGGCATTTTAGACATTGCTAAGATGTACAACACACACTCCGGACATTTTTCGCTTTCTCCTATGGATACCCTACAATAAGCTTTTTTTGTAACATGTGTGAATATATATAGTGATGGTAAAAATTCTTTCAAATAATATATTTAAAAAATTCCAGTTATTTTGGTATTAAATTTATGGTGATATCACGAAAACTGTAGCTTTTCTCAGTATAACGTATTTTTGTATTAAAAGTCGTTGGTTGGAAAAAAAGGTATACAAAAGTTTTTTTGGTAATATTTTCCATCAACAAATTTAATCAAGACATCAAAATTATTGCAAAATCTTGAAAATTTTAGATTTTCTCAGTACATTACATTTTCTTGAAGCAAGGCCATTGCCTTAGAATGAAAAAAAAAACGATCAAAGTTTAATTTTTTGATTTTGCAAGCAAATATTTCAGCCATTTTCCAATCGATTCCCATCAAATTTTTTGTTTGAAAATTCAATTACATAACTTTGAAGAAAAAAAATATTTACCGTTACATCACCAATTCAATGTTTTATATTGTTTTCAAAATACCTCTAAAATATAAAATTTTTGTAAAAAATAGGCCAAAAGTTGTTTTTGATGCAAATATTTTTTTTAAAATTTTCTTTTTCCCACACTATTTCATATGACTAGTGTCCAACCGAAATCGGAATTTTGGCCGAAACCGAATAGTCGGCCATTTTATAATATTCGGCCGAAGCCGAAACTGGTTATTAATATGAAAATTTAAGTTTTTACAAATAATTTTGTTTTATTAAAAGGAAACAAAAGTACTTTCATACACATAAGAAAAAAATTTAATATAAAAAAATATTATTTGAATATTGATGTTTATAACAATTAATTGAAGTTTTCTAAAATAATAAATGAGATCATTTTTTATTTTATTTTTTATTACAAAAGTATTGCATAATTTATATCTTCCGTACACATTCAAAATAGTACGCACCTATAAAATACATTTTTTTTAACTACAAAACAAAGTATTTTTGGTTTTTTTTTGAAGGTTTAGTATTATAAAAATAGAAATATTTCGTTTTCTTTTCCGTTATTTCACACACAAAGAATTCGTTCGGAAGTTTGTTAATTTTTTGGCTTCAGTACCCATAAAACTTTAACATTAATTGCAATAAAGATGATAAGCACGAGAAATCAAATTATAGACGAATTCATAATTCTTGTTTTGTACAATACGTTGTAAATATTTTTGTATTTGAATTAAATGACTGATGCAAAAAAATGTTTTTTCCAAAAGTTTCGGCTAGTTTCTAAATATGTCCGAATAGCCGAAACTGACTACATATGACATAGTTATCATTTATTTACAAAAATTTTATTTTTATTGTTGAATTATTTTGACACATAATTCAATAAATAGTTTTTAGTATAATAGGGAATATATTAAGGTTATAGTTAAAAAGAAATTTATATTATATGCATGCAAAAAGCTTTTGTAATAAAATAACAATAATCATAAATTTTTCCTAAAAAGGTTTATTCAAGTCAATGTCAATTGCGCATGATCCATGAACACTTTAGCAACATATCTTACGCCAGTTGCTCATACGTTTTGAACACTTTGGTAAAATACATCGTACACAAGTTGCTCATACATCTTATACAAGTTGCATTTATGAGCACAAATGCTTTCCTTATGATTAGTTGCTCATAGTCGATAAATGTGCGCTAATAACTAGCTTGAGTTATGAACATAGGCAATAATATCTACACCGAATTCTTTCCATGTACCAAAACAAAAGGTTGCATCCTGGATTTCGAATAAGTGATCTTTGGATAGCAAAATGATGATTTTACTCATTAGTACCAAAATTGCGATTTATCGTTTATTATTATTATTATTATTATTATTATTATTATCAATTTGCTTAAGTGCTAACAAGAATAAACTTATAATGAAGCACCGATTACATATGTAGATATACAAATCAACAGAGTGCTATATTTAAAAAAACATTAAAAAAAAAGAAGAAAACTATTAATTTTAAACAATAATTAATGATAAATAATGATGAATAATGATGAAGTTAATAATCAACACTAAATTTTAAAAAATTTGTTAAATTAAATTAAATTAAATTAAATTAAGAAAAAACTATAACGATGGTTGAACTTGTACAAAAATGAAAGAAAAATGAAATTAAACTTATGAGTCTAAGAAAAGAAGAAAATGAAGCAAGTAGAGAAATTAATTTTAGAATGAATAAAATATGAAGAGGAACGAAAATAGTTGTGAATTTAGAGAGAAGATAAATAATCAGTGAGCTTGGACTTAAACATTGCTGCGCTGCAAATGCAAAGGTAAGAAGGGTGGAAGCGAGTTCCAAAGACGTATGGAATTAACAAAAAACTGCCTTTCGGACGATAAGCGTGTATGTTTTGGTTGAACTAAATTGTTTCCGCACTGAGATTTTAAAAAATTAATTTTTTTATATAAATAAAGTGGTTCCTTTGTAAAGATAATTTTATGCAGGAAAACTAACACCCTCAATTTCAAGATATTGTCTAAAGTTAGGCTGAAAATTTGTTTTGCATACTGTGATATGCGGTCGGCTCGTTTAAGTCCGAAGACATAACGAGCGATATTGTTATAAGCAACGTTTAGCTTACGCTTACTTGCAGCGTCGCAATATGCAAAAATCTCACATCCGTACAATAAAGTGGGGACAAGATACGTTTTTGCGAATAGCATTCTAATGCTGAGAGGTGTAAAATACTGTGTAGCCCACAAGCTGCGGAGCATATCATAGATTTTTCCTACAGTGACATTCACATGGTTCATCCAATTTAAATTGCTATTAAAAGTAATGCCCAAATTTTTGACCGCTTTTACAACTTCGATGCATGAGCCATTTAGAGTGACATTTGGAATATGCGAAGTAAGATTGTGTTTTCTAGCTATTATTAATCATTTTGATTTCATTGGGTTGAGACATATACCATTAGCAGGTGCCCAATCATTGATTTTACTTAAATTTGCAACAAACCTTGAACACAAGAGTGAATATCAGTACTGCGACAGCTAGTATCAAGTTGCACATCATCGGCGTACATTTGAATTCCACAACATTGTATAGCGGTAGGTAAATCGTTTATATATACCGAGAATTGTAGAGGACCCAGTATAGATCCCTGAGGAAAAGTTAGAGATCTTGCATCCAATATATACTGCTTGTGACCTATTATGAGCTCATTAGTCCTGTTGCATTAGTGGAAAAATTAAACATACTAGATAATTTCTAGATAAGATCTGGTGATCGACCGTGTCAAAAGCTTTCGAGTGATCCAGAAGAATCAAAAAAGTAATGTCATTGCGATCGAGATTATATCGGATTTCATCAGTGACGTTTAGTAGAGCGGTCACACAACTATGTTTTGGTCGGAATCCTGACTGTCTGTCAGTTAAAAGTTTGTTACAATACAGAAATTTATTTATTTGTTTGTGAATTACCGATTCAAAAACTTTAGATAGGTATGGTAAGATTGCTATTGGTCGATAGTCGTTTCCTGTTTTAGGAATGGGTATTATTTTGGCTTTTTTCCAAGCAGTGTAGGAAATTCGGATTTGGTTATAATTGTATTAAAGATAAATAAAACGAAAGGGAGAAGCACAGGTAAAAGTAACTTGAAAAAATTAGGATGTATTCCATCAAAACCGACAGCATTAGATTTAATATCTAAGCAACTTAGCAGTACCTTATCATATTCAACACATTGGAAACTAAATGCATAGTTCAAATTAAGAGTACTATGAAGATTACAATAGCTGTTTCCGCTTGAAGTTGGCATAGAAATGTCTATAAATTTCTTATTTAAGGAGTCTGTAAGCTGTAAGCTGATATCTGTAAGCTGAGAGTTACCACCAACCCCGATTTGTCGTATTATGCTCCACTTCTTTTTGCAGTCTATGGCAGAGCTAAATTTTGTTTCAAAATATTTCAACTTAGCTACTTTCACCGCCCTTACTACGTTTTTTCTGCATATTCGGAAAAGATTATAGCGTACCGGTGTTTCTTGACGTTTCCATTTATTGTAGGCTACTTCACGTTTATTTATGAGACACTTAATCGAAGTTGAAAACCATGGTCTTTGGCAATGTTTCAGAATTTTGCTTTTAAGTGGAACATATTTTTCGAATAAAGCATTGACATTTCGTTGTAGGAACTGTAACTGATCATTAACAGATAACATGTAATACATTTCTGTCCAGTCAACAAGATCGAGCTCCGCCTGAAGAGAATTATAATCAATATTTTTGAAATCCCAGTAAGTTATTTTTTGCTCTGGTACTAGCAGCTGCAAATCATAAACAAGGAATATAAGGTCATGCTTGGAGAAAACAGAAGCGGATAGCTGGCCATAAAGCAAGACTTTATCACTATCACCTACAAAAAAGAGGTCCAACAACGAATTTCGACTTTTGGAGAAATGGGTGGCTATTGTAGAGTTAGGTGTCGTAAGACCTAGAGCACACATGTCCTCAGATAAGGGAGTTTCAACCAGTAGATCACTGTTAAAATCACCACATATTGTAATGTCAGCATAAAAGTTTGCAACCGATTCAATTTTTAGCATTAAATTTTCAGTATCTATGTTGCGATTAGGCCTATAGATACTGCCAACAAGCAGTTTATTAGATCCATAAATAATATCCACAAATAAGAATTCACAGCTTTCATGAATGTTTGATTTACTTATTAAGTTGCATGTAATACCGTCTCGAACAAAAATTGCAACACCACCGGCATGTGACTCGCGATCTGCACGAAATATTTTGTAACCATTAACACTTAATACACTATCTTGAACGGTGAAGAAACCATGTTTCAGACACCCAAATCACATCAATGTCTGAATTTTCAAAGATGTACCGGAACTCATCAATTTTGTTATTTAAGCTTTGAGCATTAATATGACATACCCGCAAACCCTTTCTTTGTCTGCTTAATATTCGAATTAGAGCATAAGTGTTGTCTTTGGAACGGTTTCGACTAGAGTTACGAAAATTCATAGTAAAAATATTTTGCGCATTTGCAGCATAGGTGTGGGAAATATTATTCAATATAATAAGAAATAAGTTAAATGCAATGAAGAAGAAAAGACATGTGCGTATAAAAAGTAGAACAAAAGAATCAAAAGAAAGATCATACCGTAAAATGGTTTAGAAATAAAATGCGCAGTTCACAAAAATATTGTTTCTACAAACGAAAAAAATTATGGAAGGTGAAAAAGTTCCATTCTGAATTTTCGCTCAACAAAAGAGATATTCCCAATCACGGGCAAATAGCCTTGCATCGTGACTTTATCAAAATATGATGGCAATTAATTTCAACATAACAACAAAATTAATAGATTTGCATTGCACGACTGTGGCAAATTTGCAACACTAAAATCCTATTGTATATAGTCGTGTATGGACAAAACTGATCAATGAGCAGTCATATCAGAGATACATTTACACATGGCAGAATAACCAGGTAGATGCACTAGAAATACGCTCTCTCCGACAACAAAAAAATAACAAAGGCGTAATTATAACGTCAAAATGAGCTGTATTGAAAATGTTATCACTTTTACTTACTTATTTATTCAGTTTTGACAATGGATTTTCTGTACTGCCTATAACTTCTTCCCGTCGCGATAATTCAAAAACAGTTCATAAATTGTTAGCTTCCAGCACGATACAAAAGCAAACAATCGTCGATTTCATTAAATAAATTTTATGTTTTCCAACAGCAATTTCACTTGTCAAAATATATTTTGACAGTTTAAATCAGCCGTACATAGCTACACAAATAAATTGGTTACTGAACAATCGAAATAAGTAGTCGAATGAATATTATATTAAAAGTAAACTTTAATTTGCTTCATTTAAGGCCAAACTACAATTAATTATGTATTTTATCTTAAAACACGGCTCATTTTATGAAATTTTAAGATTTTCGTTTAGTTTTTTTACATGTTCATACATAAAATCTGGGTACGCAATAGATTTATACGGTTACAAGTAAATTATACATCCCTATGGCTGAACGAATAAGCATAAATTGTCAATAGTGACATTATAGTTAAGCCAATGTTTTGCTCTCTCGTTTTTTGCTCTCCGAATTGCATCTACCTGGTTATTCTGCCATGCATTTACACAAAAGGCACTGGAGACAGCGAAGAAACAAAGAAAAGCAAAGATATGAAGGAAAAACGCCACAAATATTATTCGACGTGTTTTTTTTTCTTACAAAACAGCTGTAAATTTTGCTTGCAACAGTGTGCTCACAGTTGGTGGCAAATATTTGGTAGGGGGCATGCATTTGAAAAGCTATTCAAAACCAATTTTGTTAAAACGTTTATTAAACTTGCATTTCTAGTTCGAGTTTTATAAATTGAATCTTGTTGGAAGGTTTGCTTAAATTGAACAATTTAAAATTCATTTGAGAAATTTTCAAACGTTGAGAACAGCAAGTCTATTTTTTACAGCGGTTTAAGACAAATTTTATTATTAAAAAATTCCAAAAATTCGATTTTTGTAGGCTAATTTTTTGATTAAAAGATCTTTAAAATAAATTACTTGACCTAATGCTTTAAATCATATCCTCGTAATAGTGGCTTGAACTTTTTGTTTGTTTCTTCTTCGAATTTAAGCAGTTGAAAATAGGCTTGGGCATTTTAGTTCACTAAAAAGATCGGTCTTTTTAGTTCAGTTGAGTTTAATGAACTAGTTCGTTCATATATTTCTTTTAGTTAATTTAGTTCGTTCGTTTCGTGCACTCGTTCATGCTGTTAGTTCGTTAAGTCTTATAGTTCGTTTGG
This sequence comes from Dichetophora obliterata, assembly GCA_963920525.1. Classification (NCBI taxonomy): domain Eukaryota; kingdom Metazoa; phylum Arthropoda; class Insecta; order Diptera; family Sciomyzidae; genus Dichetophora; species Dichetophora obliterata. Next base: position 85,783,975 of record OY986439.1, on the reverse strand, counting down.
TGTTTTAGATCGTTATGTATTTTAGCTCGTTATATCTTTTAGTTCAATAGGTCTTTTAGTTCGTTTTGTTTACTCGTTCATGATCAGGTCTATAAAATGAAACGAACTATATGAACGAATAAATCATTAACTGCGGACATAGCAGAAATGTACATCAAAATACTACATATGGAGCATTTCACACAATATTTGCCACAAAAATGTTTTATTCCAAAAAAGTTTTTTTTTACTGTTCATTAGTGAAAAACTGTATCAGCAGGGACTAAAACATTGTTTAATAAATTTTTTTCTCGTTCATTTCGATCTGACTAAAAGATTGAACTAAAAGAACGAGAATCAAGTAACTAGTTCACATAGTTCATGAGTGCGAATAGTTCAATTGAACTAGTTCGTTCGTGAACTACCCAAGCCTAGTCGAAAACATTTTAGACGAACACATCAGAGGACGTGTGTTAAGTCATGATATGATCCGAGTAATTTTTTATTTGAGGTTGATATTTGTATAGCTTTTTTTCTAAATTTTCTGTGGATTAAAAACAATACTTTTTGGATTAAAAAATTTTAAACTTTCCCTTGGATTAAAAAGTAATCTTTATTTGGTGTTGTCCAATATTTAATCCAAAAAAGTTTAAAATTTAGTCCAAGATTTTTAACCGTGTTTATGAAAAAAACAAGCATAAGGCATTTTTGGCTCTGTTTATTTTTAAAAGGCGTTTTATTCTGGAATGATACCTACAATTTGTAAAGATACGGGTTTTTACTAATATGTAGACTTGGCTTCAAAAAAATTGCATTTTTTTTTAGTAAAAACTTATATGTAAAATACAATAACATCAACAGTGATTTTTGTGCTTTTATGCATTATTTCATAGCTTTTGTTATACCGCCACGTTTTTATGAGTATAATTTTTAGCTGTCAAATTTGAGTATGCATTTTGTGGAAAACAAAAAGTTACAAGCTAGATACTTGTTTTTTTGCCAAAAAGTTTCTTTAGTAGAATCAAAACACGACTTTGATGAATTTGCCTCAATTTGAAAAAATAGTTATTTTTATCATACTTCATATTGTTTAAAAATTTCATATTATTGTAAATATTCTCCGCGTGAGAAGAGAATATGCCTTTTTTTCATACAAGGTGAAAGCCAGTTGAAAACTTAAAATGCGTTTTCTGCAAAATGAATTTTTTGAGTTATGTCGTTATTCGAGCAAATGAGCGATATGTTGAATGGTTTTTTAAAAAAATATGATTTCTATATACAAGAAAGATTTAGTTTGTATTGTTTTAAAAATTTTCTCGATTTTTGCCATATCGCTACCTTGAGATACGGATGTCGTAAGTAAAATTTTTCGGTTTTGAAATTATTATATATTCCTAAAAAATTTCTCACGCTCTTTTTAATGGTATTACGAGTTTCTTCCCAAACTTCAGAACTTCCCAGATATTTGGAAGGTATTTTATCGTATGTTACAAAATTTTATCGTTCTGAGCATGTATTTTGATATATGTGCACCAAAAATGGACATACGACATTTTTTTATACACAATTATGATATTTCTTATTGAAAATACAATTTTTGCACGTCATACAATTTCGATTGCACTCATTCATACCAAGTATGTAGAACAAAGTGAAAGCAGACAATAGAAGTAAACTCAAACGTCTTTGAATATATTGTTTTTGTTTGTACTGTACGTATTCTAATGCACCTGTAAAAGAAAAAAAAAAAAAGATGAAAGGGAATTAACTTGAGAAAATAAGAGACTAGTTCTTAAGTGACTTATCTATTTAATCGGCTATTTTAACTATAAAAATGTTATTAAAGAAATTTCGCGATGCATAATAGAAGAGATACCCGATAACTTATTTTAAATAAAACTTCTTACTTACTTGCTTACTTACTTTACTTAAATAAAATTATCAATATTAAAACAAACAAAACAAATTGGTCTCAACAGAGTAAGAGAGTTGTAAAAAAATTATGATGTGCTATTTCGATTCACAGAGTAATCAGAGTAATCATTTTCATGAGAATTATTCAAATATAAATAGATAATATCATTCTCATACATATTCATAAAGAATTATGGACTGCTTGTTTTAATTTTTATTTTCGTTGACTAAAGAATTTTTTGTTGTAATAATTTCCTTAGTGAATTTACACATGCTTTTTTAGTAGCTGTTCGTTTGTTTTCATAAAAAGTTTTCTTATGATTTTATCACAAGCAATTTTCCTGTATGAAATTATATATTTTAAGTAGGCTTTTTATCGTAAGTGCAAAGAAAATCACTTTTTGTGACAAAATGTAACACACGACAAATGTACCTATTCTGAAGCAAAAAGGTTGATAACGTCTTTGTTATTATAATTACAGTAAACTTGACATTAGCTGATGAAAATAAAAGATTCTGATTATATATAATTCAAAACTGGATAGAATCCATAGGGCCATACCTTTAAAATCGTCTCCTGAAGAGCTTAGTTTTGCTACATACGACATCCGTATTTTAAGGTAGCGAATATGTGAATGGATTTTTTTATACCTTCAGACCTTATAAGAGATTAACCCCGAAAACCACCCTTGATTACGGGAAAGCATTAAATTTTAATTTTACTAAAGAATTTTCATCATATACCTATTTTTCAGAAAGATGAAATTCTAAATGCGAACTTTAATAACCAACCAAATCAAAACAATATACTGAAATGAATATATTTTTATTAAAACAAAAACTTAGTATATACATAATTTACAGATCATTGCATTGCATTTTGATTTTGATTTTTAGTTATTTTTTATTGGAAAATAAGTTAAATTACCTGGAAACTCTTAAAAATAAAAAATCTTTGTCATCAATTAAGTAATGTCTCAAGACTCTTTCTCCATTTGGAGTCTTCGTCGCACATGAATGAATTTTCGCTTGAGTCGTTGAACTTCAAGATGCTTGCATTTTTCTATAGGTGCTCTTGGTGTGTCTTTCGAATAACAAGGTTTCTTAATTATGATTTGACGATACAGAACAACTGCTGTATTGAAGTTTGAATCTTTGGTTTCCAACCGCTTCATAGGACATATCTTAATTCTTTCGCTTGTCATTCTTTTTATCATCAGCCATACAGAATTAAGCAATTCTATACACACGCCAACCGAAAAGATGACAATAAACTGAACTGGACGAATTGGAAAATCTGGCAAGAACTCCATATTTTCTTGTTTACTCCTTGAAGCAATTTAACTAAATGCTTATCATTCTAACAAGGTTCTTATTTCTATTTAAAAAAAATCAGTGTATTACCAGGTGCCTGAACCAGGTACCGAAAAGTAGGTAAAAAAACATTAATTAAGGATGCAGATTCAGTAATTTGCTTTTGTAAAAACTTATTTCTTTTACTTACTTTTGTCAGTGTATTGTAACAGGGAAAATTTGAGAAAAGTGTATTATTCGTGAATACGTATAAAAAAATTCTTACAGAACAGGTAAGTTTCTCAAAATTTTGAACCAATTTTCATGAACGCGATATTGTCGTGACGCGGACGATACAACAACAACCACAATCAGGTTCGGCGAAAAGTAAGAGTTTATCGAACGTTTTCGTGTTGAAAGTTTTCTTCTATACATTTTTTTTTAACTTGAAGTTTCCGCGCATAAAGTTCCTTGCATTTCAGAATAGATTTTTAAAGGCACAGGTAAACAAATATTTTAAATTTACTAGACTATTGCAATGACAAACTCTGTTGATTCTTATAAATATTTTTCCATAAAATTAATGGATTTTAGTTATCATTGAAATAAGACAAACATTATTAACTGTATCCAGGAGAAGTTTGCGGCCTCGATAGTCTGTTGGTAGTTTGACTGTTACCCAGGGATCCTGGGATCGAATCCTGGCCGGGATTATGCATTAACCTTTCTTTCCTTACTTCTAATCAAAATAATTTAAAAATACAGCAATTTACGACGAAAAGTTGTAGCTGGTTGTATAGGGGAACATGTGTGGAGAGGATCGCTAAGTAATTGCTTGATTTGAGTGAGGCAAAGGCATCACACTAGCCTCAGATTCAATATCACATGTTAATACTGCTTTCTGCCACGCTAGGAACATTTTATATAAAATGTTTCACTTGATTACTTCCTATCCACCCTCCAACAAACTATCACCCATTCCCCAACGAATGAACACAATGATTACACTTTTTACTTTTTTTTTTATAAAATGAGGTAGGAGTCATCCCCTGAGCATTGGTTCCATTCAACAAAAAAGTAATGAGTAACTGCAAACAAACTAATGAGTATCTTTGGAAAATTTGTCTAGTTTTTACACGCAACAATTAGGGTATTCACAAGGTGTGCTATCAAGTCATATTGTCCTAAAATTTTACAACAAAAATTTACAAGATAAATAAATGCAAAAAAGAAACAGCTGTTTGATTTCGACACTTCAATAAACATAGCTTTCAGAGTTGTTATATATTAGTACTTTTTTATATGGAAGGCAACAATAAAATGTTTAAACTAGTGTAAAATCTTAGGACAATAAATATGACATTCTGACATGATAGCACCTTATGAATACCCTTAAAATGTACAAAAATAACGTAAATTTTTATAATTTCTTTTCACGCTTAATAATTTTTAATACTTTCATTCCATTTTGGTAAAAGATGTGCATTCAAGGGTCTTCTTCCGAATGTATTTTCGGTTCTTTTGTATTCAAACGATCTTTAGCTGAGCCGATAATGAGGCTCGATTTTAGCCTTTTTTTGAGCACCAACTTCAGCATCATCTTAATATATAAAAAAAATCTTATAAGTATATAAAAAAAAGTTTTTTTTTATTAATACTAATGTCCAGGGCTAGGACTTCGAATACATGGCATCTTTTTTCTGGTGCTTCTAAGACATTTCCTCTTTATTGAAAACGTAAATTTTTGTTTCCTTAATTCCAAATGTAAAAAGTATTTAGGGCATTTTTTCGTCATCTTTCATCGGTTTTTATCGGTTTTAGTTTTTAGGTAATTTTTACTATATGTTATACTCCAAAAACCTTTACAATACTAAACAAAAAAATTTTACTAGATTTAGGGCATTTTTTTGTAATTTTTAGCGATTTTTAAGTTATTTCATTGTGATTTTTTGGACATTTTTAATTTTTAAAGCATTTTTCAGTTTTTAGGTATTTTTAGTGTAATTTTAAAATAATTTTTTTCGTTTTTTCCGTACTAAAAAATGTAAAAATGCAAATAAACATATTCCTTAAACAATAGAGTCTCTTCAATCAAAAACATTACCTCTCAAAAAAGGAGTAGCTTTGTTTATAGACCTCGATGAAAAAACACCTCTGCGCGTTGTGCAACTGACGAAAGGATATGTAGAAAGATTATTCAAGTGATAGATAAAAACTCATGATATGCTAGTTTGTATGAACTCTATTTTTACGCTCTATTGCTGAACAAAAACATTTTGCCAGACAATCGACATTCTTTCAATTTTAATAACTTGAAAATGTACCTTGTAAATTACTGTAACGCTATTTATAAAAATTATATAAAATAAATTTTAAGTTTAGTAATGTTTTATTTTAAAGATTTATTTTTTGTTTATTTTTATGGAATTTTTTGCGTTTTTAAGTAATTTTTGTCAGTTTTTAGATTATTTTTGTCATTTTTTTAGGTACATTTTTGCAGGTTTTTAGATCATTAAAATCTGAGCCCTGCTCATTATACATCATCAATGAACAAGCAAATGAATGTTATTGTACATGGGCATTTTCAAACTGGCGTTACGGACGATTTGTACGAAGAGATATTAAAAATAAAAGAATGAAAATGTAAAAGTTTTAGAAAGGCTTTTTTTATATTTGCGTAGTAATTAAGTAGCACTATATTAAGTAAAAACAGTGACAACAATTGACTCTAAGGATTTAAGGATATAAGTAAAAATATGTGCTGGCGTTACGTTACAAAACACGGAAGCGATTTTTGACTTGGATTACAAAATTTGCAAAACTCTCTGAATTGGGCAAGACTTTTTGTATACATTTTTTGACAGTGCAGACTATTTGATCATAACGGTTAATGAATTTATGTATAAATTGCTTTAATTATTAAAATGAAAATGTTTTTATTTGATCATATCATAAGATATTAAGTTGTAATAAGTTTAAATTTTTTGTTCACGGTAGACTTTTCTACAGAATGTTCTACCAGGACCAAAAATTTAAATGTTAATAAAGAAAAGATTTTTTTTATCTCAGTCGTTATTATGATAAAATTGGATTGAATACTGAAAATATGTCTTTTTTGCTTTTAGCTACTTTTAAGGGTTTTTCTCTTTAGCATTTTTTGTTTAAACATTTATGTTATGGTTGCACTCATCTTATAAAATCTTTCTATCAACAACAAATAAATACTAAAAAAAGTAAAAGAGATCAAAAAAGCTGGATTAACGGTAAATTTCTATGATACTTTTATTGCTATTGCCTGAAACATAATTTGTTATCAGTACTTCGCGATCGTTATAAGCCAGTGTCTGAAAATTTGAATTCAAATCAAATTCGGTGCTTTTATCTTAAAAAAAAATTAACAGCATAAAAAAATCATACTTAACATTTTTAAAGTTTGTCGCGTTCGCTATCGTAAGTGAAACTTTTTAAGAAACAAATTTTTTATTATTTTAGCATGCATGTCCTTAAATTAAATAAATATGTACATATATTTATTTATATAGTATATATATTAGGGCGGGTCGATTTATTTTTCGACAATTTCCCTATGATTTCCGTATTCTATGGGTTATTCCATGAAAATTTGCCAAAGGAACCATACCTCTATCGTTAAAATTGAGTCCCCTACTTTTTGTTGGTAGATTTTTTCCCAAATTGACGTTCGTATGAAATATACCTACACGTTCACATCCATAACTCAAAAACTATCGATCGGGTTTAATCGCCAGTAGGCGCGTTGGAAAGGTGAGCTCATTTTGATCAATCTCCACCATTGGTCCAACGGTTCAAAAGTTACGGGCATTTTTGTCCAAATTTAGGAGCATTTTTCATGATTTTGTCCAACAATATTACTTTCATGGCCATTTTTTTGGCTCAATTTTTTTGACTTACGAAGCTTACGAACCTTACGTTACGACTGGACTGATTTGCGCTTTACATCATTGGCATATTTTTTCACAGGGTGCACACCCTGTGTTATGTTTGTTTATTTCTTTAATAAAAATAATGTTTTTTTTCACATTTTGTCTTTTACTACACTCAAATTGAATATTTTTTTTGATAATAGGTTGATAGATACTTTATTATCTCTTAATTTGAATTTTTGTAGAAAAAAAAAAAATAAAAAGGGAATAAAAATCAAAAAGTTGGTTTTATGTGTTATTTTGTTTTAGCAATATCGCATGAATTAATCAACCGAATTCCATAAATTTGGGCTTAAACTCTTCGTTTTGAATTGTAAATTGAATTAAATAATGGATTAAGCCAAAAAAATGGCCATGAAAGTAATATTCTTGGACAAAATCATGAAAAAAAATGGAAAAATGGTTCAAAATTTGGACAAAAATGCCCGTAACTTTTGAACTTTTTACCAACAAAAAGTAGGGGACTCGATTTTAACGATAGAGGTATGGTTCCTTCGACAAATTTTCATGGAATAACCCATAGAATACGGAAATCATAAGGAAATTTGTGAATTTTTTCACTCCCTACAAATCGACCCGCCCTAATGTATATATATATACATTTATACAGATGGGTAAAACATGTGTTGAAGTTGGAAGAAGCATCAGTACGGCTCTTAAAAAAGCTTAAAATACATAACTTTATCCCGCAAAGTTTATAAAAAATTGAGACAAAGGAGCTGAGAGGATTTGGCATTCGATCTCCGGTAACGACCATTTGAAATTAATTTGCGCCAAAGTTGGAAGATGTATCAGTGCGGCTCTTAAAAAAACTGAAAATACATAACTATATCCAGCAAAGTTTAAAAAAAAAATGAGACAAAGGAGCTGAGAAGAGGATTTGGCATTCGATCTCCTGTAACTATCATTTGAAATTAAACTGTAACGATAATTTGAAATTAAAGGTAGCTCAAACGGCATATTCATTAAAAAACTATTAAGGAATTATCTTCGACGGGACCGAATTAAAATACAACCACAGCCGTATTTTAGTAAACTCGAAGAGTTCGATGTTGCGTTATTTCGATGACATCACTTTTATTGGGTGTGGTTTTTATATAAATATTTAAAATTTTAAACTCAAAGTACATGTTTATTATCTAAGCTTACGTTTAAAGCAAATATCAAGTCTAAACCACTATTTTTTTTAGTTTATACTGGTTTTGCTGACGTCACTGTGTAATGGAGGTAGACGGAGTTTTCAGTTTTTATTACCAAGTTACCAAACATCGAGTGCATTGATTAAGATTACAGCTTATTTGCAACATTTGAAGCTATTGTACTCATTTTTGTGAAATTTAAGGAGATTCTACTGATTTCATAAACTCAAATTGTATGTGAGGTAGGAGTAGTTTCAATTCAATTTTTTCATACTCTAAGTGAATATTAATGTTTTAAGCTTATGTGCAAAATTGAATAACTTTTGGTGAAGTCACCTTGTATGGGAGGTAGGCGTGGTTTTCATCCGATTAGGCTCATTTTCGAAGTTGATCTGTATTTTTGAATACAACATTATATTTTGAATTTCGTTACGATAACAAAAAAATTACATTCACAGAACATGATGGACATGTCACAGAGACAGACAGATGGACATGGCTAAATCGACTCAGGAGGTGATTTTGATCAATAATATATATACTTTTCTTTACCTGCCACGTTTCCTTATTGGCGATATAAGCGGAGTGACAAAGTAAATATACTCCTAACGCAGTACGCGTATGGGTATAATAATATTTCATACTTTTCTCACAAGCTCCATATGTATGTAGTCCTATTTTTTCATTATTGATATTGCTAAAGTAAAACTTACAAATAATATATATATATAGTATATGTTATAGTACATATGTAAAAAGCTTTTTTAGAAAACATCTTCTAAAATATGCCTTAGTTTTAACCTCTTTTTTCTAAATCCTCCCTAAACAAATTTCATTACGATTTCTTCTAATTTTCTTTCTAAAGCCCGCATACTTCATTGTTTTTACCAATTTTAATTCTTTGACAATGAAACTAGAGCAGTTGAAATAGTGCTAAAGCTAAGATTTAAGAAGTGTGAGTGTATGTGCATATAGTAAGAATTGGAGAAAAAATGTAAGACAGACAGCATTTCTGATATTGTTCTTGATGTTTCTCTCAATTCGTCACTCGTTAAGTTTCGATGAAATATTATGTGTCAAAAATAAGCTTGAGCTCTTTCTTACGCAGGCAATAAGAAAAGAAAAGAGAGATAAGATAGTAAAATTGCGGAGATGTAAAAAATTGACACGACGTATGTTTTCAACCTTTTCCTACAATATATATCTGTCTAGCTCACGCGACACTTGTTTTCAGATTTTGAAATTGTACAAAACATTGAAGAATTATACGGGCCATCCATTTGTTTCTTAAATGTTATTTTTACAAATTATCGAAACAAACTTAATAATATATATATATATCAATATATACACGGAAAATAATAATTTTCTTGTATCGAGAAGCTCCTTTGCGTGATTCTAGAATATGTCAAATTTACTTGAATCAATCATTTTATACTGTTTATTAGAAAAAATTCTTACAATTAGGGTTTTCACAAGCTGTCGTATTTTTTATAACAGTTGTACATTTCTTGTTGTTGCCTTCCACATAAAACTAATTTACGACAATACAATCGCGTTTGGTATGTAAACTGTTTGTCGTATTTCACCAGTGCTGTTCTTTCCAGTTACGAATTTGTTATTACCGTGTACATTTCATACGTAGTATCACTACCATAACAGCTTTTCTTTTTATTTTGCGAGGCAAAAATGTTTGTAGAAGAAATTGAATTTCTTGAAAGTTTTGACGTGGGTTTCTGATTCTGAGGTAAGCTATAATGAAGATAACCGAATGTTTAATTTCACTAATAAAATATATTTTTAGCCAAGCGCAAAACCCAACCGCTGTTGGGTTGGGTCAAATAAAAAATGAACAGTCGCAGAAGAAAGAACATTAATAAACTTTTTAATGGAAAATAGTAGCTTTGAGGTTTTTAGTTTTACAAAACAAACGCTCATGTTATTGTTTTTAGAGGCCAATGGCTCAAACATTTTATAAACGTTTTGCGGAAATGTTAAAAACTAATGTGGGATGCTCTTATTATTTCATTCTTTTCGTTTTGCTTAGGCATTTAAAAAAATGTCTTTTCTCCAGTCATCTGTCTGTTTCTTCTATCAGCTGTATAAATACGACATACAACAAAATAAATCCTTAGGGTATGTTCACAGTTGTATCTTTTTATTGAAAACAAAATACGACATAAAACAATAGGACAGCTTGTGAAAACCATAAATGAGTATTTGTTTCCAACATTTAGTTTTTATTTATTTGAATTGAGAATTCATTTACCTTGGATATTTCAATTCTGAAGTTGTGAATTTTACACATGAGTGAAAACCGATAGCCACCTTGGTTGGTTCAAGCATAGAATGCTTTGATATTTCTCTTCGTGTACTTTACTATTTAAACTAGTAAGCGCACGCCATTTATTGAGTGGAAAAATTTCAGGAGGGGAGGGACCGTATGATGTGCCCGGAGACCGAGTTGGTCTTTGTTCGGGTTTGTGCATCTCATCCACTATTTGCCACTATCTACACGGAGATAATTTTTTTGCTTGAATCAAATCAGCAAAACTTTGCTCAATCACAGTGTGATTTTAGAAAAAGATTGCTGAATTGAAATCACTCCTCATGTATTTAAGAAAAACTCTTGAATTTAATCAAAATTTTGCTATGTTATTATAAACTGCAAAAGCAAATTTAAACTTAATTCAAGCAAATATTTGCTTAGTTATTATAAGCTCATATAGCAGATTTTTACCAAGCTCATGCAAATATTTGCTAAGTTATTATAAGCTTAAATAGCAAATTTTTACTAAATTCAAGCAAATTTCTTCTAAACACACGAGCACACGTTTATTCTTAATGAAGAATTAGGCGACGATTGGTTAACAACTGCGATGGTCGAATGGATAAGCCTATGCACTTACACTCACGCGGCCGAGGTTCAAGTCTCCGGATAATGGTAATTTTTCAATTTAATTTAATGTTATTAACTATTTCACCTGAAAAATATGCTAGATTTTAGTAAAAAAAATTTGCTTTTCAATTTAAATTAACTTAGCAAATTAAGTAGAAATTTGCTTTTGTAGTTTATAATAACTAAGTAAAATTTTGCTTCAATTTAATAAGAATTTTGCTAAGTTATTTTGATTAGTTTTTGCTGAAATTTAGCATAATTTTGAAGTGGCTGAACTCAAGCGCAAATAAGGCTTAACCACAATTCAAATTTAGCAAACAGTTTTCTGCGTGTAGTATATATTTTGATCATGTTATAAATTTTTGAATGCTGTAAGCCAACGTTTGGTTCTAACATTCCCAATAATTACCTTATAATTATTATTGTAAGCACATTATTTTTTTAATATATGTATGTAAGAAAACGCTATTATTTTCTAATTTGGTGTCAAAAAGGTTAATATTTTAATTACATTTAATCGATGAAACTAAGCGTTTAGATAAAATATGTTCACATAAGCACTAATTAGAAACAAATGTTTTAATACACATTTGAGATAAATAATATGGATATATAATATCATACAATCATCTCAAATAATACTCGTACTAGAATAAAAAAAATCACTAGGGGTATTCACACTGATTTGGGTAGTTGGATTTTGGTAGATTGAGTTCTTTTAATAATTTCGAGCGCCCTAAATTGCAACTGAGTTCTTCGTAGAATATTTTTGGGCAGTGCTGCATGTTTGTTTGATCTCCCCGGCTTATGTAGCTGATGAGAGATGAGTGATAGCTGGAAGATGATTGCCACCAAATATTTTTTTTAATTTTGTGTGCGCAAAACTTAGGCCATTAATTGGCGTATAAGAAGTTATTATAAATACAAGTAATTTTTAACGTGAACTTCGTAGCATTTTTTAATTAACTAGTAATCCCGGTCAGACGTTGTCCTGCCACAAACCACCTTAGTGCCGTTTAAGAATTTTCGGCATAAGTGCAGTTTACAGCCTACGCGTAAATAATTTTTTCTTTATTTTTATTAAACGTATAAGGGTCTCCTTAGTCCAAAAATGTCAAAATAAAATGTCGGTCTCGAATGGTTTAGGAGATAAAATTCCAAAGTTCTATAATTCAGCGCAAAATTTGTGTGGAAGCTTATCTAACCTGCAACATTATAATACTTAAATTTAACACGAAAACCACTGCTTAAAATTACAGCGAAAAATACAAGAACTTTAACCCTCTTAGATCACAGTTCTTTATTTTTGTACATTTTAATCGCGGCGATTTTTAATAACAATTTTTCGCCTGCGGCGCTTTCTTTACCATTTCATTTATTTAACATTTCCTAAATATTTCAAAAATTCTTACTAAAATAATAATATTTTATGGCTTTTATAACTTACTCTGTACATGTCTTAAAAATTTCTCAAAACTTAATCGTTCATGTAACTGTTTATTGTAACTTACTTCGTAAATCTCTTAAACCACTTGAGATGCGACTTTTTTTGCATATTTTTATTAAGGGGCTCTAAATACACAATTTTACCTGTCTAATGCATTCTTAGAACTTCTTTTATGCCTGAAAAGTAAAGATTTTTGTGTATGGAAAAGCCACTTTTTTCAAACTTTCACGATTTTTATCTCCTAACCCACTTGAGACCGACCTTTTTTTTGTGCAGATTTGGATTAAGGGGCTCTAAATGCACATTTTGAAAAAAAAAAGAAAGGGGTCGTGGGCTGTAAAGTGCAATTATTCCGAATTTTCATGCCAATCGGAAAAAACAGTTTTATATATCTGAACTGTCATAACTGTAGTGCGACCACGCCCATTTTCAGTTCAGTTTCCGAAAGTAACCATATGAAGCAAATTACCAAACTTAAGTTTAATACTATCCAAACCGGAGGCGGGTAAAGGGGGTGTGGCTTTTTTTTAATAGCCGAGATATTAACCTTAATAACAGATATTGTAAATTTGGTGGCCTTAGGTGTTACCGATCCTGAAATCTTAAGAGACGCCGCACGAACGATTTTATATATATAGAAGGGCGCTGAAAGTAGGCGTGGCAATATTTATATATATAGTGACTACCACTTGGTCTCATAGTACATACACACCAAGCTTCATTACAAAAATGTTGGCCTTTGTATTCTAGTGGAGGAGTGCGCTAGACTATCAACCCAGAGGTTTCTGGTTTGAATCCGGGTTCGGGCATGGTTCTTTTCACTTTCTTTGTTCTTTCCTACATTTAAGAACTATGGAAAACTAAAAATTCGTAAATAAGTTGTGAAAAATGTGGAATTAAAGGACAGAAACAACGAAGGGCTGGAAATGCTTGCCAAGTTAAGACATAACAGTAGCCTCGGTTAAAAGCAATTCAAATTGTCTTTCACAGTTGTTTCGCTTAATCAATAATTAACGTATGGTTCCAATAAATTCTTCTAAATATCCTATCACTTTCCTTTCAGGTCAAAGACCAAACCTTGTCAATAAGGCGCATACCTTGGTTCTTTGATCTTGTTTTTTTTTTAAAAAACATGTACAACTCAGGAATTATAATGATTTCGGAAAAGTAGGCGTAGTTATAGTTCGACCACTCCCATTTTTTGTTGAGTTGCCGAGAGTAACCATATGAACTAAATTACAAAATTTTAGATCAATACCAACCGAATTCGTCTTAAATATAGCGTTTTTATTGATTTGTGGGCTTTTTTGTGGAATTTTTTTAATTATTTGAGATACTAGCCTTGACAACCAATGTTGTAAATTTGGCGCCCTTAGGTCAATTATTGTCTATTTTTGCAAAATGTGGTAACACATGGGAAAAAGTACTCATTTTGGTGAGAAATCGATCGACCCAAACAAGTCAGGTTGTCAGCTAGAGAGAGTGGTAAATGGATATTTGTGTACAGTCGCACTTTACAAAAACAAAATGTGCGGCATTTGCCAATCTACCCAACTACCCAAGTCAGTGTGAATACCCCTACTAAGTTAACTTAGGGTAGAAGACAAGGATTTGCCACGGGGCCCACAGGGACAACAATGCCGGTTCGGTGGCCATAATTATAAAAAAAAACTTTAGAAATTGCAAATATGAGTTATGGCATTTGGATTGCAAATATTCAAGTTATCTTGAAATAATGTACACTTACCATATAAAATAAAATGTTAAAATATTCTTTATTTTATTCACTTTTCGAATAATTTCAATAATTTTAAGTTCTGAAAATATTTTTTTCATAAGACAAATGATCAAAAAACAAAAAATGTAAATTTCATGACGCAAAAAAAGAAACTTATACACTGCAGAAATTTAAAAAAAAACAAAGGTTTCACGTCATTATTAGTGTGCGACCGAAACCTGAATTTTGGCCGAAACCGAATATTCGGCCATTTTATAATATTCGGCCAAAACCAAAACCGAAACTGGATACTAAACTGAAAATTTAAGTTTTTACAAATAATGTTTTTTATTAAAAGGAAACAAAAGTGTTTTCATACACATAAGAAAAAATTTAATACAAAAAAATTTTTTTTGAATATTGAAGTTTATAATAATTAATTAAAGATTACTATAATAATAAATGAGATAATTTTTTATTTTATTGCATACTTTATATTTTCAGCACATACTCAAAATAGTATGCACCTACAATAAAAATTTTTATAGAACTACAAAACAAAGTATTTTGGTTTTTTTTTAAAGGTTAAGTATTATAAAAATAGAAATATTTCGTTTTCTTTTCTTTATTCCACTCACACAGAATTCGTTCGGAAGTTTAATTATAATTTTTTGGCTTCAATACCTATAAAACTTTAATATTAATTGCAATAGAGATGAAAAAATCGAAAATGATAGATACTAACGAATGCATAAAATTAACCAAATTTGCGTTAACACGAGAAATCAAATTATAGACGAATATATAATTTTTGTTTTGAACAATGCGTTGTAAATATTTTCATATTTGAATTAAATGACTGATGCAAGAAATTTTTAAAAAAGTTTCGGCTATTCGGCCTCAATATGGCTGAAACTGACAAAAAGGGCCGAAACTGGCCGTAACCGTAACCGAAACTGAATATTCGGTCGGACACTAGTCATTATATTTTAAAACTAGTGTTTTGCGTGATGGACCCTTACCAATTATAATAGCTTGCAACTTTTTTGGCATTGATGGAGGCCAAGTTTGTGTGATGCAAGTGGTATTTGACGTCCATGTGATTTGTAGTGCAACTTTGAGTTCTTCTATGTTTTTAACGGTTTTTCCTCTTTGTTTTTCTTTCCATATGGGCCTACAAATGTTCGATTGGGCTTAAATCGGGACTTTGGGTAGATGGAGAAGCATTGTATTACAGTTCTACAGCAGCCATTCTTCAACCTCAAGTGAGGTTGAATTGACGATTTATAATTTTTCATTTGTTTGTTGCAAATTGTTATTGAAACTTAAAGTTACAAACCCTATTAGCTCCCATTACTCCCCAAACCATAACACTGCCACTGCCGTGTTTGACCATACTATTAACATTTTTAGGTTTTAATGCTGTACCCTTCTTTCTCCACTCAAAATGATTCAATCCATATATGTTAAATTTTGACTAATCTGCAAATTTCACAAAGTTCCAAAACTATACTGGCTTCCTGACATACTCTTTTGCATACTCGAGTCGCTTTTTTATATTAGTTTGCAAACAACAGTGGCTTGCTTTGGGGTGTATACCCTCTTAAGCCTTCCGGATCCAAGAATTTCGTACTAATTGTGGGTGTACTGTGTTCGCTCAATTTTTTCGCTATTTCCTCTTCGGATATTTTGGGATTTTCGTTAATTATTCGACCTATTTTCTTTAGCGTTTGTAGAGATAACTTTTTTATTTTTGCACTTCAACTTGGTCTGCTTAAAAAACTTTTTTCTGGTACATATTAATAATAAATTTGACCGCAGAGTTCGGCTTTTTAATCCTTCCATCAAATTTCTTCAAACTCTGCTTCTTCCCAAAGTTTTAAAATGAAATTCTTCATTTCTATTGAAGTTTGCTTTGAATCCATTTTGTTTTTTCTTTCACTTAAACTATCATCAAATTGCATTACATTATATTACATTTAAAATATTAAAAGAAAACTTCATGTAGCATCGACAAATGAAAAAAAAATGGATTTGATAATGGTACCTTTCGATACTGCGTAATACTTATGAAGAGTGTACAAGTTTGTTTTTGGCTTCATGAAATGTGCCTTTTTTTTGTGAATTTGTTTTAAGAAAATGATATTTTCACAATTTTTGTTAAAACTATTTAAAAATAGAATAAAATAAAGAATATTCAAACATTTTATTTTGTACGGTTAAGCCTAGTACTCTGTTCGTTTGTGTGAAATTTCGCTGGCAACATCTATTTATTTGTTGCGTTAAATTTCTGACTTAGGCCCTTATTATGAGTTGCTTCCGACGTTCGATCTTCGCTGGTTATCGAACAACGAGTATCGAACGTTAAATTCTTATTATGAGCAGTGCAACCCTATCGAAATGTTCGTTGCTCATCGAAATTTCAGTCGAATAGAATTTTGCTTTCGATGCGATGCATGCTGAGCAAAAATTGTTAAAAATTTAAGTATTTTGTGATTGTATTTTCCTTTTTAAAGACTAAAAACTAATATTGAACTGTTTTTGTAAATTTTATGCAGATCTAAGCAACAAATCGCAGTTAGAAAAACTGGTCCCATTGATGGAGGCAAACTTTGACTGCAAAGGATATTTGTTCCAAAGTTCAGGCAAAAAAGAAATTGGAAGAACTCATGCCAGAATTAAATTGCTTAGGACCACCAGTTAGAACAACAGCAAAGTGGCTTAAGATTAGCTAAAAAAAGCATTGCTCAACAGTTTTCTACTTCTAGCCAGTTCCGTCAAGCTTTCATCCTCTCCTGACGAAGAGTCGAATCGTATGGAAATTATTTTCGTCATAGTCATAACTTTTTTTGTCTTATTTTTTGCAATCAACTTTCAAACCAATCGTATTTAGTTGAAATAACACAACGATGACCTGATAGAAATATACTACCGTGAACAAACAATATGAACGAAATTCACAATAGCGCTACTCTTTGTCGAAAGCACGTTATAATACCAAATGCAAATTCGTTCGATCAGGCCTTTCGACTACAGTCGAAGATCGAACGCAGCTCATAATAAGGGCCTTAAAGTTTGTTGCGAGGAGTTCCTATGGCAACTTCCTATTCTCTTTTCACTTCAAAATAAATAGGCAGTACAATTAAAGTGTCGTGAAAAAATGTTGCTCAGAAACATGTTGTGATAATTTCACGCAGCGGAACAGAGTACTGCTCTGACGAACATGTTGTGAAAATTTCCACGCTTGTTTCGCAGCTGTCACTTTTTGTATGGAGATTTGAGTGGAATTTCACATGAAACTGAACAGAGTACTATGCTTTAATGCATATAGTTTTAAAGATAATGCAGAATAAATATAAGTGAGTATACTAGACCGCATTGAAAAAATAAATGTCGCTGCACACCAGCTAATCTAAAGCATTATTGAAAGAAAGTTTCGAAAAAAAAATTTTTTGGTTGACCGAACGTAGGGGTCACACCTTGACATATTTCTTTATAACTTCGGTATTTACCGTCCGATCTTAAAGAATGACATCTTTTTGTTTTTGTCTATAGGAAACATATATTTTGTCTCTAAAACTTACTGACCTCAGTTGACTTATAGTACTGACCCATCGAACTTCAGTTTCTACCATCTTAAGGTACCATTTTGATTTCATAAATTTAAAGCCCGTAAAAAATTAATAAATTTTTGCTAAAAAATTTTTCGCTGTTTCCACTAGAAATATTTAAAAAAAAATTTTTAATTTTTGCAAAACGTAGGGCAAATTTTTTAATTTTTTGTCATATCGCAATATTTTTATAATGTATGCACCGAAAACGGTCTTATCCTAATGTACTATTCTAAAGTAATAGAATTAAAGCCCTCAAAAAACCATTAAACTGTTCCAAAGAAAATCATTTAAATAAAACACAGAATTTTATAGTTGGAAAACTGTTGATTAAAGACCCACTTTTATTATTTTACTAAGAAACTTTTCACATATTAAAATCATCGAGCTTTAAGCGATCAAATTTCGACATGATTCAAGTAGACTGTATTTCTGGCAGCTCTCGAATTTAGATAAAATGAGAACCATGCTTAGAGAAATTGTCAACTTCTGGACCGAACATTTGCCGAATGCAGCCTGTTGCTTCTTTGCGTGCTGCTTAAATCTTTGAATATCCATCTGAACGCACTAATTATTAATTATAGTTATTAAATTCACTAAAAAAAAACAGTTTTTATAAATTTAGTTTTTTGCACTCTTATAATCGGATTGAACACTAACATATATTAATAAATCGTTAAACATACGCAATTTTAACTGATATGACACACATATTTCAATGCGCATTTGAAAAGTAGCTCAATATAATATTTGAGGTAGGTTTTTTGGAAAAAGTTTTGCTACTATAAAATGTATGTGCTTTTTTTTTGATAAAAAAGTACAAATTAAAATGAGCTATTCCTTAAGATCTGACTTTTAATGTCAAAGGTTTGACGAAGTTTAAAAGGTGAAACTAGTATTTGCATTGCTGACTGATGAGAATATTTTCGGTGCATATTTTTTAAAAATTTTTTGCTACGTTTTGCTAAAATATTAAAAAATAAATTTTTAAAATATTTCTAGTGGAAATAGGGAAAAATTTGTTTGGTAAAAGTCTATTGATTTTTTACGGGCTTTCTATTTCTGAAATCAAAATGGTATCTTAAGATAGAAGATACTCAGGTCCGGTGGGTCAGTACTATAAGTGATCAACTGAGGTCAATGAGTCTTAAAAACAAAAAAAGTCTCTCTGAGGCAAAAATGTAGACATATACTTTTTTAAGATCGGAGGGTTCATACCGAAGTTATGAAGAAATATGTCAATGCACGACCCCTTTGTTCGGTCAAAAAAAATTTCTTCGAAAGTTTCTTTCATTTTTTTTTGCCTACAAGGCGAGACGGTCTAAAATACACTGTACAAGTATTTTTTTGGTTCACTGTACTTTGAATATAGCTTAATTTTATTGCAATTGTGAACGAACATTTTTAATCTTACTTCATTTTTTTTAATATATCCTTAGATATATAAAAGCTCAAAAAAAATGAAGCTTCGAAAAAATTTGATTTCTGTGATAAAAGAAAATTAATGCATATAAAAAATCTTAGTTTCTTAGATAAATTACTATTTTGATTTAAAAGTTCCCCGAAGCTCCTAAAGCTATCGAAAATGTAAACATGCCAAGATATTCTTGGGAATATCTTTTTTAGTATATTTATTATGATAATACTGTTTTACACAGAGACATTAAATTTGGTTTATGTAAATAACATTAAAAGCAATATTCCTAAGTAGAGTTATGTTTTTTTTTTAAAGAAGTCCTTTTCAGCTGGTGTTAAGATACTTGTGTCCCAATTTATCAGAAACAAAAAAACCAAAGTGCATATTAATAAGGCTACTTGTCGCTACAACCCTAACTACTATGTATTATAAAGTTTGGTTACTCCCCGAAACCCCCATGCGTACGCGCCTGCTCTACTATACCAACGGCTTCTTCTATGTCTCATATCATGTATTTTTAATTAGTGTCATTTTCTCGCACGGTGTAAATGATTTATAAAAATGCAATTTCAAAGCTAATAAATGTAACTTCTTGACTGAAATGACTAAAAAGTCCTCCCTCCAATTTCGTTATTTGGAAAGTGTTTTTCCCACAGACAGACACAAGCATTTTGCACCATTATTATTAACTCACCTGAGAGGGTTGAGGGCCAAAGTCGAGGTCATTCAGCGGTAACTGCTTGTAGGCACCAGGCGTCGTTGTTGGCACTGGCTGTTGCTGCAACCCAGATAAGACTGATTGGGATGGCAAAGAGTTGCACAAGTCGTAAGGCGATACAGATGATACTGGTGTCTGTTGTATCATTTGTGGCGTCGTTGATGTATCCGAAGATGTGCGTCCACTGTGCGGTGAAGGAGTTGCTGATGTTGATGCGGGCGACGATGTTGCCATCAAACGTTGGCTATCTGGCGAGTTGGATTTTTGTCGTTCGATGTTTGTTGGCTTGGGTGGCAAAGCAGGTGGCTGATCCTCGTATTGCAACTTTCGGTAGACGGCGCTGTTTTCTGGTATATTCTGGTATTTCGGTTGTGATCTGCCAGCTGCCACTATTTGAACTTTTGGTTTGTATTCGTCCGAAACGTTGTTGTTACGGTTATTATTAAGTAAGTTGTGCGTGTTAGGCTCACTGTTGCTGGCAACAATGGGCGTGTCGCAAGTATCCTGCGCGTAACCGTTTAGACCGAAAAATTTAGATTTTGCATCATTGAGTGCCGCTTTAATAGCAGCGATACTGTGTGATGCTTCGTTCAGTTCCGACTGCGAATGCTGACTAAGCGGTCTTTGAGCTGGCTCGGCATGGAAAGTGCCAACTGAAGCAGCAGGTATTGGCAGCATTTTTGTAGTTGTTTGCGCTATGAACGGCTTAACGGGCGTTGAGTAGAGTGCGACGCTGGGTTGATGTAATGCAATTTGTGGTTGCGGTACCGGACTTGAAGCCTGCTGCTGCTGCTGCTGCTGTTGCTGCTGTTGTTTTTGGTGTGTCGGACTTTGGCCATTTGGAAGTAAATGCAGTTGATGCTGCAGTTGATGCTGCCTATTTCTGGTGTTGTCTCTTAATTTAAATGCCATTCCGTCGTATGGGGAAGCCGCTGCTCCATTTGTTGCTTTTACTTTGGGTGTGCTTGTATGCATTGTTGCTGTTGTTGCTGATGGTACATTCATTGCATTCAGGTTGTCATAGACGCTAATCGGTCTGTCATCATAATCCGCCATCGCGTTGTTGCAAATTTGTGCGATTTTTTACCCACTGTTGGTTTTTATCGTTAATCGTTGCTACTCATGAATTTTCGAGTTACTGTTCGTTTATTTGTTGCTGCTGTCTTTAATTACTTAGTCATGATTTTATTTACGGGTCAGCTGCAGCATTTAATGGATCTGCAATAAGAGGAAAAAACCTGTTAGTACTTTAGTTTTTTTATGATTAACATGGCTTAAATATTACTTTTTTATTAATTATGATGATAAAAAATACTAAAACTACTCATAGCTACATGGTTAAAAAATCTTGTACAAAAATTAAAATTTTTTTGTACTGCTTTGGTTTTAAAATGCTAGTATATACTTGAAAAATACTTAAATATAATTTGAATTCAGCTTTGTCCTTAAATTTAGCATTGCTTTGGTTAAAATATAAAAAAAATAAACATCGTAAGACTCGAACCCACGTCATTCAGTTTTAAACTTCACTGCTCTAACCACTGTGCTATTGCTCTATGTGTAACAAAAGCGATATGAACTGAATCACCTTTGGGTCCAAATCCAAATTTAGTATCCAATGCACTCAAATTTAGTATAAATTGTATTAAAATCTAAAAATAATACAGAATTGTACTTAAATTTCAGACAAAAAGCTAAAAGGCAAGCTGTAGTATTTTTTTTGGTTAAAATTTTAATACAGAAGAGCTTTAATTATAGTTTAGTTGTTGCAAAGTTTTAATTTTAAACTACAACGTTCAAAAAAATGCAGTAATATTTTAGCTGTACTAAAATGAAGTCCAAGTACTTTTTTTTCGTAGCAAACTTGATTGGTTTAGTTTAATTTCTTTATATTATTTTGATAACCATTTTTACTAATTATTTTTGCTTATGTTAAGAGGGGGAGGGGACCTGCTGAACAACAGGTGTTTCCATAATTTTTTACAAAAAACTGAGAGCATTAATAACATTGATTGAAATTACATATTGACATTGATATTCAAATGTATACATACAAATTTTTTTATATAAAAAGAAAACATAATGGTGGTGCTAAAGCTGCCCAAACTTGGCTCTTTAACTTACGCTGTGGAATGCCCCTCCCCCCCTGAAATAAACCCAACAAAAGTTTTCAATTAAAATATCTGATTGCGCTTTGCATAACAAAAAAAAAAAAAAAAAATGCAAATTTAGAAGACAAAAAAAAAATACATTTTTTATAAACAAATACTTTAAAACATATTTCTAGTAATAATTAATTCAAACTTTTAGGTATATGCAAAGGCCAATACGTTTCAAAATTTCAATTTAATATCTTAATTACTTTTTAAGTTATATTCCACAGCGCGAGGTAAAACATGTTTTGAGAAAAACGCGATTAAAGTTTTAGTTCTAGTATTCGGTACTCTCGACGCTCATCACTTCACTGATTTATTGTGGGCTTTAAAAACTTTAAAGGCTTATAATATTGAAAATATATTTTTAACATTATAAATTAATTATTAAAGAAAAAAAAATTCAAAAATTTAAAGTTCTGGGTAATTAAAATTAAGAGTTTGAAGGCAAAAAATTCTTATTCAAGTTTTTTTCTTTTGGTGTATGGATCAAGATTTTGATTTGAAACGATAAAGGAACACAATATAGAAGCTTTGATGAATTTTCGACTAGGATTTATTTTGTAACATCGCGAGTTTCTACTGTTTTTATGATGAGCTAAATGAAGAGAATTGTATTTTAAGAATTCTTGACTAACAGCCTTATTCTGGCAAATTAACAAATTGTTAACCAGTATTTTGAATATTTCTATGTGTTTGTAGTAATTTTTTATTTCAAAACAAAATGTGAAGCTCAAAAATAAAAAATTTTGATTAAAACTGTCAACTGCTTTTCAGTTATTAACAACTTCATTAAAATATTTTGTTTTTTGAGCTTTAAATTTTGAATTAAAAACAACAAATACATAGAAATATTCAAAATACTGGTTAAGAATTTGTTAATTGGCCAGAATAGGGCTGTTAGTCTGGCGCATCCAGCAAGTTTTTTCAAGAAACCATTGTGATAAATTCGTAAGTAAAGCCGCTTTCCGCGGCAGAATTTCACTTCAATGTATTCGCAGATTAGTGAAGAAATATAAAAGGTTTTGACACAATGACTTGAAGCGGAGTGCATGTAAGGTACGATATAACTTTACCAATTACTTCAAAGTCAAACTCATGCCAGTAAAAAAAGTACAAAAATATCACAAGTATTATTGTTGCATACTTAATATATAGCACAATTATATTTTAATTGTACTTAAATATAACTATTATACATATTTTTTTAGATATTAATGACCCTCAGCAGTTACTTTGTATTTCTACATTTTTTTCTATGTTATATTTTGAAGACTAAATTAATTTTTTTATATGCAAGAAACTACCTGCTTGTTTGTGTAATCACTTAAGGAAAAGAGAAAACTCAAGTAATTACTGAAAATATGGCAATACACAAAACGATTTCTACAAAAATACACAAAGTTTTTAAATACAAAATACAAAAAAATGAAGCCAAAACTTAAGCAACCAAAACGAGTTATTTATATAATGTCGCATAAAATGTAAAAATGTAAGTAATTAAAACAAATGTTTGCAATTAGATGGGGTAACAAGATATTTGTTTCTTAATATTTCTTTATAATTCAGTTGTGAAAATAAAAACTGGTAAGGTTTTGTTTTTTCAGTTTGCATACCAAAATTTTTTTACTTATATAGAAGTTATACATGAAAATTTCATTCTTATATGCATTTGCGAATTTTGGATGTCACAAAATCCATCTCCAATAGTATTCTAGACAGTTATTTTACTAGGTCTACCCTTGAGCAGGCCCGATATTAGGGTAAACTGGGGCACATTTGTCATTGCATTTCTTAATCCAAACTCACTCTAAACCTTCTAGATGTTTCCGACTTTTAAAATTTACGGTCGTTCAAGATGCTGCCGTCCCAACAAAAAAAAAGACACGATTTTTACCTAAACTATTGTTTATTCTTCCACAGAGTTCCCTTTCAGCTCGTTACACTTATTATAACGATTTTCTAACGTTGCGATGCCATTTGAATAGTAAGATTTTACAAGATGTCCAAAATATGCTTCCAATTCGACTTCCAATTCTGTTCATTCGTCAGTCGCAAATCTCCTTCCCTGAAGCCACCTTTTTAAGTATGGAAACAGATAATAGTCGCTGGGATCCACATCTGGAGAATATGGGGATGAGTAAGCAGTTCGAAGCGTAATTCGTGAAATTTTGCCATGGTTTCGATCGATTTCTTAGCTGGATGATTCTTTCCTTCGATAAATAGATCCATTTGCTTATGATTTCGTTCTTCAATCTGTCCAGTATTTTGTCCAATATGTATTAGTCGTTGTTGATTGTTTTTTTTTATCAGATAGCCGATGAATAAAATGCCACTTGAATCCCAAAAAACAGACGCAAACACCTTTCCGGCTATTTGTTAGGTCACCGCTTTCCACTAGGACCTACCCACTCTTTTGCTTATTCCTTAGAGTCTCGTGTATAGTGGTGGATCGATCATTCTCCATGTTCACTATTTTACGCAAAAAATCAGTTGGATTTTTTTTGAACATATCCAAACATTGATGGGAAGTGCGAACACTTTAATTATTTTATTGATTGCTAACGAACGCGGCACTCACCTTGCAGTCAGCTTTCTCATACCCAAATGTTCATGTAAAATTGAAACCACCGACCCACTTAATATGCCTACGGCTGTAGCTACACGCAGAGAAAAGACATGGTTGAGACATGATTACTGCAATAATAACTTTTTTACTAAAACTATTGTATTATTTCTGCAAACACAAATTTTTGCCTAAATAAAGTCATTATTTACTAATGGTGGTACTAAAAATAACATTATAGTTGAAATCATAACATCATTGAAATCGTCAACATACTATGATTGCCTCAACTATTAGTTGCAACAAAAATGTTGTAGTTCTGTCAATCATGATAAATGTGAATATTATTATAGAGACAAACATATTAGAATTTTGAATGCTTGTGTGAACTATTCTTTGATTGTTGGCAAACGAAGCAGAACATAACAAAAATCGAAAGAATTTATTGTGTCTGTACAGTTTGCAGGAAAAACTTTCACTTCATTCAGACACTATAAGTTTTATCCATTCCATTTCGTTTGTCAACTGTTCAATTATTGTGATTTGTTTTAGATCGCCTTATCCTAAAAACAGCACGCAGAAAAGTGACATTTTCGACTTTAATTGTAGCAAACTTATTTCTATTTACCGTAAATATTTTTAGCAATTCTGACCATATTTTGTTTATCGTAAATATTGCTATTTTTGTGACAATGCACTTAATGTACCATGTCTATGAATGGCATTAGTCAGGCGAGCAGTAGTAGCGGCTGTGGCTTACTGGTAGTGTGCGTGGCTCGTAAGCGAAAACGCCGCGGTTCAAACCCCAGCTCGGACAGATAAAATTTTTCAAAAAGCTTTTTCAATTGAATAAATATTTCTGTTCAGCCCAGACAATGGCAAACCTCTGGAGATATTATCATATCTCTTAATTAATAGCTGTGGAGATTGGAGTGCATGAAAATAAAACAAAAATAAAATGATTGTTTCAATAAATAATAATATTCTGGATGCTAAAAATAAATTCATAATATAGTTGTTGCAATCATTCTATTTTTGACCCAATAAGTGAATAATGATTGTTTCAATAACATTTTGGTTCCTACAAAAAAGTTCCATTTCTAAATATAGTTGTTGTAATCATTTTATTATGATCAAAGAAAATATTATATGTTTAAGAACATGTTAGCAACATTCATAATCCGAATCATACTATGCTCCTCTTAAAACATGGTTGTTGCAACTATGTTTTTTCTCTGCGTGTATTTCACACATTTTCACTTTCGGATTGTCCAATTCGTACATTCTGGAGTGATCACTTTTTTGGTGCTCACCCGGTGTACTCATCTTTTGTGCTGATTCGACCTCTTTTGAACTCTGCAATCCAATATCTTGCGGTTGAATACGTCAGAGCAAATTCATAATAATATTTATCGAGCTTGTCTTTTGCTTCTTTTGCGCTTTTGTTACGTAAAAAGTAATGCTTAATCAAGGCACGAAATTCTTCTTAATCCATTTCTACAACAATAGCTGTTTAATTTAGAATATTGTAATGTCACTATTCATTGACAGATCGATCTGAAATTTATGGTGTGTTCATAATAAGGTTGCCAGTCGCCAAAAATGCCATGCCTTTGAAGAGTGGTGGTGCCATCACTTGGAGACCTTAAGCATCTCGAACGCCCTCGTATTTGAATTTTTTAATTTATATCAATTTATTTTCTAACATCAAAATTAAATGATGAAATTCTAACCTGCCATAAAGTTCGATTTTTATGGCTGTGCGATTAAAAAATTGCAGGGTGGTTTTTATTTTTTCGCTTCCATTTGTAATTTTTACCTAAGAATACGTAAGCCTTTGTAATGAAAAAGATATTTTTTTTAAGTTTAAAAATGACTTAACTAAAAATATATTTAAATAAAAATGTCCATCGAAGCAAGGCATAAGTAACATTTGCCAAAAGCAAGGAAAATGTATGAGTTTATGTCCGTTTGTACCAGGGAAAAAAATGTTAATTGCAACTCTCAAAATAAAGAGAAAACACTTACGTGAATATGTATATCGTGCGTATTTCTTGGATTTTCGTTTCGTGGAGGAATAACTGAGCATCTGAACACGTGTTGAAAAGAAATAGCGTCACTCTAACAAATTAAAGATTTCACATTATTTGTTGTGCGGCAAGTAAATGGACCTTTTTCTCGTGAATATATTTAAAATTAAAGATGAATGGCTATGATAAACTAAAAAAAAAAAACATCACAAACGTATGTATAAACATATTTTTTTTACCTGCTCTTAACTTTAAAATGAACCCTCATTAACTAATTTATTTCTATTTATTCTTGAGATATGCGATTTCAAAATTAAAAACTCGCATTCAACTGACTCGATTTAGTCCACTTTTAGCGTTAATTTATAAAAATTGAAACAGAACCTCGACTTAAACTTCTCTCTGAGAGTAGTTTTCATCATTATGCTTAAGTAAGCACACAATTTTTTTTCAAAGATTTGTGGTCCACAAAATGGCCTTATTTTACAGACACCCTTTTTGAGAAAAAATTCGTTTTTTTCTAATTTTTTCCTACAAGTTTCTAGCAAATGGTCTAAATTCAGAATTTTTTCATTGTATTTTGAAAAATATCACTGAATATTATTTGAAAATTATTTTACAATTTCTCTTAAACGCCTCTATTCAGCTTTAAAGTAATTATTTTAGAAAAATTTGAATAGATTTCTTAAGTAGAAAAAAGTGGCATTAAACTAAATTGACATCACACAAAAATAAAATAATTTAGTTTGATTTTGTCAGAATATTTTTTCAAAGAAAGACTGTCGAGCAGTTGCGAATTGATTGTGTCGATTGAGAATTTGCAAATGCAGTTTTGCTGATATGATTTTATGTGTGTTGGGAAAGGGGGCGTTGTATCTCCAATACATCCTAAAGTTGCGATATCGAATAGCTTTAGAATTATAAGTCGCACAGCCTCGGAATTCCGTATTCAACCACAATTTACACGTGCTGTTTCACTTATAACAATTTATGGGTGCTAGAAAAGGGGGAGTGGCACCTCCCATGCAACCCAAATTTGCGATATCGAATAGCTTTGGAATCATAGGTCGCACAGTAACGGAATTTGGTATTCGACTACAATCTACACGTGCCGTTTCACTGATATCATTTTATAGAAGTTTGGCAAAGGGGGCGTGGCAGAAACGCAACGGGTTTCAGCTAGTAAACGATAAAAATTGACCAAATTAAGACAGCGAAATAAGAGTTTATACATACTTTCAAAATCAAATATTTGAAGAATGACGCAGAATACGAAATAAATGAGAGTGGCCAGAAGTTATATTAAGTTAAGAGCAGGTAAAAAAAATATGTTTGGCCACTCACATGGGTGTGACACTCCCTTTTTCAATGCAAAAACCCTCCTCGGTATGTATTTAATAACTTCCAAAAGTTTCATGCAAATCGGTTCAGACATATGTGGTAAGTTACCACATTTAGTATTATATGATCAAAGCCGTCTGATATAAAGAAATTTTATTGATTTGTAGGTGATGGAAGTGGGCAAGGCAGCATTTAGATATAGTGACCGCCTCTTGGAGCACCCACATAGCAAGTTTCACTATAAAAATGTGTAGAACTCCGGAATTGGCGCGATTTCGAAAAAAGGGCGTATATATAATTCGAACACGCCCATTTTTTGTACAGTTACCGACAGTAACCATCTAAACAAAATTACTAAATTTTTGTTTTTTACGATCAAAACCGTCTGATATATACTCTTTTTTGTGATTTGTGGACGATAGCGAAATTTTGGCTTGTGTGGGAGGTACCACGCCCCCTTGTTCAATCAACACCAAACATCACAGGAACACTCTCAATATGTGGCTTTAGTTTACCTGAAAATTTCATAAAGATCGGTTCCGCGGTTTTGGGTCTATACGTGATATACAAACATACATCTATTTTTATATATGTATATAGAAGATAGAGTTTCACAAAATTGTAACAGCACCTCAACTTAAAACTTTCTCGAGAGTTGTGTTTCATCATAAACTTTTATTAGCACACATTTTGGTTTGAAATCCGAGGTCTCCCAAAAAGGCTTATTTTGGATAATTGTTAGGTTAATTTTCTCGATCAAAAAAATATAATTAATCAATGGTGCCTTTTATCGTACATAACTGAAAAAAAAGTACAGTCACAGTCAAGACTAATTCAAAGTGTAACAAAGTTTTGAAGACAAATACTTGCTCTTAATATCGCATTGGCACTAATCAATTTATGTAATCAAAATCCCTCCCATGAAAAATTTTGGCTACGGGCCTGATAAAACTTACTGCTGTAAAATAGAATAAAAAAAAATTAGTAAAGTATTATCTTCGGCTCGGCCGAAGTTAATACACCCCCACAGTCGTGTTTTAGTGTATTCGAATTTTTGAATGTTAATTAAATACTTTGATGAAGTCGTTTTTAATGGGAAACTTATGTATAAAAGATCAAGTTACAGATTAGTTTTTGTGAAAAATTTTTCATGTTTTTCTATTTTAATGAAGCCACTTTGTACTGAAGGAAGGCAAAGATTTAATTTTTTTTTTGAACGTAGTGTGCATAGTTAAGATTTAAATTTATTTGCAAAAATTAGAGTCATTGTGTTAATTTTTGTGGAATTTCAAGATCATTTTTATAAAGCCTCTTTATATGGGAGGCAAGCCAATTTTATTTTGCCAAATTTCACACTCCGAATTTGCAAATTTAAATTTATGTGCATTTTGCTTGTGTGCAAAATTAAATTCACTAGCATTAATTTCATTCGATTTGGTTCATTTTCGAACTTTATCTTTATTTTTTAAAAAGAAGCTTAATATTGAATGCTATAACGATAGCTCGAAAACTACGACTGTAATGACAGACAGACAAATGGACAGATGAACATTAGAAAATAAATTATTTTACGAATGCTTACAGGCAGAAAAAAAATTTTATAATTAGGGTATACACTTCACTTCGTAATTTTCCGAAATCGCAAATTTACGAAAATTTCAGTGCAATTGTTGTTGTTCTCGTTTTCCGAAGATTGCTTAAATTCAATCATCTACTGAGTTGATGAAAAATAATCGTCGGAAATTTGCGAAGAAAAGATGTGTTCAGTGCGCACAATTAACTGTGTTTCATGGGAAAAGAACAACATCCTGAAAGGTCTTCTTGAAAAATATTTCATATAATTTAGTTTTTCACTTATCCTCTTCATTTTTCACAATTAAACGGCAACAACAAATGTTTCAATAAATTAACAGTTTGCGCGTTGTCAGTTTGACAAGTATTTTTGAAAAAAATTGAAAAGCAGTCGCTCACTTCAACTCGTCGTAAATTTGCGATTTCGGAAAATTACGAAGTGAAGTGTATACCCTAAATATTTTGTCTATTTTTTTATTAAATAGAAGTAAAAAAAAATTGTTTGACACAAAATAAAAATTTATTAAAGACAAAATATCAACTTGAAATGGTTCGAAGAACTCAATTTTCGCCAAACTTTTGCGTGTGGTTCAATGGATAGCTGTTTTCATTTTTGGTAAGCCCTAATCACTGTGCTCAAAATACAACATCCATAACTTGCCATTCTCTAAATTTATGCAAATGTTTATCAGGAAAAATCCTGCAAAATAAAACAATCTAATGCAAATAAATACTTAAAGCTCTACAATTTTTAATGTCCGCTATGGAAAAAGTTATTTGTTATTGTTTGCATTGATTTAAGCCATGCATTCAAAAACTTTACCTAATTGTTTATCTTATATATACTCAGATAATGCCAAAGTATAAGCAAAAATAGCATAGAATAGGAAAATGTAAAAAAATATATTGAAAACAACAGCGTAAATTTCGAGATTTTCTAATTTAGAGTCAATTCTTAATAGGTCAAAAAAATAAAAGAAGAATAGATTTTTTTGTTGGATTTCGTTAAAAAAATTTAAAGTGTGTGAACTATATACAAAATAAAACATTGCAGCCACTAGCTTTATTGAATTTACTAATCAGCTTTGCAACGTTTGCTTGACAGAAATAAGCTTTTCAATTTTATATCAGAACTCAAAAGAATACCGCTAGATTAATGTTAACTCAGAGAAATTTCTCAAAAGCATCAATAAGCTAATCTCAAGTTTTACATGCGTAGAAAAACATGGAAAAAGAAAACATATTCAAGCGTTTAGAGGAATTTCTGTGTAGGCGCTGATCCATGCTGAGTCAGCCACTAATTTTGGAGGATTTTCTTTTTAATTAGTTATGTTAATTAGTAACACGTTTAAACTGAATATTTTTGTTATGAGCTTCTAGAAAGTTGATATTTGACACCATGGTGTAAGATAATCCCACGTCTTTTCTATACCCACACATTCCGATCGTATTGAAAGAACTACGCAGTAAGAAACAAATTTCTTGTTTTTCGTTTATTTGAAAACAACAGTAAATTTTTTCTTGATTAGTGTATTTTCAAAATTATAGCCGCACTCTGGAGTTTGTTTGGATATAAATTAAGGGATTGCATTATAAAATTGTGTCATTTAAAGTTTCTAAAGACGTTTTCAAAATAATAAAATTTGGTAGAAGATGCCCTTTATAAATATTTACAATAATTGTTCCGCTTGTTTGGTTTTATTGCTGTTCACATCTATGTATAAAGATAAATGGAAATAGTTGCTTTTAAGCATTTCATTAATATATTACGGATTGCACTGCAAAGTCATTTTTTAACTTTTAACAACAGATTCTCGTAGAAAATGACAAAATTACTTGTATATTCGACTTTAATGTTTCAGTTTACATCTGACCAATATTTAATACAAGTCTGAAGGGACATTTTACCAAGTTTTGTAAATATTTAAGGAGTTTTTTATGTAAGGATTGTGAAAAAACAGAGATATATGAGTAAATTGTTTTACATAAATATTGAAATTAACAAGAAATATTTTTTTTTCGTGTCGTCACTTCTACGGCACGAGTTTTTCTAGAAACAGGTTTTTTAAAATTGGTGTGCAAGATTGCGCAATAACTATTATACCAATTTACTGTAAAATTGTTGAGTAATTAAAAAAAAATTATTTTTGAGGGGCTGACTTCGAGTTTATTTTTTAAATCCTCAAAAAATTTTACATCTACTTTTGTCCTAAAATGTTAGGCTTTTTTTTAATTTTAACTTTGCATAGCCGCTATTGTGTTTCTAATTAATTTTTTTTTTAAAACTCTTAGTCAGCCCTTCACGTTAGGTTTATACTCTTACTAAATTTTTTCTTTTTCTGTTTCAGATAAGCCAAACTCGAGATATCCTGCACACCGTTTTTTCTACTTTTTTTTAACTCCTTCATTTGCGCACGTGTGACGCAGAAGTGACGTCACGAAAAAATAATTTTTTTTGTTAATTTTAATACTTATGTAAAACAATAAAAAAAAATATTTGCTCAAATAACTCTAACCGTTTTTTTCACAATCCTAACTTAATTTTTTTTATAATTTCACAATTTTTTCCTCAAACCGTACTGAACTGATACGAGATCCACTTTCAGAAATTTTTGAAAAAGTATAACCAGCCCACCCCTCTTTATTTATTTATCTCCTTTTATAAGGTTTCTTTATGAAAACGGTAAAATCTACAATTTCACAAAAAGGAATGAAATACTAAGCCTTTCACTTTGACAAATCTAATATATTTATACGCAAACATCGAAATTTGTTGTCGTAGGCGAAGGAACATAACCCTAAAGGACATAATCCGAAAAATTGAATTTGGAATTATGACTGCTTACGTACAAGGCAAATAATTTTTTTTATGATGAAATTTAAATTGGGATTACGTAGAAGGGTGATTGAGGTGTCGGATAAAAGGTAAAGACTTGAAATATGAGCATAATAATAGCATTTCTTAAATAAAAGCTAAATTATAAGAGATAGAAGAACATGAAGTTAGATGGAATTTTAGACATTGCTAAGATGTACAAAAAATAATCCCAATACTTTTCGCCATCTCTAACGAACACCCTACAATAAGCATTTTTTGTGCAATAAGTGTGAATATATATTGTGATGGTTACATTTCTTACAAATAGTAAATTTTGAAAAATATCTGTTATATTGGCATCAAAATTCTTTTGATTTCTCAAAAACTATAGATCGTCGCTTGAGAAAATTAATGTCGTACCTATGTGAAAATTTGCATTTTTCAAGTTTTAAAGCAGTTTTACACTCTCAAACAAGATCTTTAAAATGCTG
Organism: Dichetophora obliterata; assembly: GCA_963920525.1. Taxonomy (NCBI): domain Eukaryota; kingdom Metazoa; phylum Arthropoda; class Insecta; order Diptera; family Sciomyzidae; genus Dichetophora; species Dichetophora obliterata. The sequence goes on along the minus strand of OY986439.1, from coordinate 85,750,908 downwards.
CAATCCAATTTTCTGTATCTGTATTCGTTTATGAGATATTGAGTATGATTTTGTCATACAAGCATAGTAAAAAATGCTTCGGTACTCATTTTGCCGTACGTGCTTATAATTTAACTGATTTTTCACAAACATACAACAATTTTTTCATATATTTTCTGCAATTTATCCGCTTCGTATAATTGTGTCGTATGTGAAAAGTTGCACCGCACTCATAACAATATTTTACTGAGAGAGCGTAAGTTATCATATCATGTGGTATAATAAACAATCGATTTGATCTGCAACATCAGTGTCAGTTGGTGTTTACATTGGAAATGTGGCGTGGTATCTCCCATACAACCCAAATTTCTGATGTTCTCAGTATAACGTATTTTTGTATAGATTTTTTTCAAAAAATTGATGTGTTTGCTTAAATATTAACGTGTTTTCTCAAGGCAAGGTCATCACCTCAGAATGAGAAAAAAACTATTTAAAATTCAAGTTTTAATTTTGTAAGCAATATCTTCGCTATTTTCTAATCGATTTCCCTAAAATTTTCTTTAACTGAAAGAAAGTTCAATTAAATCACTATAGAAAAATGGAAATATATTTACCGTTTCCTCAGCAATCCTATGCTATATTTTGTTTTAAAAAAGAATCTGAAACATTCAATGTTCACTCCAAAAAATGGTCAAAAGTTGTTTTTGTTTTATTTTTATGTATTTTTTTTAATTTTAATTTCTCAAACTCTTTTATATGAAATATCATCTATACGAAAAAATTACTTTGTTTTGACACAAAACTCAATAAACAGTTTCTGTCTTTAAAAATCATGGGCATATATTGCCTGTGTTTTCTTGGCGAAAATTAATTTTTTAAAAATGTTGTTTGTATATTTTTTTTAAAGTAAAAAATAATACTGGTCAAAAAATGTTATTAATATCTTTTACCAATCAAAATCTATAAATAAATTGGTATATATTTTTATATCATGAAGAATGAAAACTATCGTACATTTTTTAGTATACATTTTTTAGTATAGTTAATGAAGGGGAACAAATCATTTAGCATTAAAAAGGTACTGTTGTACACATTTGGACTGGTGACCTATTATCCCAGATATGAAAAATTTAATTTGTTTTTCCGAAAAATGTTAAACCATGAGAGAAACCACAGGTGTTTAAAAGAAATGTTAAAGATGAAAACATAATAGGACCACATAATATATTCGACTCCTCGAAGAATCACCTAAAGGGTAATAACAGCTATGAACTTTTTCCGGCAATTTTATTCATATATGTAGTTTTGTGTAAGGGTCCTAAAAGGTTGACTGAAAGGGGTGGATACGTTTGGAAGAAATGTTGGTAGGATTAAGAATAGAGCCAGCTCATACATTATAACATACTACTTTCGATATTAATTCGGTAGGGATATACACTCCGTTGGTTAAATTTTTGCAAATCAGTTCCTCCATCAGTTCTTCAAATGAAGCTTCGGAATGACAAAGTTTGTGTTCATTTTTATGCTATAATAATAAATGGTTTATATTTGGGTTCAAGTATGCAAACTTTATTACTTCAAAAATTGCAAACGAGTACTGTCATCTACGCTATGCATCTTTAATGTTATGATTTCTCAAATCTACGCTGCAGTGCCTTAACATACGCAATCTTAGTGGGAAATTTTGTTCACTGCTTTACAGACAGTTGGCCGATTTTCGACCACAGGCGATACTAGTAATTTTTAATTTTCCACACCCTATGTTTGAAATTTGGTCACAACCGTCATAGATTCCACAAAAACGTATATATTGACTTGATTTTTTCAGATAAGCTTTAATATTCAAAACGCACTCTGAGTTCAAAATTTGAGTGATATATAAAAAGTGATTTTATCAAAATAATTCAACATTCAAAACTTCAACACCAAAAAATGGCTACAGGGGCTTATTAACTCCGGCCCAGTATAAAACAATTCCCTGTTTTATTTCGTTTTATCTGCTTGGACTTATTTTTAATCCAATCCATATTGCAAAATTTTAACAATCCCAAATGTTACGATACTAAATAAAATTAATATAGAAGCATATTTCTGTGGTCACAAGTCATAATAGCTTAACTCAAATTATAGTAAAAAACGATAATGCTATGAACTTTTTCATGACTGATTCCCTGAAGTTAGAGAATCTTGTTTTTGATCAACACTTTCTTTCTTTTGTTGGCCTCGTGCCTACCATGACTTGGTTGATAGTCTGTAAGATATGTGCAGAATGCACTCTAAAAAACCATAAAAAACCAATTCGGGCAAAAATGGGCAAAATATTGGGGGTTGGAATTAATTTTAAAGGTTTTTTTCGGTTTTTGAGCATTTATTTAGAAACAACGGTACAATGTATATTATTCAAAGTATTGTCCATCGTTAGCTACAACATTTTCCCATCTTTTTGGCAGCATATGGATTCCGCGCCGGAAGAACGATTCGTCTTTTGAGGCAATCCACGAATCGACCCATTTTTTGGTATCCTCGTAAGAAGTGAAGCGCTGCTCAGCCAAGCCATGCGTCATCGATCTGAATAGGTGGTAGTCGGAAGGGGCTATGTCTGGGCTATAAGGCGGGTGGGGTAGCACATACCAATTCAGCGCCTCCAACGTTTCCTTGACGGTTCTTGCAACATGTGGCCGTGCGTTGTCATGTTGAAAAACCACTTTGTCGTGTCTTTTGGCATATTCCGGCCGTTTAACCTTTAATGCTCGGCTCAATTGCATCAATTGTTGTTGGTAGCGTTCCCCAGTGATGGTTTCGTTAGGTTTTAGCAGCTCATAGTACACGACACCCTTCTGATCCCACCAAATACACAGCATAAGCTTGGCGCCATGAATATTCGGCTTGGCCCTCGATGTTGATGCATGGCCGGGTGGTCCCCACGATTTTTTTCACTTAGGATTATCGTAATGGATCCACTTTTCATCGCCAGTGACAATACGATGCAAAAACTCTTCCTTTTATGCCGTTGAAGCAGTTGTTCGCACATGCAAAATCGCCGTTCAACGTCTCTCGGCTTCAACTGGTACGGCACCCAATTTCCTTGCTTTTGAATCATTCCCATGGCCTTCAAGCGTTTGCCGACCGTTGATAAGTCGACTCCCAATGATTCTGACAATTCTTGAAGGGTTTGACACGGGTCTTCATCGAGCAAAGCCTCCAATTCCTCATCTTCAAACTTTTTCGGCTGGCCCGGACGCTCTTTGTCTTCCGTATCAAAATCACCACTTTTAAACCGACGGAACCAGTACTCACAAGTAGAAATCGATGGAGCATAGTCCCCGTAAGCCTCAGTAAGCGTGCGTTGTGCTTCAACCGCTTTTATCTTCAAATGGAAGCACAAAAGTAAACCTTCCCGCAAATTGCGTTTTGTTGGAACGAAAGTCGACATGTTCACAGAGAAAAAAAATATATGTTGTTTACACTTCAGTGGAATGACACATACTAAAAAATGAAGCTTAGACAATGTGCTTTGAAATGAATATAGTCACAGGTGTGCCCGATGCGATCTATTGATAGTTACGCCATCTCTTAGAAAACCTTTAAAACTAATTCCAACCCCCAATACTTACTGTTTTATCAAAAAGACAATGAAGTTATCATCAATTTCACATGTAGCTGAAATCAAAATAATGCAAAGTAATTAACTTTCTTCCTCTATATTTCAAAGTAAAAGAAAAAAAAATCTCAAAATAATACTCATATTTTTGTGCTGCACTGTTTTTAAAGTAAAACCTTTAAAAGTAAACTTTTTATGTCGATTTGTTGCAATATGGCACAAAATAGTTTGCCACCTTTAAAAATTTCCACACTTGCGTATTAACTTACAATAAGGTTAATTAAAGCGACACTTAAAACAATGTGAAAATCATCAAAACTTTGATGTAAAAAATTTATTTCAATTAAGGTACTGTTATAAAGTTTGTTTTTTTTTCTTTCTACTTTGACCATTTGCGTAGTATTGGGACACATTTATATTATATTTGTGAAAATAAACAATTTTTAAGAACTTTTTCTCTCCTTTTCGTCCACCTAGATTTTTACAATTTCACTATGTGCAATCGTTGGAATCATGCTTTTTTAAAACTTGTTGTATTAGAATTAAAATCTTAAAGATATTCGACATTTTTTAATTAATCCTAGAATAATATTTAATATTTAATACATGTTGGAATGCTTTAAGAAAGCAGCGTTCGGCTTGGTTCGGTTCTTATGTATGTTTATTACACGGTTAGAAATCTTATAGGAAATAACTTGTACTTTGGTTTCCAATCTTGTATTTGAAAAATACTAAAATGTGATTTTAATACAGCTTTGGTCTTAAATTTAGTACAGGCTTGAATTAAAATATAAAAAAAAACTCGATCCCACAACATTATTTTTTATATTCACTACTCTAACCACTGGGCTATTACGCCATACGAAACAAAAGCGATAAACAAACATATGAACCGAATCACCTAATATTGAGTCTTATTAGGTCGCGTTCATAGTAAACGCTTTTCGCTGAGCCGAGCCGAAAAACACATTGGAGCAATAGAGAACGTATAAGCGAGGCCTTAGCATTGCTCAGCTAACTTTTTACTGGTCCAAATTTAAATCTAGTCCACAAATGTACTATTATTTAGTTTAAATTGTTTTAAAAACTAAAAATAATACAGAACTGTACTTAAACTTAAACAAGAAAGCTAAAAGGGAAGCTGGCATATTTCTTTTGTTTGAAATTCTAGTACTGTAGAGTTTTAATTATGTGTTCGTATTTGCAAAGTTTTATTTTTAAGCTACAAGGTTTAAAAAATTCAGTAGTATTTGGCATGTACAAAAATTTAGTTTTAGATTTTTAACCGTGTATCATATATGACATGCGATGCATAAAAGGTTAAAATAAAGCTTTTTGTGTTTTTCTTTGCGGTAGGTACAAAAGATTATAAGAAATAAATGATGATGAAAAGATGTGTGGCATAAATATGTTTATAATTGCTGCCGCAAGTGGGTAGCTTCGGCTGAACTTCATTAAAGTGTATAGATAAACAATATTTTTAAATATTGTCAAACTCACACATGTACATGGACACTTCATAACGGAGTATGTGGGTGTAGGCGTTACTGCTGACCGCCAAGCTCTTGATAGACGAACACAAGAAGTCACTCGTCAGAAATTATTACTGTCCAACTAAATAAATGCCCACCCAAATATGGCACAAAACTGCAACATAAAAATACAACTTTTTTGGAAGGCACAACAATATGGCGGAAGTCAATCGTAAAATCAAAATCATTTTTGACATAAAACTCAACTTATCACTAAAACTAGCTAAAGAGTAGTATAACACCCGCCACCCGCAAATACGCGTGGTTACCTTTGCAAACTTACACACACACACACACAAACACATGCACAAGAAATTCATGTCAAAGCGTCCGAGTGCGCCAGCGCACAGCAGCTTTTGCTATTTAGTTTTTTTATGCCTACCTCCTACATGGAAATGCAATTTAATTTATTTATTTTTCTTTTTGTATTTTCCATAAAGTATATAGAGTCAAGTCAACCAAGTTTAAAACCAGTCAACGGACAACGAACCAAGTTCAGCACAAAACAAAAAAATAATAATAATGAAAAAAAAACCAAAATAACTCGCATCACAAAAAACTTTAAAAATACTTCACAACAAAAAAAAAAAACACGGAATGTTTTTAATGTAAATGGTGTTGTTTATATTTTTTTGAAGTGGAAAACACTTCCAGCTGTTACCGTATCTGGTGGGATTTCCAAATATTTTCACTTCAATAACAACACGCTGCCGCATTCGCATCGAGTGTGTGTTGGCGCAACATTTGCTGCGCGACGCCTACTAAAATCGATGATGCAGTTGAGTGAGTTCTGCTCGCAGTGACTTTCACAGCAAATATCAACAGTGGCTGGCTGGAGTTGTGAATGAGTAGAAGTGGTTGCCTTGTTTATATATGATTTTTTTTTAAAAGTATATGGCTGTAATTTATTTTGCCATATTAAAAAAATGTGCGTTTTAGTTATTGCGCTGAATTAAGCAATAGAGGGAATGATAGATGTGCTTATCACGAGCACAATACCGGAAATAATATCCCCCTCTTAGAAATAAATCCAGTTAAAGTTTGTTAATTTTCCAAAAAAAATGAGACTTCACAGAGTACTGTCTCCATATAAGCAATGGACAAAAAATGAAGGAGTGCTCTTATAATAATGCAATTTTTGTATGCTTAATTAATTTAAGCCAGTGAAGAAAAATTTTAAAAATTTTCGAAATCGCTTAGACTCTAGGGGTATTTCCCTTGGACCTATATTAATTTTATACTTGATTTTGTATGGGAGGTACATACAAAGGTTGGCCGATCTGAACAAAACTTCGTCAGAGGGGTAGTCAAATAGAGTAATAGATGTGTAGCTCCTTCGGACCAATATTAATTTTTTACTTGACTTTGTAAAACCTTGTACATACAAAGGTTGATCGATCTTAACAAAAAACCGTCCGAAGGGTAGTCAAATAGAGTTATAGAAATATACTGAAAATAGTCAAAATCAGTTAGACCCTAGGGGTATCTCCCTTGGACCTATTTTAATTTTATTATTTTGTATGTGAATTTTTCATTTTATGCATTTTTCAAACAAAAAAATATTTTCTTAGGACGAAGTAGGAAAAGTTATTGCAGTTCCTGGTTAAATAGAATCTACACTAGAAGATTAAAGTAAAAATGGCATAAATTTTTAAAATATTTTTTGTTCTTTTTTTATCGAAATTTGTATCATATCATATATCAACATCACTAAAATATTTATAAAATTTAATATATTCTAAGATTTCTTGATTTTCTTTCTCAATTTATTTTCTCAAATTTTTTTTTCAATAAAAAATTTACTTGGCTCATGCTTAAGAGAACCCAAAACGAATTGAACAAAACATATATTGAATATTGAAATAAATGAAGAAGCAACTAGAACAGATGGCAACCCTTGATAGAGTTGACGGCGGTGATCTAAAATGGCCTACTGCTTTGAAGTGTCATATGATTAGCAGCCATACAATTCATAAGAATGAATTAGAGGATCTGTACATTCATATGCTAGTTTAAACAGTGAGTTGATCACAGCTTAATCACTCAAAGACTACTGAAGAGGAATATGTAGCGATTTCCAAAACAGACTGTCTAGTCAGCTAAGTGATTGACTCTATACAGAGTTGTTGTTGTTGTTGCATTCTTGAAAACTCACTTGATCTAAAGCTCACAATCTTAATTCATGTAATTATTCAATAGATCATAAAAACTAATTAACTTAACTATGGCAGAGCACGGCCAAATAAGTTTAATTAATGTCAAATTAATTAAATAATCTAATAACTGTTCGATTTTTCGGTCAAAGTCATGTGTAATTGAACATTTGGTTGTGAAAATAGCCACCTTTCAGTTAGAACACTAGCTTCTGGCGAAGCAAAAACTCGTTTCATTTCTATGGTGCATTTCGACAAACAATCGAACACCAATGAATATTGAAATAAATGAAGAAGCAACTAGAACAGATGGCAACCCTTGATAGAGTTGACGGTGGTGATCTAAAATGGCCTACTGCTTTGAAGTGTCATATGATTAGCAGCCATACAATTCATAAGAATGAATTAGAGGATCTGTACATTCATATGCTAGTTTAAACAGTGAGTTGATCACAGCTTAATCACTCAAAGACTACTGAAGAGGAATATGTAGCGATTTCCGAAACAGACTGTCTAGTCAGCTAAGTGATTGACTCTATACAGAATTGTTGTTGTTGTTGTTGCATTCTTGAAAAACTCACTTGATCTAAAGCTCACAATCTTAATTCAAAACATGATTTCTTTGGAAAGATCTCAACTTTGAAGAGTCACAGCGTAGCCAAAACTGAGTCTTTACCCTAAATATTTTGTTTTTGTCTTATCTATGCAATTACTTGTCGATTTCTTCCAATATTGTTAGGTTTAGAGTTATAAAAAAAATTTAGATTTTTGTCCATGAGCCAACGCAGGTGTGGTGTTTTGATTACCAAAATTCTATTTTGGATTGTTTTGTTCCAGCTACTTGAATTAAACAATTAATTCTGTATTCAAGACATTGCAAATTATAGCCAATATAAGAAACACATAGATACTTATAGTAAAATGTAGTCGGCCTCGATAGTCTATACAAAGTGGTAGACCACTTGACTGCTACCCAGGGGTCCCAGGATCGAATCCTGGTCCGTGCCATGGTCCTACTCTATAACCTTTATTTCCATATTTTTTATCAAAGGAACTTTAAAATACATCAATTTACGACGAAAAGTTGTAGTTGGTGGTGGTAGGAAAAGTTTGTGGAGAGGAACGCTTAGTAATTTGTTTTGACTGATTTCAAGGCATAACACTTGCTTCAGATTTAATATCACTTGTTTTTACAGCTTCTGCCACATTAAGAACAAAAGTGCCACTTGATTACTTCCTTCTTCCATTCTTTGGTATCACAACGGACTAATAATTAGGTCTAAGTGGGCTGGTCTAAAGACCTGCCGCCACCTTAAACTAACCTATAGTAAAACGTTTTCATAATTAATAGTTTAGTATGCTGGAGTTAATAAAGTTTAAATTACTTTCACACATTCTTGAATCAATCAAAATAGTTTCTCGATACATAGAAATTATTTCACTCATTGATAAAGCTATGATTAAATCGAAAATAAAAATTCGACCACTGTCGATTATAGCAAATTATATACTATGCTAAAAATAAATTATAAACTACTTCCTTTTCATTGAGCATTATTGTCTATACTTAAAAAACTCAACTGATGTTTAACACTGGTGCATAAAAAAGAAATATTATTACCAGGATGTAAATGGTAATTCAGTATTTTCCAAAAAATTCTATTTCATAGTACAATTAAAATGTGAAACTCAAATTTTTGCAAAAAATAAAAGGTTGTCTTTTAATGCAAGCGCTTCACTTGCGGCTCAATGTTGTTAATTTATAAAATATATCACAAAATGTCACTTTATTGTGTAGAATATAATTAACAAAGTAAGTAAGTATAATTAATAAACAAATACGTGAGGAAAGAAGGTGTGGTGGCTGGTTTAACCTAGTTATCGTTTTTACAAGAGTTACTTGAAAATATTCTTGTAGCAAATTGTGTTTATCTTTTTAACTAAGCAAGAATTTTGAAGTTTTTCTTAAAATATTTCACATTGTCGATCGGACACACCTTGCCAACATTTGACATAAGTTATTGTTGTTGTTATTTTATTTTATTGCTCAACATGTTACCACTAAAAATTCCATGTAGCGAGAAACAACACAAGGTTTATATTATAGCCTACGTTAATGGATACGAAATTTATTTTAACTGCATATAATTCTGATGCAAACATAAGTTGAAGTTCTTGTCAGAGTTGAAAGTGTGCCACGGCATAGTTTACCCAATAAATATACAAATTCTCTTTTTAATATTTATGGTAAAAAATTATTTGAGAATACAATTAAATTTTAGGGAGGATGACTGAGATTTTGTTTGAACAAGGAATACTTTATTTTATTAGCTTTGTTACGACTTTATCATTTTTCTTTTACTGTGCTCTTTAGATGAAAGCAAGTGTAACCCAAATGTATCGATTCGCTTAAACTTATAGAGGCATCATAGAAGATTTGAGAATTTTTAAAGATTTGAGTAAAAATGTAAAAATTTTCTCTAAATATTTATTAAATGAAAATTTTAAAACTGGGCTTATTAGTTTCCACATGAAGAGTAATTAATCTTAATGACTTTTATCTACTTTAAAAAAAATACTAAAATTAAACTAGCCTATTAAAATCATATTTACCTTAGCCGCATCTTCTTTTTTTAACGTTTTTTAGACTTTGCCATTAATCACAGCACTATCACCAATTATCTACCAACACAGATTAACTTCGGAAGCCTCATTCTTTATATTATACACCATGACCATACCCAGTAGAGAAATTTCTATGCCCTACAAAATAATTAACTTCATTAGAACTTACGATATATGTAATAGACATTAATGCGTAAATATGAAATTAATTACAATGTATCGAATTTTTCTTGCAGCTTAAATAATAAAAAAGTCTGCTGCTTGAACCGCTTCGCTTACAAATTGAACTTGAAATAATGAGGTTAATATGCTAGGCCACTTCCACTTCATTAACAAAATAATGAAGGAAGTACACTCGAGCAAAAAAGCAGAGTTAATAATTTGATAACTAATATTGTTTTTCTTAAATTATAAACAAGTGTGCCAAAACCATAAATAAACAAGCACATCCGAACTTTTTAGAAATTCTTAAAGAAGGACATGTTAGGAGTCCATCGCATCTGATTTGACCTCTCAAGGCCATCACAATTTTTTTCAACTTATTTTCAAATTTGAAGTGTTCGAATTTTGTTGTGCCGATTGCATTTTTACAGCCATTTGGACTATTACAAATGAAAAATAAAATGACTTTTCTTCAATATAATTTGACGTAAAATAAGGTTATGTAAAAAGAGTTGATGAAATAGTAGCGTTTGTATTGGAGCAAACATTAATTGCAGAGGAATCAGTTTTTGACAAAAAAAAAAAAAATTACCGCCATTTAGCAAATTCTTATTGATTTCGATGTTTTTAAGTTAAATGAAAAGGCATTCTTACGTGCAATTCATTTTTGTGAAAACGCAAATGGCATTAATGATATATTATTTAATAAAAATTTATAGAAACACCATTTCTTTTAGGTTAAACAAAGTACAAGAAATTGCTTCGCTACACGCTTCATTTTGTATTTTATCGAATATCTTTTTGCATAGCCTTATTTCACGTCAAACTCTATTGAAAGAAAGTTAATTTAATTTTTCATTTGCAATGGAAAACAATGGCTGTAAAAATGCAATTAATGTCGGCACAAAAATTCGAACACTTCAACTTAAAAAATAAGTTGAAAAAAATTGTGTTGACCTTGAGAGGTCAAATTAAGTGCGGTAAACTCTCAACATGTCCTTCTTTAAGAATTTCTATAAAGTTTCAAAAAAGTTTTCAACATCGACTTTTTGATTGATTATGATGAACCGTATCAAAATACGTGTTCTTGCAAAATGTTACACTCCTAAAACTAAAAATGACGTTTTTATTACCAAAATTCTAAAAGCCCTCATTGCAAGCTCTTAAGAAATTTAGAAATTTCTTGCTTCTCCTGCAAAATTATAAAAACTGTTGTTAAGACTTCTTGATATATTAAAAATTAAAGCCTCCTTTTCCGATTCCGAATAAAGATTAATCAGAATTTAGAAAGCATTTGCCCAGCAGCAAAAAGAAGTGAAAAAAGTACTACACAAAATTGATTCTTCTTACAAATTGTATGGCAGAAAATTTCGGGTCAATTTGACCCAGATAAACATATAGTGCACAAGTCAGTTTTGTCTCTGCAATGCAAATGTATTATGCATATTAATAAAGTGGATTCATTAGTTTTTTAAATTTTTTATTTTAAATATGTTTTTTTTTCAAATGAAAAGTTCCTACGGTCAATTTTACCCTATAAACGGGTTTAAGATTAAAGTATTATTTTTAAATATGTTATTCACATGAAATTTGTTTTTAATTATTATCAAACACAATCAATAAAATTAACAATAGCACCTTTTGCATTTAAAATTTTCGTCAAATCGTTGTTCAAATCGTGTGACCACAGAAGTGTTCACATTTATCAAAATTTCACATTAAAAACAAGAAGAACAAGAAGACGAAGAAGAAAAAGAATCGAAGAAGAAATCCATTTAAAAAAGTATTAAAAATTATTTGGCTCAGTTGTATGTCTGATGAATTTCTATAAAGTCATACCAAAAATATTTTTCTGCTTCTATTTTGCCGCGATGTGTTCAGGTTGAAAACTTTGTTGAACTGACCAAATTATTCTACAGAATTTGACGAGTGTTCACATTGCGAAATTTTCGTCAAATCGCTTACTACTTATAATACTTACTACTATGCAGTACTACTTATAATGAGTGCAATGGATACGTATTAGTCATTATCAAATAATGATTCGCTGGATGATACCAGCTCTCTTCTCTTTTGCTTCTATTCTCTTTTGCTTTTTGTCTTCCTCTGGTACGTGTATTGACCATATATTTTTGCATCTTCAGAGCGCTGAATGCTTTGGTTTTTTAAGCTCTTTTATGGATTTTCAGATAACGAATCGTGATGATAGATGATCGCATGATAGTTTTAAGTCTTCGTCTTTTGAAACCAAATCGTCCCAGTTCTCTCCCAAAGGTAGACCATGCCTAAAAAACTTATTTTGTTGATTTGAGAAATTCCCTCTGTTTTGAACTTTGGGAAAATGTCTACATGGAAAGTAATTTTTCTATCGCTTATGAACATTTTTTAGAAACTTTTAATAGTCGTATCAATAACTGCTCTCGATTTTCTGTGAGCAAATATGCAAAGCCCAAAAGATTAAAGCTTGATAAAATACAAAAAAATTTAAAAAAAGGTATTTCCCAACAAAGAATCTTTTGCTTAAAGTTATAAAAACTTGTGTAAAGAGATTTCAAGTGATGTCCCTGGCTTGTAAAAATGATAACTATCTACGTGAGTAATAAAGTAAAAGGTAATATTAGTTTTGAAATAAGGGAAATAGTAAATAATATTTTGAATAAGAATTGTAATAAAGATTAGATATCCTACCTCTCACATGACAAAAGTACTATTTCTAATCCTCAGAATATTGGGAATGCATTCAATAGCTTTTTTTGAAAGAATAAGAAAAGAAGTAGTTGCTTAAAGTTGTCTAATTGCTTATCAAATGATGCTTCTTATCCAGCTACTTTTTTATCAAATCTATCAGCTCTTTTAAAGTTTTCAAAACCATTTTTTCATTAAAAACTTCGCAATCTACTACTTGTAGTATTGTATCTTATAATTTAAAAAACAGAAAGTTTATTTCATTAGTGACATTTTAAGCTATATTTTCAACTGAAGTATTGCTTGTGGTTTATTTCCAGATGGTTTAAAAGTAGAAGAGGTTTTTCTTTTGTTTAAAAAATGTGATAAGTCCTTGGTTTACAACTACAGACCCATTTCTCCTATTTCGGTATTTTCTAATATATTTGAAAAATTAATGAAAGTATGCATTGCGCTCTTTTTTGAGATAAATAATTTTTTTTAGTAAGTTTCAGTTTGGTATTAGATCAGTAAAAAAGTGAAAAAAAAATAGAATGGCTATTGAAAGAAATTACGAATTCAATAAAATTTTACAAGCAATTTCGAAATGAAATTTCATGAGATGAAAAGCCCACCTTAATATTATAGCATGAAATCTGGATATCATGAAATTCAATTTGACAGTTTGCATGCAATCAAATATTGTAAGTGTAGACATTGGGTCTGTTTCCGTACTAACTTCAAGTAAAGTTCAATCTGTGAGAGCAACTCAATTATCTGTCAAAGTGTGAGAATATGCAAAAAAGTACGAAAACGACTTCAAGCAAGTTTCGAGTGGAACAGTTGCTGTTGACAGCTGATTAACAATAAATTGAAGCAATTGGAAGAAAAAGATCCGTGCTCGAAGAAATTTTTCAAGTAAAATTCATGTTAGTTTCGGGTAATTGTAATAGAATAGAGAGTGATATTTAGTTTGTCCTTCTTCTCTCTCGAGCTTGAAAAATGTGTAAAGAAACGCTTTCAAGCAACATCAAGTTACTTGAATCGAGCACGGTTATTGTATTACTAACTTCAAGTAATTGTAATATAATAAAAGTGACATTTTGCATGTTATTCTTCTCTCTCAAGCTTAAAGAATGTTTAACATAACGCTTTCAAGCAACTTCAAGTTACTTGAATCGAGTACTGAAACACACCTCCTGTGTTACGGCGAATATGTGATGTAAGCGAAGGTCATTATTGCCTATGACATGCCAATGTCAAAATTACTGACGTTTTTATAAGGGCTTGTAAGCAAGAGCATAACTACATCCTATTATTACGTAATCTTGACAGAATAGCTTCTGTAATGATTACTTTCTCTACTGGGTAACTATGTTATCAGATGCTTAATTTTTCCTTCTTACATTTATTTATCTTTGTTATTATCTTTCTTCTTCTCGTGAGCTTTTGGAGAAAATTCTTCTATAATTACGGCGGTTTCCCCTTTTTAACGTCTTTATTGTTCTTACCACATTTTGGTAGAAAATATCAACATGTTTAAATGGGATTTATATAAGTTATAAGAAGAATAAATTCTTTTTTGTGTCAATAACTTCTAGGCATCACGCGTCGTGTCCAGATTAGTACTTATAGGTTATCGTGATTATTATTGTGTTATTAAAATCTCTTTTTCAGTTTCTCAAGTTTAATTTTTTTTAATTTGATTTGCAATTCATTGGAATTCTTCTCTACACTGTGATTGACTACAAAAGAATTTGCAATTATTCACATATTTTGATCATACCGCGAGACTGGTTAAGCTGTGTTACCGGTTTGCTTTGTTGCTGTGACTTGTTAGCCGCATTAACTGTTATATATATATATATAAACTATATATACCACACATGCTGTGCATTCTGACATCACAGTATTATTATTGGTATTTTTTTCTTTTGCCAAACGCTGACTCAGAGTTCTAGTCAGCGTTATTTAGTAGGTGTTAAAATTGGCATTTAATGGCAGTTTCAAAGGAGTTATTTCTTTAAATAGCATAAATAGTAAATCCGGTTTAAAGTTTTTGATTTGCGTAAATATTCTTTAGTATCATAAGAAAATTGATTTATGCCGCAGAAGCATAACAAATATTGAGAATGAACAGATTAAGATTATTGAGATATTTTTTTAGACATGACGAAGTACTTTATCAGGATTTGGTGAAATAAATACATTTTTAATAAAAATACAGATATAAAAAATTGCTTTCATAACATAGAGTAATATAAAATAACTCTAATAATACAATGGTCTACAAAGTAATGAAATACCTGCACGCCACTGTCGGTTTTTGTATCAATCTCCTTAAGACAATACATGTCAAAGAAAGAAAAATGTATTTTTTCCTTGGTTTTGTTTTGTTTTGTTTTGTTTTAGAGCGCCGCTCTTCATTTATATATATATCCCACTTTTCACTAGTATTGCCATGAAAAATATTTTTATATCGTAACTTTTGCACTCAGCTCGTATCATTCTCGTAGGATTTGTAAAATTTTGTAAAACAACAACAACGCTGTTTTTGCTTAGAGTAACTTAACGTAAAATTTTGTTGTTTTTGGCAAGCAAAAATCAATTCTGCCAAACCTTTGTAGTCTAGTGGAGAGTGCACTGGACTATCAATTCAAAGGTCCTGGTTCGAATCCAGGCTCGGGCATGGCTCTTTTCACTTTGTTCTTTTATACATTTAAGAATTACGTAAAACTAAAAACCCACATATAAATTGCGAAAAATGTTGAATTAAAGAACAGAAACACAACTTAGGGCTGGAAATGCTTGCCGAGGTTAAGGCATAACACTAGCTTCGGTTAAAAGCAATTCAAATTGTCTTTCAGGGCTGTTTCGCCTAATCAATAATTCACGTATGGTTCCAATCAATTCCTCTAAATAATCTATCCCTTTCCTATCAGGCCAAAGACAAAATCCTGTTTGTATAAGGCGCATACCTTGGTTATTTGATTAAAAAAAAAAAATATCGGATTATCGGATTCAAGACAAAGTCGATATATCGGACTATATGGCTACACTGTTTTCGCCTTGCTCGCGGCTCACCGGTTTTTGTTGTGCTGTTCTAGCTAAGCACAAACAGAAAAGAGAAGAGAGCAACATGGAGTTAATTGAAACTCTAGCAACACAAGGCGAAAAGAGAAAATGATTAAGCAATGCGTTGCAGCTGGGAACGCGTTCTTAAATAACTTAACACTTTAATTAAATATACTTATTATTCAAATTTTAAAAGAAAAAGACCCCAAATTAAACTGTAGCACAAATATGATATTTAAATTTTTTTCATAAAAATCGGCTTAATAGTTTTGGAGTAAAGTTGCAACTTTAAAGTTGCACTTCAATTTTATATAAGGGGGCATCCATTATTTACGTGAGATGATTTTGGTGATCAAAAAGATCCCTCCATCCCTTTGTAAGATATCGTGAGATTTGGCGCGACCACCTCCCCCCTCCTCTAGTCTCACGTGAGATTGTTCAAAATGCGTGTTTTCAGTGTAAATATGTTGATCTATACTTCATTGTATAAATCTATGTTAATCTATGCTTCGCAGTGCTCATCGAATCGCATCGCGTGTTAGGCTAGCCGGTGGTTAAACAATCGACGGGCTGCTATGCAACCTTGTGGCGCTCGCATAACCGCGATAAATATTATTGTGTACAATTTTGTCATATCTTAGAATAGAAACACTTTTTACTCAATTTAACCCAGTTATTTTATAATTTTACACTGTGTCTTGCGGATAAAAAATTACGTAATCAATGCGAGAACCCTCCCTCTCCCCCACGTGAGAGTGAGTGAGATTCGGCTTAAGCCCTCCTCCACCCTTAACACCAGCTTTATTACAAACTGTTAACCCTCTACTGAACACGAAGCTCTATACGACATTTTTAAATTCGAGTTTCCACCGGATATTAAAGATACGAAAATGAACAGTTATTAAAATGCATTAGTAGAAGCTTGTTTATGTGAATATGGCATCCAATTTCAGGAAGCTTCGGCAATCCCGGGATCCTGGGACTAGTCCCGGAACCTTAGAAAACAAATTTTTATGGAAGGCGTAATATGAAGTTTCAAAGTAGTAATGCCTTGATTTACAACACAAAACATTGCAAAAGATTTTAAAGAACTAAAAACAGAGTTTTGATTAAATGTTTGAATAGTATTAATTGTTTATTTCTGAAAAAAAAAGATAAATTTTTTTTAAAAAATAATTAAATGAGTTCGTTCATTAAATTATTTAAAGGAAATGAAATAGTTTAATAATTTTAGTATTTCAAAGTAGGAATTTGGTTTTTTATGACCCTGGATTTTAAATGAAAAAAATTGATGTTTTTTTATATATTAAAATATATTACTAAATTAACGTTTTTTCCTAAATGACCTTGTTATTTATTATGTTGATTTTATATGATTTAAATACAAATTCTAAATGTTTGATATAAACTATCATACTATAATCATACTTGATTTTAAATAATAATAAATAATAAAAAATATACATTATTTTTTGTTTTATTGGGTATTTTAAACAAAAATATTAGTGACTTCATCCAAAGAAAACACAAAAAATATAATAATTGTTAGTCGATTTGACTAACAAAGCACATCCAGGGTTAAAGAAGTTTTTTTTTCATTTTTTAAGGTAGCATTTTAGTTTTGCTTAGTTAGTATTTTGTAATAATTTGTACATTAAGCTCAATAAAGGTTTATATTTTTAATATATTTCACGTCATATTTTGTATAGCTAATTAAAAAAGATTTTGATTTTTCTATTTTTAAAACAACATTTCAGTATTTCTTAGGAAGTATCATGTGCTTAACAAATTGGGCCTTACCAATAGTCGATTCAATGCCTACTCTAAGTTAAGTGTGAGCTTTTCTGACATAATTTTTATAGAATTTGTTGTCAAAAAGCTTACACTAAATTTAGAGTCGATATTAAAATGACTATTGCGTAAGGTCCATTGTGTCATTTTGCACAGATAGTTCTGGAAAGGTTTTTATTTTAACATTTTTTTTTAAACTTGTAAAATTTTTCTTAGTTAGTATCATTGAAGTTTTTGTTGGAATATTTTAGAATTTTTTTTCAGTGTAGGCAATCCCGGGATCCCGAAAATTCCGGGACTGTCGGGACTAAGAAAATCCGAGATCCTGGGATTAGATGTCCTAGTGGTGAATGTTGTTGTCTCTTTTTTATACAGATGCTAAGGCCGCGTTCATAGTGGACGCTTTGGCTGAAGCTGAAGCATAAAGCTGCTTTATCGAGCTTTTTTTGATCATAGTGAACGCTTATTTAACGCTGCACAAAGTAGCTTATTGAGCTTATTGGTGTTCATAGTGCGCGCTTTATGCTTGTGGCTGAGATGCTTTGTTTTCATTTGTTTCCTTAGAAAATAATGCCATCAATTGCGTTTTGCAAAGTAAATGAAAGATTGTTTAATGAGTATGTAGATTCGCGATGATCACCAAAGAAATAATACCAATAACAAACAAAAGTTCAAAGGAACTTGAGAACGCAATGAAAAAGAACAATGAAAAAGAACAATGAAAACAATTTTCACACACGAGATAGAATACACAAGTGCATAAAACTGAAAAGCACCACACAACGAAACAACAACGCAACAAAGGTTAAAACTTCAGCACAAAAAATATCCAACAATTAAAACAAAATCAACGAAAATATTGTTATCAGGCAAAATAGATAAACAAGTGCCGAAATCCATTTAAAAATGCAGTAGACGCAATAAATAATAAAACTAAACAAAAAAATGTAAACTATGTGATCAAACAAGAATAAAGCGCCGAATAGAATTTTACAAATGCTCTACAACATAGCATAAAAACAAAATTATTTTGCTGTGTGAGCAAGCGAGATGGAGATATAAGCGCTGAAAAGCATTTGAAAAGAAGCTTTATTCTAGCTTTATGCTGGCACTATGAACACTTTGATCTTTTTCCATATGATTATACACAAAGCGTTTTTCAGCTAAACCTCTCGGCTAAGCTAAAAGCGTTTACTATGAACGCGGCCTAAGAGAATCTCAGTTTAGTTGATCAGAGCGTGTTGTTTATTTTATTTTTAAATCAGAAGAACAGGGAGTTCAGAAAATGAAACATTGCTTTTTCTAAGTTAGGTGTAAGTAAATTTACTAATATAATTTTTTTATAGAATTTATAGCCTATTGATTAATGTTTATGTGATTCAATTGCATATGTCAAATCATGAAATCACACATTTTTTCGAAAAGTCATATATGACTTCTAACGAAAACGGAACTGCTTCTTTTTAAAAATTTTGTTTGCGTATCTTATTATTCTATTTCAAATATAAATCCATAAAAGTTTTTTTCTAGCTGGATCGTAATGCGTGCAGTAGAGGGTTAAACGTTTCATAATTTGCAGTTTGCAGTGATTTTATCAAAAGTAATTTTTTACTTACCCGGTTTTTAGATTTATGGAGAATTTTATTTTAGAGGCAACATGAGTAGGTACTATCATATTTCAATCTCTTAGATGTATTTCCTAGGAAATTTATTAAAGTTTTCACTAATTAACATCAAAACAACCTTTCATGGTATTGCAAGAAAATTGTCCATTATGTATACATGTATTCGTGTACCTGAGCCTGTAACAAACAACTTAGTCAAACTCATAAAACAAACGATTCTGTAGTGATTATCAAAAATTTAACAACGCACTTTCTCACTACTCAAGTTAAAATAGCTAGTTCTTTTGAAATAATTGTAATAAATTTCTAGGTAGCAATATCGAGGATGTTCGTCACAGCGTAAATATGTTAAGTATACAATTCATTTACCTGCGTAAATCAAATTTCAACATATTTTTAATCCCCTGTACAACAGTTTTAATGCTTATATAGTTTAACATATTTAGATTTTCAGTTCATTGTATTTGAATTTCAAAGCATATGTATAGCAGTTTCACATCTGCATTTTGACAAAATAACAAAAGATTTAAACAACAAGAAGATGGAAAAAACTGCTTTATTCGAATATCAAAAGCCCATCGAATTTTCTAGTCTACTCATGCTATCACTTCTATTGGACTTCATGCTATATATCTTGATAAGTCTGAGAGCAACGAACTGCATTAGATGTGAAGATCCTTATATTCTGGATGCTGCCCAGAGAAGAAGTGATGAAAACTACTACAAATATTTTATAGAAAGTAATTTAAGCATGATTGCGGATTATGGGATAGAATGGAAGGAATTCGAAAAAGGTATGGAAGAGTTGGAGAAACATAATAAGAGTCAAGAAGATAAAGATCATGCAGAAGATTTCAATACTCTATTGAGTTCTTTAGATAAAATCAAACTTAAGAAATGTCGCAGAGTGGTAACAGCGCGGAGATTTAAGCAGATTTAATTTCATAAAGTTAATACAAGGTTTTAATGAACATCTGTAAAACTAAAGATTTTTAAATAAATGAATATATAATTGAAATATTTTTATTTTAGTTAATAAATTTATTCAAGTTAATACTATTTTCAAATTGCTTAGGCGTGACAACGTTGAACTAGTAAATCCAACAGAGTTGCATGGAATTATATCTCGTAATAAAATATTATTTATCACATTAATTGTGTGCCAAAATTGCAACATTAATAATTTTAGTCCTGAAATTTTTTTTTTAAAGGTTTTTAGTTTTAATGAAACATGGTACAAGTTTTTTGGAAAAATATGAAAATGAAAGGAAAAGTAAATTCTTTATAAATTTATTTAGAAGATAATTTATAGTAGCAATTTAAAAAAGGCATGTCTCGATTTTTCCTAGAAAATGTATGTAAGATAAAGCTTAGGATTTCTACTTTTAATTAATAAAAAATATTACGGATAGTATATTGAATTAAAAAAATCCTCATCATCACCAATATTTAAAGAATTGTACATGTATTAGGATAATTTGTGTAATTGTAACAGTATGAAATTCATTTTTGATTTATTACACTGTAGGTAAATTTTCAAATTTTGAAAAGACCCAAAAAAAAAAAAAAACGTAGAGACACGTAAATTTAAATTCCGGTCGTAGATTTTAGTCGCATACTCAGTTTTCCAAAATCAGATCAAAATCTCGAGATTTTCCAAGCAAAAAATATTTGGTGCTGTTAAAATCGTTGAAACACCTTTTTTATTATCTTAATATATAAAAACGTTGGTGCGTACGTATGTATGCCCGAGCATCACGGCCAAACCACTGAAGCTTTCCATCTTGAACTCACTTCGTATGTGCGTGTGGTGCTTCAGTTTTTTTTGTTTATGTTAGATCCCCTAGGTTGCGCTCTGGTCAAAAATTCTAATTTATGGACCCTTTTAGAAAAAATTCCCACAAACATTGATATATACGATATTTACGAAAATTCTGCATTTATCTATACTATTATATATTATATTATATAGAATTGAAGTGCTAATTTAATGTTACCACTTTACTCCAAAAGTACTCGGTCGATTTTTATGAAAAAGACTTTAAAATATAATATCTGTGCTACAGTTTTATAAAGGGGTTATTTTCTATCGAAATATTGATTGAAGTGTTAAGTTTTTAAAGAAATTATCATAGCTGCCACGCATTACTTAGTCATTTTCCAATCGTTGTGTTGCAAAAGTTCATGTTAACACCATGTTGCTCTCTTCTCTTTTTTTATGCTCAGCTAGCACAGCGCAATAAAAACAAACAGATGAGCCTTGAGCAAGGCAAAAAGTGAGATACATATGAAAGCAGAGCGGCGCACTAAAACAAAACAAAACAAAACCAAACCAAACCAAACCAAACCAAACCAAACCAAACCAAACCAAACCAAACCAAACCAAACCAAACCAAACCAAACCAAACCAAACCAAACCAAACCAAACCAAACCAAACCAAACCAAACCAAACCAAACCAAACCAAACCAAACCAAACCAAACCAAACCAAACCAAACCAAACCAAACCAAACCAAACCAAACCAAACCAAACCAAACCAAACCAAACCAAACCAAACCAAACCAAACCAAACCAAACCAAACCAAACCAAACCAAACCAAACCAAACCAAACCAAACCAAACCAAACCAAACCAAACCAAACCAAACCAAACCAAACCAAACCAAACCAAACCAAACCAAACCAAACCAAACCAAACCAAACCAAACCAAACCAAACCAAACCAAACCAAACCAAACCAAACCAAACCAAACCAAACCAAACCAAACCAAACCAAACCAAACCAAACCAAACCAAACCAAACCAAACCAAACCAAACCAAACCAAACCAAACCAAACCAAACCAAACCAAACCAAACCAAACCAAACCAAACCAAACCAAACCAAACCAAACCAAACCAAACCAAACCAAACCAAACCAAACCAAACCAAACCAAACCAAACCAAACCAAACCAAACCAAACCAAACCAAACCAAACCAAACCAAACCAAACCAAACCAAACCAAACCAAACCAAACCAAACCAAACCAAACCAAACCAAACCAAACCAAACCAAACCAAACCAAACCAAACCAAACCAAACCAAACCAAACCAAACCAAACCAAACCAAACCAAACCAAACCAAACCAAACCAAACCAAACCAAACCAAACCAAACCAAACCAAACCAAACCAAACCAAACCAAACCAAACCAAACCAAACCAAACCAAACCAAACCAAACCAAACCAAACCAAACCAAACCAAACCAAACCAAACCAAACCAAACCAAACCAAACCAAACCAAACCAAACCAAACCAAACCAAACCAAACCAAACCAAACCAAACCAAACCAAACCAAACCAAACCAAACCAAACCAAACCAAACCAAACCAAACCAAACCAAACCAAACCAAATCAAACCAAATCAAACCAAACCAAACCAAACCAAACCAAACCAAACCAAGCCAAGCCAAGCCAAGCCAAGCCAAGCCAAGCCAAGCCAAGCCAAGCCAAGCCAAGCCAAGCCAAGCCAAGCCAAACCAAACCAAACCAAACCAAACCAAAACAAAACAAAACAAAACAAAACAAAACAAAACAAAACAAAACAAAACAAAACAAACATACAATTTTTTTTACATGCATTGTCTTAGGAAGATTGTTACAAAAAAATGTGAGTGGACAAAAGTGGGGCGCTAGTATTTGCATAAAATAATTGGTACGCCTGTTTGTGATTGCATAACTTTTTAACGACTTTACCGATTGAGGTCATATGACACACCATGACATATAAAACTTCACCCATATTTATGGAAAGCATAAAGATGCAGAACAACATCTGCCACATCCTCTAGTTTTGTATAAATCACTATGTAATTGTGGGATATATAAAAAACAAGATAATTGGTCAATTTCGGTCAAGGTCATAAATACTTATAGGAAATATAGGAAATAGGAAATAAAGCACACTAAGCAAAAATCATACTCAAAAACTCTTACGAATGAATAGTAAGGCTTATGGCTTGGCCAATATTTGGCTTTGTTCCATACTTGCATATCTTTTTATAACAACTATTTAATTAATGGAATGATTTGATCAATTAGAGTCGCTTGCTTACGTTACTTAAATCGGTAAAAAATAAACTGTGCTAACATTACTTGCATAATAAAACCATAAGCGCTGTTTTGTTGACCAAATGGCGAAAGCGACTAGGAAAACTACTATTTAAATCATTTTTATGACTCAATGTACCACTATGTTAGGCAGTTTGTTAAATATTTTATATTATTAACATTCCCTCATATTATTCGAGCGTAAGCAGTGACCATTTCTTGCTAGATTTAGCTATTTACAAAAACGTTTTTACTTGTTTTTGAAGCTTCATTTCTTGGTTTTCGTCGTACAACCCACTTCAAAGAGATAGAAAATGGTGAAAATATGTTTTGTTTCCGCTTCGCCTTTAATAAAAAAAAAATACATGGTTTGTCCGCTTTTGTAGCTAAACAATCCGGCAACGCTGTTGCGCATTGTTTAATTTTTTATTTTTATATCAAGCGGCTTTAAAGAAATTGTTTATGCGCCATTAGTCAAGAAATGCTAGTGTTAAACTGTTACCAACTGTTATTGTCGTCATGGTTGTTATTGTTGTTGTTTGCAAATATGGTTTGTAAAGCACATTTTGTGCGCCAAAAAGGCAATGATTTAAAGTGCAAACAAGCTATCTATGAAATAATTTATACTAAAAAAGAAATTAGCTGTCAAAGAGTCAACTATATTTTAACAACAACCAATTTAAAAAATGTCTTTGGCTTGGACTAGATGTAATGTTAAATTATGTAAAATAATAATAAATCTGGTTATTAACAAAAATTTAATCATTATGATATGATAATAATATTTCAATTTAGTTAATTGTTCATTAATTAAAAAAACTATTAGAAATTAAGACAGCAACAATATCAGAGTTGGGCGTAGTGCACTAAATTTGTAGTTTCAGCTTACATGTACTGATAGTGTAAAATTATTCTCTGTCTTCTTTTATTTTTGACTACTGAATTGAAAAATAAAAGCCTCACTATACATGAGTGATAGTGATAGTGAAAAATTTCGCACTCAAATTCATGTAAGAATAGTGGAAAAAAATGTTTACAGCTTAGTGGAACATTTTTGTTTTGCACCTAATAAATAGTGCAAAAAAAAAATACTTGCACTAATAGCGGTACAGCACAGAAAGTTATCACTCAATTGAAAGAAAACAGGAAAAGTTTACTTGTAATATTGAGTATTTAAATATAACACAGAAATTTTTATGTTTCTATGCTATTCTTAGTAAAATATAAAAATATTAAGTAAAACAAGAAAAATAAGCTATGCTAACAATTATTTGCTGTAAGCAATTAAACTTTCATAAAACTATTATTTTAAATAACACCAATTTTATATAAATTGTCTATCTGATCCTAGCTTGTTGATGCTCATTTAGAGCTGTTGTTGTTGTTTTTTTCGTAAAAATATTTGACCAAAAGCTCGAAAAATAGTTTTTCTTAATTATAGATTTTTTTTAATTCGAGTCTAACTGAAATAGTTTTAAAACCAATCATATTTGAAAGTTGAGTGGAAAAACTTTCAATTGCAGCTTTCATTTAGTGGCTGTTCAAATTTTGCACTATTTGAGTGCAGTGGAGATTTACTGCTTTATTCTGTACAACGAAAATGCACACCAACGACAAGCAAGACACGAGAAGCAATACTTTTTGCTATACGAAATTCTATTGCTTCTCGTGTCTTGCTTGTCGTTGGTGTGCTGCTTCGTGATACAGAATAATGCACTTAGTAACTACCACTCAATTTAGTTATAGTGCAACAATACAACACTACCACTAAAATCCCTAGTGATAGTGAAGAGATGCTTGACTATCACTAAGCTGTTAAAAAAATAGTGAAAAATAGAATTTCTTTCAATATATTTTAGTGCTAGTGAAAGGCTGAGTGCACTCAACATTTAGTGCACTACGCCCAACTCTTAACAATATAAAATATTTGAATTTATCTTTACTTGAATATATCGCAAGCAGGCGTAATAACACATTGTATGATTTTACAGGAGATGCACAAAACTTTTGTAGGAGTTGGCATTTTAGGTGACGATATAAAGGAACTATAAAACATCACATGATTCAATTTAAATTTGGCCAAAATTTACCAATTCAATAAACTAAATTTGTTCCATTGTGCATTTTGCAGCTGATGTTTTTCTCTAATTGGATCATAAAATAATGCATAAGTTAACACTTTTCCATGGTAGACAACTGTTTCCCATTAACTTTTTCTATATTTGTGTCCGCTACAGTTGTTTTCTATTTTTTTGTTGTTGTTAATGGTGATGTTTTGTGTCAATAAAAAAAGAAAAAATTTCAAATATGTATGTATTCGAATGCACTGCATTTGTCATCGTTAGTTTTTTTTTCTTTTTTTTTTTTGAGTCAGCTTATAATTTCAGAAAAAGAGAAAGAAGCCACAGAAAAATACGAAGAAGCTAAGTGAAAGTTAAATGCAATTATTTATCAATTTATTTTATAGTTAAACTCATAAAGTTTTGTAAAAAGTTAAGCAAATTTAAAGTTCTTCTGTGATATTTTATGAGAAATCCAAAAAATTTAATGATGATTGCTAACTAATTTCCATGAGACTTTAAGGTCTTAGACGAGTAAAAGTTTAAAAACAATTTTGTCAAGGTTTTCACTCATATGTTATCCCATTTAGCAGCATATCTAAATGATTATTTTCCAAACTTTCAAGTTCCTAACCTTTAACGCAAATATGGCGAAACGTAAAATCGTCAAACTGTTAATAGGAATGTTTGTTAAGAAAACACTAACAACTTTTGCCTTTCCTTAAAATGTGTGCTAAATTTTGGTCATTAAACCGAAAAGCTTCATTATTGCAAATGATAAATATCGTGCAATTTTTGTACAATAGTGTCAAAAGTCATTTTTAAATAAGCGGAATTTAAAACATTTTAAATTGTAGCTTAAATGCTTATTTAGAACTTTGGATTGCATGAAATTTACTGTAAATGTTTAACTCAAAGTAACCCAATTTGCGCATTTTCCTTTTTGTGCAGTCTGTAAAAATGTAAATATCCCGAGTCGATATCTCATTATTTCTCAGCCATTCTACAGCTTTACTGATAATGATTACTTTTGCTCAGAAAAGGTTGCAGTGATTAGCGAAAGTCATTTTTGAGGGTTCTCTATTTTTATTTGATATGGAATATTTATGTTAACCCTTTCAATGGCTAGACTAAACTAAGATCAAAATAATTTCTTTGAGGTAATATTCCTATCATTTAGGTCCTAAAAAGGTGTAAAAACATACCTTTGATTTTTGTCCGGTTGATTTGTTCTCATAAAATAGCGCTACTTACGTTTTGCAAGCTTGTACAATGAAAAAATTGTTTTGATCCTAAAAGCCATAAAAGGATAAAAAAAAATAAATTTTATTTGTGTCCGCTTATTTTTTTCTTATAAAATTGGGCAAACAAATGTTTTCCTTTCTTCGGAACAACATTTAAAATCCAACTGACATCAATGTCAAATATCTCTCTAAATTTATTTTTATAGAACCAAATCATAGTACAATTACCCAGCATAATAAATCGAAAGTGTTCAATTGTCATTGTAGGGTTAGAATGTCAAAAGACCGTGATGACAATCAATGCATAGTTCTTGTATGTTAATAATTGAATCGCGACTTTTTTGTTTATGGATTTTAAATTTTATGAACTATTCTTATGCTTTCTTATTTGAAAATATTGCAATTCATTGCAAAGTGTCTACCTTCGTAATAATCAATAAGAGAAAAGCCCGTTTTTACTCTTTCTTGTGCAAATGTATTCATCAAACGCTGAAGTAAACACAGAAAAAATATTCCCTAAAATTTTTAATGTGCTTAAACTACTACTTGTAAAGGGTGTTTTTTATAGAGTGATACAAGTTTAAATCATAATAAAACATAGTAATATATTTTTAATATCAATAAAATGGGCTTTATTGGATAGAAAATTTTATGATATTAATGTTTAAATATGAATTTGGCCATGTGGCCGCCACGGCTGGCGCGTACAAGGCGCATTCTGGAACACCAATTTTCAAAAACTTTTTGCAGCATTTGTGTCCGTATCTCGCTGATAACTCTTCGAATGTTGATTTCCAGGTGTTCTATTGTTTGTGGTTTATCGACGTAGACAAGTGACTTTACATAACCCCAAAGAAAATAATCCAATGGGGTTAAATCACACGATCTTGGGGGCCAATTAATTGGGCCATTTCATGAAATTATTTTTTTCGTCAAAAGTTTCCTTGAGTAAATCAATTGTGGCGCCCGCTGTGTGGCATGTGGCTCCATCCTGTTGGAACCACATATCAGCAAGATTAATGCCAGCTAGTTGAGGTACGAAAAAACTTAGAATCATGTTCCTATACCGTTCACCATTGACAGTAACATTGTGACCATCATCGTTTTTGAAGACATATGGGCCAATGACTCGGCCAGCCCATAAAGCGCACCAAACAGTAATTTTCTGTGGATGTAATGGTGTTTCGACAAAAGCTTGTGGATTCTCCTCACTCCAAATACGACAATTCTGTTTATTTACGTACACATTCATCCAAAAATGGGCTTCATCGGCAAATAAAATTTTCCATGGAAATTCAAAATCAATATCAATTTGTGCTTCAGCCCATTCGCCGAATTGGCAGCTCATACGATGGTCGTGTGTCTTTAATTCCTGCACAAGTTGAATCTTGAAAGGTTTTAAGCCAAGATCTTTTCGTGAAATCTTCCATAAAGTGGAAGGACACAACCCCAGTTGCTGAGAACGGCGACGAATTGATTGATTAGGATCATCTTCAATGCTTTCCTGTACAGCGGCTACAGATTCTTCAGTGCGCATTGTTCGGCGTCTCACGGGATGCACATTATCAGTAACAGTAAATGTGGTCCGAAAATGATCTATTGTTCTTCGAATTAGCAGCTACAAAGGACGATTATGAACGCCATAAAATGGACGAAGTGCACGATAAGTTTGACGAACAGAACCATTATTTTGATTAAAAATTTCCATAATTTCCACTATATTTCCGATTTATAATAAAATGTCAAAGCAAATTTAACAAAAAACAACTTTTAACTGTTAAATAGATGGTCAAATAAAGCAGTGATGGCAACTCAAAGTTGTATCATTCTATAAAAAACACCCTTTATTTGACACTTTATCCCTACAGCTCGGCAGCGCAGTCGCTATTTATAATACCTGGTCATTGAACCAAATGATTTGAGAAAAAGAAAGCGTTGCAAAATAAAAATAAATATTATTTTTTGACGTGTTCAATATGTTGGGCAAATCTACTGAAAGGGTTAAATAAATCATAGAGTTTTGTACAATACTTTACTAAGTATGCTTTCATTGAGAAAAAATGTACCAAAAAACATCGAAAAATGCGCTTATTTGCATTTGGAATTTTAAAAAAAAAGAACAAAATCAATTTTCCACACCCAAAAATTTCTTATGAATTTAGGCTTATCCAGCATTTTCAATATCTTCATCGAAATATCAACAATATATTTCGCTACAGTCACGAAAATTGACTCATGTAAAAATTTCACATGTAACAACCAAATACCGCAAAAACTAGCTACGAATAAATAATTAAAATTTTTTCTAAGAACCTTAGCGTTAAATAAGCTCGAAATATTTCTTGTTGTAGAGCGTGACAAAATGTAATATTTCCGATATTATATTACACGTATTTTCGCTAACATTGCACTTAAAATAAAAAAAAAAAATAAACAATGGAGCTGCACAACCAATTCACCGGTTCAATGAATGTCAAAATGGATTTTATGATTTTGTTATTATTTAACCCGATAATAAAAACAACAACAAGACACACGAAACTTTTAGATTTTATTTATGGAAAGCATGGATAATGCAAAGAGTCGCCGGAAAACAGGAAGCAACAACACAAAAAGAAAACAAAGGGAAATGAATGCAAGATGTTCTTGTTTCCAAAAATTGTTTAGCGCCAATAAAATAAACCAAACACACATATTTTTTTGTAAAATGGGGGAAAAGCTAACATAAACTAACTACAACCAGTGCTGCCAGACGTTAGTGAAAAATTCTACATTTTTGCTTACAAAGAAATTGTTTTCCCCGTTTTTGATTTAAAGATTTCGCATACATATTAGCATTTGAGTTATTTTTTGATGGTTAATTAATTATTATTTTTTAAAAGATCAATGAAGATGCGCCTTATACAAAAAAGTTTGCTCTCTGACCTGAAAGGAACGGGATAGACTATTAGTGGAAGAATTTATTAGACCCAAACGGGGGGGGGGGGGGCATTCGACGGGAAATGTGAAAAGGAGTTATTTTCTTAAATTAATACGATTATAAAAAATTTATTCTTAACGCAATGTATAATAGTACCATTTACTTGATCTGTAAAAGTTATTTAGAAAAAACAAGATTAAGTATTTTTTTCACTATGATAAGTTGTTGGGCATCCAATCCTGGGATCTCGTAATCTTGGGATCCCGGGGTCCCGGACTTTTTTTAGTCCCGACAGTTCCAGGATTGCAAGGGCTTAAATCTCTTTGCCTTCACTGCAAAAAAAAAATTCCAAAAAAATCAACCAAAAAGTTCAATGATACTACCTAAGAAAAACCTGAATGTGATGAAAAATTTTTTAATTAAAAACCTTTCTCAAAATATCTGTACAAAATGACACAATATGAGAAACACATGATACTACCTAAGAAATACTGAAATGCACTTTTAATAATACAAAAATAAAAATATTTTGTAACTATCTGTACAAAATATGACGTGAAAAATATAAGAAAATTTAAAACTTTTTTGAACTAAACTTGCAAAATATTACAAAATATTAACATGAAAAAACTTAAATGTGATCTTAAAAAATGAAAAAAAAACTTCCTTAAACAAGCTTTACAAAATATCACAAAATTCTTACTTAGAATTACTAAAATTATTATTCTATTTTATTGTTTAATAATTCTGAATTCATCTTTGTTTTCCAGAAATAAAAAATAAATACTATCCAAACATTTAATCGGTACTGTGTTTTTTAGTTTTTTAAAATCTTTTGCATTGTTTTGTGTTGTAAAAAAAGGCATAACTACTTTGAAAATTCATATTACGTCTTCCAAAATTTCATTTTAAGACTTTCATTCATTTCCTAATTGAATCATTTTCTAAGGTTTGTCAATCCCGGCATTGTGTTATTCCAATCCCAAAATCCCGGATTTGTCGAAACGTCCCAAAATTGGATGCCCTAATTGTGAACGAGTTGTACTTTTTTTCCCACCAGTCCCACGATGTCCCCACATCAGTCACAATTTCTACTTTCTATATTTTCTTGTAGAAACTTAACTTGGTGCTTGTTTCTGTTGAAGTCATTTCATAGCATAGTAAAAGACATCTAGGCTAAAATCTCGATTGACAGTGCAGAAGGCGAAGGTGAGTTATTTTTTACTGTCCCACCAGTCACATTCCTGTAACCAATGAAATATCACCAAAATATTTAAAATTATTTTTTTGGTAAAAGTTGTATGCCATGCTTTAAAAGTTTTACGATGCCCGCATCCGGATTCGAACCGTGGACAGTAGCGTACTTTTCACTAGACTACAAATACCGACAGTTGTGATATATTCTTTGAATTTTTACATGATAGATTTGTGTTATTAACTAAATAAAAAACACAAAAGGTAAATAACAAATGCGTACGTAACTTTTGCAAAAAATATTTTATATAAAACTAAGAATCAGACTCAATTTAAAAAATTAATAGTTAAATGCTGTCTGTGAAATTGATTGTTAGTAAAAATCATCCTCACTATGCTCAGTCTGCTCAAAGAAATCTGTAAGATGCAGTAAATTTGTCTTTGTTTCTCAACATCAACATAAGACATCAAATTGAGTGAAAGCATAGGGGTTTAGCTGTTAAAGCAAAATAATGCACTCTTGCCAAATTAGGGGATTTTCCACTAGATTTAGTAGATTTTTAGCCGTTTAGTGGAAAATTTGGGGGAATCAAATCTTTAGGGGAAAACTTTAGTGGATTTTAATTTTCTGTTGGTGGATTTTGGGTATGTTAAGTGGATTTTAAAAAAGTACAGCAGCATCAACTGTGAACTGTATCCTGTTGTGTTTTGTTATGCATTCTCTTTTAGCTTTTACAAGGTTTTTACATATAGCAGTGTTAACATAGTTAAATGATTTGCCAAACTGTTGGTCAAACAGTTTGATGAGCAACTTGACGCTGTGGCTTATACTAAGCCAAGTCCTATTGAAGCCAACATATTAATGAAAATTAATTTTTAATTTAATAACTAAATTAACTTTTGGATTAAAAAAATCGCATTAGTTTCTTTGTACCTACATAGTACATATGGATTATTTTCATTCAGGAAATTTCAGGAAAAAATGCAAATACAAGTAATAACGAAAATATTTAAGATGCCTAACAATTCAGATAAAACACTGTGACAATAATAAATTGCTTTGCCCGATTTTTAATGCACGTGCTAAGTCCAGTGAACTACTATGTTTTGGGCAAAGTCAATAGGCATTACTAAAAAATAATTAAAAAAAGTTTTAGTGGATTTTTTCTTATTTTTAGTTGAAAATTATCAAATTTTTCAGGATTTGGGGAAAATCCTGAAAAATGCCAAATAGGTAGATTTGGCAACACTGAAATAATGATAATATTTACAAAAAGTGAAACAGCTATGAATTTTAATTTGATATTGTTCTTTACAAGGAGGATACACGAGACAGTACTGTAAAGACAGTGAAAAATGCGTATTAGTTGTATAACTTTGAGTCTGTGAATAAGAGTCCAGATAGTTGGTAAGACAGTTGGCAAGGCAGTAGACCAAATAGTACCAAATTTCTATTTTATGAATAAAATTTTTGTTAAAACTACGAACTCTGCAAAATATTGCAAATTTCCAATTAGTTCTCTTAAATTTTCTCGTCTTCAGTCATTTGATATGCTAAATATCATTTTATTGTCCTAGCTACTGTCCTGCCAACTGTGTACAAAAAATTAAACACTTTTCAAAAAATCGATTTTATTTTTTTTGCACAATTTTGTAGTTTATACTTTCAAAAATAGCATACTAAAATTTCAAGGTTGGATCTCTAATAGTTTTTGTGATACAGCCTTCTTAAGAGAAGCTGCTCATCAGTTAGAAGTGTGCGTTGCTTGAGGGCCGTACCTCAGTCATTGTCCGGGCTAAGTCGACATTGTAAATAATCATAATACCAATGGGTAAGCTAATGTTGACAGATATGCATGCAAACTTTATTTATATTCCAGTCACTAGTTTTTGGAGGCTTGGAGACTTAATTAGTTTTCTTGTAACCATCGTACAGAGTACATCGCAGATTATTTTAGTAGAATGAGTAGAAAGTGTAAATATTCTAAATTAAAAGATTCGCATGATAATCCTATACGAGATTAACCTTTTCTTATTTTTTTTTTAAAGATCAAAGAACCAAGGCATGCGCCTTATACAAACAAGGTTTGGTCTTTGACCTGAAAGGAAAGGGATAGATTTATTTAGAAGAATTAATTGGAACAATACGTGAATTATTGAATTAGGCGAAACAACCGTGAAAGACAATTTGAACAGCTTTTAAAAGAGGCTAGTGTTATGCTTTAACCTCAGCAAGCATTTCCAGCCCTTAGTTGTTCCATTCCTTTAATTCCACATTTTCCATAATTTAGTCGTGGATTTTTAGTTTTCCATAATTCTAAAATGTAGGAAGAACAAAGAAAGTGAAAAGAACCATGCCCGAGCCCGGATTCGAACCAGGGACCTCTGGGTTGAGAGTCCAGCGCACTCTCCACTAAACTACAAAGACCGACTTCGATAAAACGTAAGTTGACGAGAAATCAACACACATTCGAACAGTCCACCGCAAGTACTAGTACATCAGCTGAAAAACTATTGCATACCACCGAAGACGAAATTATAATTGCATTGTATCTAATTAGATTCCTGTTTCAATTTTCGATGACGGTTTTGCATCAATTCTGAAAATGTTTAGTGATGGGAACCAAAATTTGACCTGCAGCAAGAGATTATGCCATTTAGAGAGATCAAACAAAACTACGCGCAGCGAACAATCGTCATCAGACTGCCTCAAAAGATAATCGAACAGCTCGAAGGAGAGCTGCAGCAGCCCACCAGGAACTTTCGAAGAAAAAGAAGGTGCATTGTATGGGCCTGGAATAGCAGATTAACTCTAGTATAATATTTTTCAATTTATAACAATAAAATCAATGCTTTTAACTTTAAACGCGTGTTTCTCAAAACCACAATTATACAATTTGCTGCACCTCTAACCCGAAAACAAATTGTAACATCTATTCGATTCTTGTTTTAGCACATTTTATACTTGTTTCTGCGTCCGATGACCCTCCAGTTTTTCGATTGGATGAAAAATGTTTTTTTGCCATGCCAAAAACCATTAGATTATTGAGCAAAATTTTCTTTTTTTTTCTTTAAAAATCCACCTTTTTTAATTTTAATTTTTTTTTCACAATCGTGGGTCATCGGATGGGCAATGGCTTCTAGTTTCATAAACTCTTTATTTTTTATTTCAGGCTTTGTGAAGGTCGCAATCACTGCAGCAGTTGGAGAACTGTTTTTTTGAGACTCAGAAAATGGCGGATAACTTTCCAAAAATTAAATTTTATTGTACGAAAAATTAACTGTAATACTTACTATTTATTCTCAAATATATCTTCAAAATGTCAAAATATTGGATGCAATACTTTTCTATTAAAAAATTTCCATAGATCAGCCTTATTTTAGGGCGTCATGCTAGTCGTCCCCTTAAGCAGTAGAGCAGACAGTATCAGACAATAGCAAAAGTGAGTGTGTGTGTGTGTGGTTAAAAATTTGAGAATGTGTTGCAACTGTCTTAACAGTACTGACTCGTGTAACCCCCGTGTTATAAGTGAAATATAAGACACAAAA
This sequence comes from Dichetophora obliterata, assembly GCA_963920525.1. Classification (NCBI taxonomy): domain Eukaryota; kingdom Metazoa; phylum Arthropoda; class Insecta; order Diptera; family Sciomyzidae; genus Dichetophora; species Dichetophora obliterata. Next base: position 85,716,641 of record OY986439.1, on the reverse strand, counting down.
TTTTAAAATTTTGTACAAAACACAGTTCGATTATGTCAGAAGAATTTCTGGTCAAAACTTCTGTATTATAAATTTTTAGTTGTTACATTTTTGCACGAAATGAGTAGCTTAATTGGACTTTATCTTTTTCACATAAAACAAATGCAAGCTTCTTTTTCGATTTATATACTTTCAAAAATGTCCATTAATTATCTTTATATTGAAAATCTAACATTTATTTCATAAAGAAAGACTGTAGTCTTAATCAAAAAATAGGATGTAAGGTACATTAAAAAATATCAGATTGCCACATATCGCTCATATTATTGTTCAAGACTGTAACAACTCAAAATTTAGTATTTTTCAGGAGAGTCTTATGAAATTTTAAAATGACATCACGGAAATTTTCACATTAATTGGAAAGGTAAACTGAAAATTGTTATGTAAATTTGTATGCCATTATATTTTCTACCAAAAATCACATATACTTTCCGTTTTGCATCAATAGTAAATTTCAAGTGTCTGTTAGAGTTGTGATATTATTACTATAAAAACTAATTTTACAAAAATATTTTATTTTGAGCTGTGACGATTTTGCTACAATATGATAACATACTTTTGAGTTAGAGCGATGTCACGTTTTGAGTTGGTAGGTACTAGGGAAGTCAATTCCGGGATCCCGGACAATTTAAGCCATTTTAAATCCAGGAATTTTCTTCCCGGGATTTTTAAATAAAAAATTTATATTAAAAATATTCATGTAAATGCAACCATTTCAATTTAAAATGATATGAATATTTTTATTTATATGCATATTTCTAATTCTATATTCTTTTTTTTTTTTAATTTAAGTTTTCGGCGTAACTTAATTTAAAAAAAAAAGAAAGAAATAGATTATAGAATTAGAAAAACCTTTTATTGAGGCTGAAAAAGATTGTTAGGACGATGAGTGTGAATCACTGGAGCAAAGACTTAGAAGAACTTGCAATATCGGGAAGTCAGCTATGTATTTTAATTTTTCAGATATTCTGACTTAGGAAATAATTTTGTTTTGTGGTGAAGGCAATGGTAATCGAAATTTACAAATTGCTTACGATTATCGTACAACTATTTCTCTAACTAGCATAGAATCAGAACGGTGCTTCTCATCAGCGAGTTATATTTGTAATAATATCCAAACAAAACTCTCTAATGAAAAATAAGACGCGTTGATCAGCTTAATGTTTTACTTTAAAAAAATTTAAACAAAAAATATAATTTTTAAAAGAGTTTTCCAACCTTAATTTGTCTTAAATACAAAAAAATATGAAGACGATCTCCAAAAAAAAATGTTTAACATTTATATAAAAATACCTTAAACTGTTCTGTATTTAATTTTTTTTATATTTTTTGTTCTTTAAATTAATACAGTTTACAAGCCAATAATATTATTTAAGTTTTTTTGTGTTTATTAACAATAAGGCTATTCACAATTGTGTGATATCGTGGTATTGTGGTTTTTTGCCATAGTTTAAAAATAACAATTATGAGCACCCTTTAAAATAGAATTTGTGATTGGGAACCTCCCACTAAAGCTTTTGAATACTATGCAAATAAATTAACTATTTAATTTGATATATTTTATTAACACATGGCATAAAAAGGCTTAACTTGCATTTTGAGCTTCTTCCATTTTTGCAATTAGAAAAAAGCTGGCAACCGATCAGTTTTTATGGAACTTTAAAAACAACGTTCGGTAAACATATGATTGGGCTACTTTCAATTATAACACTTTTAGTTTTTAATTAATTTAATTAATTAATTTACATTCTTTAGTTTCAAGTAATAAATAAAAAAACACTGTATTAAAAACGTTCTGAAGTGTTTACTTCTTAAAGTTTTCAATCCCGAACTAAGCCCAGGCTCCCGGGATTGAGAAGTTCAGTCCCGATAATCCCGGGATCGAGAAAAGCTTCCGGGACTGCGCTCCCTGGTAGGTACTTTATTACTAAAAAAAAAGTTAGGTTACTTGCTTTGATTTTTATTTAAAAAATGGTTTATGATACTATTGTGTGTATGTCGTTGTTGTTAAAAAAATATAAAGAAATTTTAAATAAATTTTGGTATAAATAGAACGTTTTTTGATACAAAATTTTTAAACATTATTGATACAAAAAATTTTAGATTTTGCTAAAAGTCAAAACGTTACAAGTATCTGTAAAATTGTCAATTAACAGCAAATCGTGCTGGAACTCACTCAAATTAAAGATTTGACAACAACGCATATTTCTGTTCATTTAACTTAAAAAACCCAAATTTTGAGTTGTGACGGTCTTGCAGGAAATGAGCGATATGTTCGTTTAGGATAATTTTTTAAACACTATTTTTATGCATTCATTCAGGGTTTGATCAACCCTGTAGCTTTTGATTTTGCAGTAAAACATATTCCTCTAATATATGTTTTCTTTTCTTTTATTCAATCAAATTATTATAAAAAATTGTTAGATTTGTTAGATTTGAGCTTAAATAGGTAATATATATTAAATTTATAAGTATGGAGCTTAGACTGGTCGTTATTTTTATGGAGAAAAAAATTCGTTTGTTTTTCTTGAGTATCATTTTATATTTTTGCTATTAAACTTTTGCTAAAAAAGTTTAAAAAAAAATTGGATTTTATTATCTATAAGAAAAAAAAACACAATAAAACTGCAATTCCATTCTGAATGCACCGGTCTAACTGAATTTTTGCATGAAGTTTCTCTGACGAAAATAAAATACTTGATTTGAAGGAAAAAAGTTTGACGCGATTTTTGTCGGAGTTACAAAATTGACAAAAATAGGCAAAAACGCCTAAAATCGATTTTTACTAAAATCCATATTTAAAACTTAAATTATTAGGGTGAAAAAACTTTTGTAAAATTCTTATTCAGTTGCATTGCCTCTATGTAAGCTTTAAGTTCCGAAAAAATTAGAGAATTACTTTTAGATGAAAAGAAACAAAAAACCGGGTACTTAACAATTTCTGAAATAAGGACCAGCTTATAAAAAAATTAATACTTATCTTTTTGTGAGTTTTTGTCTGAAAAAATAAAGAATGCAACATTCTAACATTGTAACTAATAAATGACTGTAAGAACATAAGAAATAATTTTTTTGGATGAATTAAAGGGCTTATTTTGGCTATTTCTTTTTAATTTTCTAATCTATTTGTAAAAGTTTACAGGTTCAATTCCAATTCTTCATACAAAAATACAATTTTTTAAAACTTTAGAGCTGATTATTTCAAAATATTTTCTATGTGGCATATCATTTTGGTAAATTTTTTCTTAAATGTGGAATTGTAATCGGAAGTTTCGTAAAAAATGTAGTCTGTGGCAGCCCTGTTTGTCACCCTTTCGTGGGTTTTTCTACAAAAATTAAATAAAAATGTAAATATGTCGAAAACACATAAAATCTCTACCGAATTTACTCTTGAATGTGTGGGCCAATGTAGATGTCTTCCGAACAAAATTAGGGGGTAAAAAAGCAGTCACATTTGACCTCTCCTTGATTTTTATGAATAATTTTCGGCACTTTTTAATTTGTTGAATTTTTCCTATTGGAACCCGTATAAGGGTGGCAGATAGGGGTGATCGAAAGAAATTTTGAGGGTGAAAAAATAATAATAGGACCTCTTTGCACAACTCGTAAGAGATATACGCTATTTACGACACTTGTTCGCTATTTTTTGTATGGGAAAGTATTTTTAACATTTTTCTTTTTAGTAGAAAACCCCTGGTTGTTGTCTTGGTAGCCAACAGAGAGTGTGTTTCGAAGGAATGTTCAGAGGGGAAGGACCTAGTGACATTTTACCCCTCTAAGAGTCACCGTAAATTTTTTACTAAACAAAAATTTCTTGCTTGACCGTTGACGTAGTTGATACATATAAATTTTTAAATGTCTAAGGTTCTCATTTTTAAGGAACACAACTGTCGTCATTATTACAAGGAATTTTCAGCAATTTATCTAACAAAAGATTGATATGATATGATCCGATAATTTTAGAAGTGGCCTAAGACCATTCATCTAAGGGATTGTTGTACCTACAGATTTTTTAAAGATATAATTTTTTTTTATAGAATATGTTAGAATGAACCTTTAAAGACATGATTTCAATAATATAAAAGTGAAATTCTCAAAAAAAATTTTTGTGAGCATATATAGAGAAGCCAGCCAAAGTCATTTCTTCAAGCTATTTTAACTTTAAATGCGATTTTCTCAAAAAGTTTTCAAGTTGGCGTGCTGATTTATAGAAAAGTAATTATTCGATCGCTCTGAAATTTGAACACGTTATTCTACACATTTTAATGCTGAGAATGATTTACGAATGAAAAAATCGGCATTAATTGTTTTTGAGTTAAAACAGATTTTTTAGGGAAAAATGGTACATTTTTGAAAAAAAGCTAAAAATATTAACTTAAACGGAAAAAGTATTAATTTTTTTATAAAATAAATGATTGATTTTATAATATTTTTTTTTAAAAAACTAGACTGCAGAAGAGGCAACTTAAACAGATACAATCCCTAGTAGAGTTTTAGGCTTTGTGATCTAATAACTTAAGTGCGTTAACGTCATATAAAAAAATATGGCCCATTGGAAATAAATTTGTGCGATCTCAACAGAGGAATTTATTCGAACAAGTGCAAAATCATATAAAACTTAAACAGTGAGCTAGTCACAGCTTATTCACTGAAGACTACAGTAGATTGAACGGGTCTTCCGTCCGAAACAGTCTTTCTAGTCTGCTGTGTGATTGAACCCATACAGAGTTGTGGTTGGATATGCGTCTTAGGAGTTTTTCACGGTTTTGTGAAACATCCTTACTACAGAGTTCTCTGTAGAACAAAATTTATAAAGTTACACCAATAGTGGTAACCGAAAACTCTTTAATACAAATTTTTAATGCTCAATTACTCCTATATTTTTTATTTGTGAATGGCAGTCGCGTACAGGAAGGATAACAGGATTATGTTACAATTATACTTCTTCGAAAATAACTTGTAGACATAAATCCTCGAAAAATGGTTTTTGCATGATATTCTTCATATCGATTTAAAATTATAAAAATCGGACTTAAGTCACTTTCAATATAAATATATTAATTATTTTGTTAATTAACTAAACTCTTATCTAAATGAAGAGATTATGTTGAGATGTAAATATCGGAATATGATGTTTTTGTTGATGTTTTAGAAAATGGACATAAGCCAATTTCAAAATAATCCGCTTATTAGTTCTAAGAAAAATTTTTCGTAGAAAATTTTTTTATGGTTCAAAAAGGTAATTTTAAAAACCTTTAAAATTGTGTTATTGCTAACTCTTCTTTTCCCTCAAACTGATCACTGTTTTCCCAACCATCCCATTTAAAGCGAGCAGTCCCGAAAAACGGGAAAATCCCGCCACCTGGCAGCTCTGGCTATAACATTAATGAGAGAACTGCAACGAGTATCTGAGAACACGATGGTATGGCAAGAAAATATCTTATACCGCAATGTTCACGATCTTCACAACAATGATGATGATGATTAAGATATTGATGATAATGATGGTAATGTTGCTGCTTAGAAGACAACCTGTGGCGGAGTTTCGTGGTGTGAATAAATTGTATGCTACATAAAAAAGATTCAAGCAAAGCTTTTTTGATATTTTTTTCTTTTTTAAGTAGTAGTAAGAAAAAAAAAACAAAAGACAGTATTACAATTTATAGCCGCTAGATACAACTTGCCATGTATGTATCTTTTTTGTGGATATGAATGGGAATATTATAGCTACGATGCTTATATCTCACAGAATGCTTGAAATTCGAGATGCAGAGTCTATGGTTGCACTCCAATCTTTGCTATTGTTATTATTTTTGTTGTTGCTTATTTAATTTCAGTAGTTAATTAAGTTTGAAGCTACGTAATACAGAAACAACAACAATTATACTAATTATATTATAATGAAGTTGGTAGTATCGTGGTTGCAATTAACTTATATTCAATGTTAGCCAATTCTTATGTATCATTTTTATGGTCATTCATTGTTTAACTTTTCAACAGTCTGGCAACCTAGTAAGATACCTCTGGATCTGTTTCTAGGGTTAAGTGCTTAAAAATATTTTAGAGAACATTACCAGAATTTAAATGCGTATCCACTGAAACTGACAAATAATACCGTTTAAGCCACATGCGGCGTTTATTTAAAAAAAGAATCGAAACATTTGTTAAAAATTTTATTTCAACGCAAGCCTCGCAGTGTTTTTAAGTTAAATTTTTGCTTTAATTGTTTTTTTTTTCTTTTTTAGCATTTATTTATTGTTATGGAGAAAATAAGTTTATGTTATTTTTAATTGTTTTTTTTTTTTATTCCAGACAATACAAAAATATTTTCACATCAATACTCAACACAAAAACTTACATAAATACACGCACACAAATGAAGTCACATATATTCATTCGGTCACAAAGCGAACAGCGTTCCATGAGATACACGCGACTCTAAAACGTTTCACGTTTGTTTTATTAGATATTTGCTTTCGCTGTTCTTTTTATTATTTTTTTTTGTTTTAACTTGCTGTTGTTATGGATGCGTACCTTAGCAACGATCTAGTTCTTTTATCACATTGCTGTTTGTTGCCGTAACTGTATAGCTGCTATCCGAAACGTTTGCGCGCATCAAGTCACTGAAATAAACTGAGCGCTAGGTGCGTGTGACTGGCGCAAAAAGCGTTCCATCAGATCGCGCAAAGCTCAACAACAACGACGCGCGAGTGAATTGAGCGAGTGGCTCTGAGAGAAACAAGCTTTGTTCGCTCACCAGGTAGGCAAGAAAATGAAAAAGATCGTTTTGTACACTGACAAAAAACATGAACGTGTAGGGTAGAATGTGTATCAATTGACACCTTTTTTTCATACTGCTGTGAAAAATTTACTGTACCAATATTTTCTTCTGAATTCTGTTTCTCTCAAAAGATTACACATATTTCAAAGCACTCATATTATTTGTATACCAGGCTTTAGAAACGAGCCTTTTTTTGTTTTTTAATTATCAAGAAAGACATATTGGCGCCACACAGTGTAACGATCCCATATAGCAAGCGGACATAAATAACGGGTGGTTTTTTAGCAGCATGACAAGTTTCGATGGTTTTTGTCTACAGTTTGGCAGTTGAGAATGTCAAACTGTGTTGACATTTTTGTTCAGTAAAGCTTGACAATTTATCTGGAATCGTTAAACGCCAGAAACACTCTTCCAGATTGTGGAAATTTACTTTGGAAAAATAGATCTGTAGCTCGGTTCTGTAACTATCACGACAAATAGTCACTTTTTCTGACGTCACATACTTTCATTCCAAAATACTCACTTTTGCGAAAACTAGTGTTTCTGTAACTGATAAGAGAGTAAATAGTGGTCCGTGAAGAAAAAGATACACAACAGAAAAAGTATATATAAAATTTCAGCTAGTGACAGAAAACTTTGTGAGAAATTGCATGGGGTTCATCTATAAAAAACAAATAAAAAACAAATATAAATATTAGAATTCCTTCAAAAGTAGAATTGAAACAAGCCAGATGAGTCACTGATTTTTCTCATTTTATTACAGAGACAGTGCAAGTGATAATGACGTCAAAATGACGTCAAAGTGAGAAAGTCTGGTGAGCTACGCTGAGAAAAGCTGCAGAGCCGAGCTACTGTTCGCGAAGTTCATAGAGAATTTTTACCGAAGAATTGTGTTTACTGATGAAGCTCATTTGTGGTTAAATGGCTTCGTCAATAGCAAATTTGCCGTATATGGAGCGAAGACAATCCTCATGCCATTAAAATTGACTTTTTGGTGCGGTTTACACGCTGGCGGAATCATCGGTCCTTATTTCTTTCGAAATGTGGAAGGAGCTGCCTTTATGGTAAATGGCGAGCACTATCCAGCCATGCTGACTGTTTTTTGTGTCCAAAACTTTATCAGCTAAACATCGACGATATGCCGTTACAACAAGACGGTGCAACTTGCCATACAGCGAGCTTAGCCATCAATTTATTGCAAAATCAATTTGGTGACAACTTTCTTTCCAGAAGTGCTCCTGTTAACTGGCCCCCCGTGTTCGTGTGAATTAATGCCTCTCGATTACTTTTTATGAGTCATTGGTTAATGCCGACAAACCAGCAACTCTTGAAGCATTAGGTTACGGACAGAGTGAACGCCGATTCAGACAGGCAGGTAGACAGGCGCAGGCAGTAAAATGCAAAGAAACGAGATAGAAATAACTTTTGTCTCGCTTTTTTACATAGTTTGCCTGCGCCTGTCTGCCTGCCTGTCCGCTTCGGCGTTCACTCTGTTTGCAACCTTAGTCTGCGGACAGAGTAAACACTGAAGCAGACATGCAGGCAGGCATGCAGGCAGGTTTGCTTACTTCTTCCAGTGCGAGAAAACTCGCTTTATACTATTTAATATAAACCTGCTCGAAATGTGCAGAGTGGAAGCAGGCAGGTCTGATCTGGCGCAGGTTTCTCGCAACTGAATTTGTTCTTTTTGTGTTGTTTTTTGTAATTTTTCAAGGAAACTGCATTTTTTTATTATCTTTTGAACACAAGACCAATTACAACAAAATCATTCAACAACAACAACGCGTTGAACGAAACAAACATCAACAGCAGCGACCGCGCACATGTTTATGTAAGTAAGAGAGTTGTTTTTGGTGGTATTGACAAATTTGGTTAACGTCGATTAAGATTGTGTTGTTGTTGGTGATAAGTTGTGAACGCAAAAATGATAGATTGATAGAATGGGCAATTGTTGGGCATGTAAGAAACAAAAGAAATGCATATTTGAACAGTAAAACCAGGGTCTAATAAGTTGGCAGTCCTCAAATTCCAAAATTTTTGTAATAAAAAATTAAAAATATGTAAAAAGCATTAATTTTAAAGTAATTTCAAATGAGATATAACTTTTTATGATTTTTTTTTTTTGTGTTTGAAATGCCAGAAACAGGCATTTAGTGTATTAAGTGTTGCTTCAGAAAATTGTATAACAACCCTATAGGAACAAACTAACTTGTTTTTAAAAACAACTAATTAAAAAACTAGTTTATAATAAACTAGTTTATGAACTACTTTGAATTATATTAAGGCGGCATCCACTTCAATTTTGAATAGTTTTTTATGCATTATATATGAAGTAATCGAAAAACTACTTCAAAACAAGTGGCTTAAAAACTACTTTGAATTATATTAAGGCGGCGACTACTCTGATTTTGACATGTTTTTATTGCAAATTTTTATTAGATTGCAAGTTTATATATATTAAACCATGCTATTTCATCTAATATTATTAAGTTTAGGCTTTCAATAATGTGAATTTATGTATTTTTTTTGTTCAAAATAATAAAATAAATGATCTCTTTGATGTATAGAAATTTAAAATTTTTATGCTTTTAAATTCATCTTCAGTAAGTGGAATTAACTAGTTTTCAATTGATTTATTTTAAAGTACAGTAAGTAATGTTTATAACGACATCGCTTATTGCGAACTATCGGCTATAACGAACAAATATTCAAGCCCCGGCTGAAGTTCATACAAAATAGTAAAATTGCTTATCTATTTGTTGATTTTTTATATAAAAATAAGAAACAAAAATAATAAATAGCCAAAAACACAATATCGCTTATAATGATCTATCGCTTATAAAGAACAAAGTTATTGGTCCCTTGAAGTTCGTTGTAACCTTAGTTACTGTAATTAAAAAAATAATTTAAATTTAACTAATTTAACAAGTTGTTGAAAATATATGCGGTTTTCAGTTAATTTATTTTTAAGTAATTAAAAAAATAATTTGAATTTAACTAACTTAACAAGTAGTTGAAAATATATGCGGTTTTTAATTGATTTATTTTAATGTAGTTAAAAAAATAATTTAAATTCAACTTATTTAACACTTATTTAGCGGACATCACCATACAAAATATGTTATGATTGGCTTATAGGTACCTGCTTGCGCCTGCCTGTGTCTGCCTGCTCGCTTCAGCGTTCACACTCTGTCCGCAGACTTAGAAGCCAATATTGACGCCATACGGCCAGATTTATTGGAAGAAGTAGTGAAAAATTGGACTGATCGAATGGACTATGTAACTCGTAGCCGCGGCAAACACATTCCAAAAATCATATTTTAAAAAAATGTCATTAAATTATCTACTAGATAGCCATCATAAAAAAATCATTCCAATAATATTTCTGAATTACTAAATAAAGTTCTTATGCAGCTAAAAAAACACTCTTTAGAAGGAGTTACCTTAGTCCAACTAAATTTTCGGGAAGTACGTTTTTTTGATAAGAGAACTATACTCACAAAAGTGCAATAAAATCGAATGAATGGCACGTCCACCTTCCATATAACTGATATCGATAATTTGGAATATTTCTTCAAAAAATTATTCCAGAGCAATCATATTGTATTCACCTAGGTTTATTCTAACAACAACTAGTTCGTGCGAAAATTAACCGATTCGGCCAACTAAAACGCCCTTTTATCGTAAAAATCGTGCTTGGTGACTTCAACGCTAAGGTGGGCAAGGAAAATATTTTTGGTCCAACAGTCGGAAAGTTCAGCCTCCACGACAACACCTCCGATAACGGAATGAGGCTGACTGACTTCGCCACAGCACGAAACATGGTCGTAAGTAGCACTAGATTGAAGCATCTCAATATTCATAAAGCCACCTGGATGTCCCCTGATCAAAAAACAAAAAATCAAATTGATCACGTTTTGATCGACGGAAGGCACTCTTCCAGTGTATTGGATGTACGCACGATCCGTGGTGCAAACATTGACTCGGATCACTATCTTGTTGCAGCCAAGATTCGTACACGTCTGTGCGCAGCTAAGAATACACGCAACCCTACACAGAGAAAGCTAGACGTCGACAAGCTGCAATCGAAACAGACAGCCGATGCTTTCGCCACTCGACTCTCACTCCTGCTTCAAAGCACTCCTCCAATCGATGATATATGCGCGCAGTGGACACACATTTCCAACTCCATGCGTGCGGCTGCTGAAGAGGTGATTGGCTACCAACGCCCTCGCCGAAACCAGTGGTACGACCAGGAGTGTCGCGACGCCACTGCAGAGAAAGACGCCGCCTACAAAGCCACCCTGCATTCGGTTGTAACGCGCGCTGCTAAGGAGCGATACAAAGAAAAGAGGAGGGAAGAGAGACATATTTTCAGGCGGAAAAAAAGAGAGGCAGAAAAGCGCGAGCAGGAGAAGATTGAGATGTATGGTGACAGGAATGAGGCCCGAAAATTTTTTGAAAAATAAGACGCCTTGCCGATGGTTTTAAAACCGGGGCCTCTTCCTGCAAGGATGAAAACGGGAATCTAGTGACAGATGTCGAAAATACACTGACGTTATGGAGGGAACACTTCTCTAAGCTTCTAAATGGCGACGCTGATAACAATCCCGCCAATAGAGATGATATTCCGGAAACCCCAATTGCGGATGACAGCGTCGAGGTTCCGCTGCCTGACTATGATGAAGTTCTGACAGCTATAGCTCGGCTTAAAAATAACAAAGCCGTGGGAGCTGATGGCTTACCTGCTGAGCTGTTTAAGAACGGAGGCGAAGCTCTACTTAAATGCATTCACGAGCTTCTATGCAGAATATGGTCGAAAGAATGCATTCCGAACGATTGGAATCTCAGTGTGCTCTGCCCAATCCACAAAAAAGGCGATCCCACTATCTGTGCCAATTACCGTGGGATAAGCCTTCTTAATATCGCATATAAGGTCCTGTCGAGCGTTTTATGTGAAAGATTGAAGCCCATTGTAAACGAACTGATCGGACCTTATCAGTGTGGCTTCAGACCTGGAAAGTCCACCATCGACCAGATTTTCACGCTACGACAAATCTTGGAGAAGACTCAAGAAAAACAAGTCGACACCCACCATCTTTTTGTTGACTACAAAGCCACCTTCGACAGCCCAATAAGGAAGCACCTGTACTCCACCATGTCTGAATTTGGTATTCCTGCAAAACTAATACGACTTTGCAGGATGACACTGAGCAACACCAGCAGCGCAGTTAAAATCGGGAAGGACCTCTCCCCACCATTTATTACCAAATGTGGTTTCAGACAAGGTGATTCCTTATCGTGCGACTTTTTCAACCTAATGATGGAAAAGATCATCCGAGCTGCTGATCTGAGACGTAGTGGCACAATATTATACAAGAGTGTTATGCTGCTTGCGTATGCTGATGACATAGATATCATTGGCCATAATACGCGCGAAGTCAGTGCAGCATTTTTCAGATTAGAAAGAGAGTCAAGTCGAATGGGTCTGTCAGTGAATGCAGATAAGACGAAATACTTAGTGTCAACAAACAAACAGTCCCAGCGTCTTGGAACCCACGTTACCGTTGACAATACCTCATTCGAGATTGTGAAGTACTTCGTCTATCTGGGATCCAGCATTAATTCAACCAATGACATCAGCATTGAGATCAAACGAAGAATAACTCTTGCCAACAGGTGTTACTTTGGGCTCAGTAGGCAATTGAGAAGCAGAGCCCTCTCTCGATGAACGAAAATCACGCTCTATAAATCACTCATCATGCCCGTCCTACTTTACGCATCACAAACCTGGACGCTGAGCAGATTAGATGAAAAGACTTTAGGAGCATTCGAGAGAAAGATTCTTCGTAAGATCTACGGACCAATCTGCGTCAATGGCGAGTACCGAATACGGTGGAATGATGAACTGTATGAGCTGTACGCTGACATCGACATAGTCAAGCGCATTAAAATCGAGCGGCTTCGTTGGCTTGGTCATGTTCAACGCATGAAAGACGATGCTCCAGTGAAGAAAACATTCGATTTGGTACCCAGCGGCGGTCAACGCAGAAGAGGACGACCGCATCTTCGTTGGAAAGACCAAGTAGAGGACAACCTGACGAAGCTTGGAATTTCCAACTGGCGCCAGCAAGCGAAAGACAGAAATGGCTGGCGCAAATTCTTAGATGAGGCCAAGACCGACATACGGTTGTAGCGCCAACTAAGTAAGTAAGTAAGTAAGTATATAACCTAAATCGGTAGGGTGGTATATTTCCCCAAAAAGTAACCGAGAGCAATAACATTTTGTGCACTTAGCTCTTTCTTAGCAACAACTAGTTTGTGAGAAAACGAACCAAATCGGCCGACTAATACGTCTACCCCTTATAAAACCTAAGTCGGTATGGTGGCATTTTCCCCCAAAAAAAAGCATCGCAGATCAAGATGCTTAGATAAAGAGATTTTTGATAGTTCTTTGTTTTTAAAATGTATTATTAAAGTGTATTTACTATATTAATTCAGCCCTATCATGAATAATTTTTCACACGGAATCGAAAAAGGGAGTTTTCATTATTAAGATCAAGCTCAAGAATATTTCGAAAGTTTTTAATGCAAATTTGTTGATAAACCGTTGATGAACCAATTTGCATTAAAAATTTCCAAAATGTTCTTGAGCTTTATCATAAAAAGTAAAACTCCCTTTTCCGATTCCGAGTGAAAAATTATTCATGATAGGGCTGATTAGCGTCAAAAATGTTTTGTTATAGCTGTTATACCTCTGACAGAAACTCGAAAATTTACTAAAAATGTACTTGTACAGAAATTAAATTTTTTAACCCTTTCAATGGCTAGCCTAAGCTAAGAACAAAATTATTTTTTAAGACAATATTCCTATAATTTAGGTCCTAAAAAGATTAAAAAACATACCTTTTTTACCTGCGCTACTTTCGTTTTGTAAGCTTGTAAAAAAAATTGTTTTGCTCCTGTTTTTTTACAAGTTTTGCTCGGGCACGAACATTTTTTTTTAATCCCTTGAAGGGTTTTCAACCCTCTAGATATTTGTTTTTTAAACCCTCTTAATATTCTTTACAATAGACAAATAAAAATATAAAAACATATAATTTAATTTTTGTCCGGTTGATTTTTTCTTATAAAATTGGCAAAAAAATCTTTTCTTCGGAAAAAAATCGAAAATCCAACTGACTTTAATATCAAATAAATTTATTTTTGTCATGTTGGTGCATCTTTTCTTCATAGAACCAAATGATTTGATTTAAAAAAAAGCGTTGCAAAATAATTACAAAAATTACTTTATGACGTGTCCAACATATTGGGAAAATCCATTGAAAGGGCTTAGGATTTGCTGATGAAGCTTTATTTTTTGCAAAATGTCTTTTATACCTATATAAATAGAAAATAAAAAAAATTGGAGAGGTACTTTTTCGTTTTTTTTTTTTAAATAACTTTCGAAGTTGGAGAAATTTTCCGCTTTTTGGTGCTGTTTGAAACAGCAAATATGCCAATCTTTTAATTTTATAACTGAAAATACAATTGTTCAACAAACACAGCATAACCACGATTAGAGAAGAAAATGAACAACATTACATAGCAAACATTTTTGCTTTGCATAACCAGGGCATTAGAAGACTCTTTAAAGACTCATAGAAATTAACCTTAATCGGCATAATGCGCAAAAAAGGACTCTTTTATAAGTACATTTTCGTAGGTTCTGTGCTCAAAAATATGATTCATAACATTAATTGTTTTATTTTTCTTTTTGGACTCATAATAAAGACGCTTTTAACCCATTAAGTGCGGCTCCCAAACGTTTTGTACGATTTTTTTAATTTCATGTCCTTTCTTTAATTGATCACATTAACTACCACATCAAATTTCAACTTTGTATCTTTCACCGTAGTCGAGATATAAGGTGGGTATAAAAATAGCCATCCGTCGTTAATGTGTTCTAAATGGGCACAAATTCCTTCTGCAATGGCCGCACAGGTTTATATCAGGAATTTTCTCTCAATAGCAGGTATAGTTGGTAAATGGTCTAAGAGAGCTTTTACATTTTTTTTTAAAATATAAAATTTTGTACAAATGATATCACAAATTTTCCGATTTTTATACATAATCACTTTTGAATTGGAAAATGTAGTAGTTAACGTAAAAATTTCTTGACACACTCCAAAAACAATTTACAGCTCTGTTTTCTTAAAGCAACAAACAGAAATAAAACACTTATATGTTACCAATCCTGAGATATGATCAATTCTGCAGAAGCATTTTCATGGGTAAAAAAATACCCAACCGCGGTAAATGGGTTAAGACTCATATATAATAAATACTCTCTTAATATTAATAATTTAAATTTTTTCAGAATTCATATAAATTATTCTTTTAAGAGTCATTAGACTAACGTAAGAGATTCTTTTAAGTCTCAGAAAAAAAAGTCTTGTAATAGTCAAATTTTTGAACTTCGATTTGTTGATATAACAATGGTAATTAAAGATAGTTTTGACATAATTTATTAGAAATGACTCATTTACCCAATAAGGACGATGATGCCACATGGCTTCACTTAATCGGATGTCACAAAAGTAACGACATCACTTAAAAATTAGTCAAAATCAAAATTATGTAAATTAGCCCATGTGTAAAAAGAAAAGTTCACTCTTTTAAAAGTAAAATGGTCCTAGATATGACTTGCCTATCACAAAATAGTCATATTTACGACACTTTTTTAAGTTTTCTTTATAATTAAATATTAAACAGTAATATTTATGACTCTTTCAAGAGTTTTTTTTTAGCTTCATAAAACAGTCAAAATTATGATCCTTTTATGAATATTTGTTATGGGTTTTTTAGGTTTTTTAATGAGCCCCTTATATGAATACACATAAAGTAGGCATAATAATGACTCTTTTATGAATCTTATTTTTGAGCAATTATTTATAAATCTTATAAAAGACTCTTTCGTGAGTCCTTATAGAACACGCATAAGATATACTCTTTTTGTAGTGTTAAAAAACGTAAAAATTAAGTTAATTACGCAGAAACATTTGTCCTACAATGATTCATGTTATAAGTAATTTTGGTACCGATATTTTTTTTATTTCCTGTGTGAGAAAAGATTGTGTGAGAAAAGATTTTGTTATAACTTCACCTTAATATATTTCAAAGTAACTTAAATAAAAAAGGCTATATCTCAGATTCATTTTGTGATTTTATCAAGTATACTAATATTAGTGTTAATAGTGATATTTGGATAAAATATAGCAATATTCTATGTCTGTTACAGGCTTAAAAGACTTCTACCGAAGAATTTTGTATTCGCTTATTTTATGGTTAAAACTCTCGAACTTTCAACTTCGCAATCACTGAAATTATAAAAAATTAATGAACTTACAAATAAATATTTCCCCAGCACGACAAAAAATATAAAAACTCACTTTGTCGCGATCGCGACCGGTGTTGAAATGTCAATTTCATTGGAATAGAACTTTGTCAATATTCACATAAAATGATGTTTGTTTCGATTGCAAGTGCAAGTACAATTTTGGAAAAAGTAAGGGTGGTGTATGTGCACCACAAATTATACCTATAAGTAGCTCAAATTAAAAAAAATATCAGTTAATGAAAGATTAGAAAATTAGTTTTATGGATTGCCAGCTTATCTCAATACGTTGCTCTCAATTTCAAACTCTGCTTAGAATCAACTCATGGCAGAATTATCCAGGAAGCATTGACAGTTGTTATGGAAAACATGTGCTGTCAAGAAATATACCCGAAAAGAGAGCGCTTTCAATCGGCCATTGTCAAGAAGTGAAAACATAACCAATGTTAAAAATGTTTAAATGAAAAAAGCAGCTGCAGATGCACATGGCCAAAATAAAATAATTATTAATTAAAAATTGTGTCTTTTTGGAAGGTACAGAATATGTAATGTCGGTTTTCTACACTAACCTTTTAATGTTAGTTTTTGAAAATTGCTTTTATTTTCGCTTTGTTTCAATAACAGCTGTTTTTGACAGGCTGTTTTCCTTCGGAAAAAAAAAATAAGAAGTTGCCAATGCTACCTGGATAATTCTGCCATTGAATCAATTTATATTTAAACTAAAATCTATGACAAGCACAAAGTAAATAAGAAACGTACCAGTACAACACTTGTAATCCAATCTTTGAATTATTCTCAAAAGCAAGCAGTCAATATATCTTACTGAGAAACCTAAACAAGAGTGAAATATCCCACTCAATCTTTGACTAAATTTCGAAGACTTCAATCTCCTCTCAATATTAAAATTATTCTCAATCTCAATTTCAATAGCTAAATAAATATAAATAAAAATTTCAATAATCGCAATTTCAATCATCTTCATTTTAATCAATAATCTCTATTTACATTTTGATTTTCATCTTTATCTCCATCTTATAGCGCATTCTTTGCTGGAAAAAATTCTGCATTTTTTCTCACCCCTTTAAGAGTTCTGCATTTTTTCCATTGCATTTGACCTCAAATAAATCGTGTTCTTTTCTCTAACATTCTGACCGAAAAAGTATAACAAATGCAGAATTTTCTGACCTGTGAAATTTAGCGATTCTGCATTCTGCTCTTTAGTAATACCAACAAAAAAAAAATAATTTTGACATTAATATTTCGTGCTGTGACAATTGTGATAAGCAAAAAGTTCCAAATTTGAAAAATTTTAAAAATTTAATCCACTATGTCGGCGTTATACATAACCTCAATCGTAAACACATCGGAAATAGATACAACAGTTCGGCCATCAAATGTAAAAAATGTTGCATTTTTTCCGTTCTCTTCTCAGCTCAAAATTCAGGTCAGAATCTAAAAATTCTGCATTCTGTGAGGTCAGAATTTTTTTCAGAAAAGAAAGTAAAGAAAGAAAAAAAAGTCTCTATCTAAATCTCACTCTCAAACTTAAACTCCATCTCAATGTCTAAATCTTATTGTTCACCCTAGAAGCCACTAGTTTTTTTTTGTGTTACAATAACCCTATAGTGTTTCTGCTCATTCCAATATAAAGGGTTTTATTTTTTAGAGGCAGAGTACTTTAATTGGCAACACTATTTTTTATGGCAGCTGATTTGGCTATTCCCAGTGGGCATTTTAGCGAGTGCTCCACAAAAGAAGGCATGCTACCACTGCTATCATTGGCGTCAATACACCTTCCATGATCACTGCATTGATGAGTATTTCTGTAAGGCCTACTTTTTGAAGGTTCTGATTCTTTTTATATTATTTTATACGAAAACATTTACAAAAAAAAATTCCACAAAGAATTTAAATGCACAGAACAGTTTGTAAAAAAATGTAGATTACAAAAATTTTTTTTTGTCCGAGTTGGATCTCGAACCCGGGCTCCCGAAAGCTTACTTTCATTTGTTTTGATGCAAAATAAGCAATTGATTCTTAACAACCACGGTAGATGAGTGGGCAAGATGTCGGACCGCCACATGAGAGGACTATGGTTCAAGTCTGAAATTGTTAGTCGTTTTTTATTTGAAGTTGATATTTATATTGCTTTTCGTT
The DNA here is from genome assembly GCA_963920525.1 of Dichetophora obliterata. Classification (NCBI taxonomy): domain Eukaryota; kingdom Metazoa; phylum Arthropoda; class Insecta; order Diptera; family Sciomyzidae; genus Dichetophora; species Dichetophora obliterata. Next base: position 85,698,288 of record OY986439.1, on the reverse strand, counting down.
CTAACGTGACTTCTCGAAAGAGCTCTTCTGGCAGATCTCTTTTGAGCAAGGAGAGCGGAAGGCCTGGAAAATTTTCCCATTTCATACAAGCAATACAACGGTGTTTGCAAGGAGTGTGGAAAGTCTGTTAAAACCTAACGCAGGCCTGCTAGAAGGCCTTCGTACACCTGCAATTGCCCACTGGGTTATCGATTGCTTTTAAGTTGAATTGTTAGTCAATGTTTATGTTTATGTTTATGTTTATGTTTATGTTTATGTTTATGTTTATGTTTATGTTTATGTTTATGTTTATGTTTATGTTTATGTTTATGTTTATGTTTATGTTTATGTTTATGTTTATGTTTATGTTTATGTTTATGTTTATGTTTATGTTTATGTTTATGTTTATGTTTATGTTTATGTTTATGTTTATGTTTATGTTTATGTTTATGTTTATGTTTATGTTTATGTTTATGTTTATGTTTATGTTTATGTTTATGTTTATGTTTATGTTTATGTTTATGTTTATGTTTATGTTTATGTTTATGTTTATGTTTATGTTTATGTTTATGTTTATGTTTATGTTTATGTTTATGTTTATGTTTATGTTTATGTTTATGTTTATGTTTATATGTTTATATGTTTATATGTTTATATGTTTATATGTTTATATGTTTATATGTTTATGTTTATGTTTATGTTTATGTTTATGTTTATGTTTATGTTTATGTTTATGTTTATGTTTATGTTTATGTTTATGTTTATGTTTATGTTTATGTTTATGTTTATGTTTATTTTTATGTTTATGTTTATGTTTATGTTTATGTTTATGTTTATGTTTATGTTTATGTTTATGTTTATGTTTATGTTTATGTTTATGTTTATGTTTATGTTTATGTTTATGTTTATGTTTATGTTTATGTTTATGTTTATGTTTATGTTTATGTTTATGTTTATGTTTATGTTTATATGTTTATGTTTATGTTTATGTTTATGTTTATGTTTATGTTTATGTTTATGTTTATGTTTATGTTTATGTTTATGTTTATGTTTATGTTTATGTTTATGTTTATGTTTATGTTTATGTTTATGTTTATGTTTATGTTTATGTTTATGTTTATGTTTATGTTTATGTTTATGTTTATGTTTATGTTTATGTTTATGTTTATGTTTATGTTTATGTTTATGTTTATGTTTATGTTTATGTTTATGTTTATGTTTATGTTTATGTTTATGTTTATGTTTATGTGTATGTTTATGTTTATGTTTATGTTTATGTTTATGTTTATGTTTATGTTTATGTTTATGTTTATGTTTATGTTTATGTTTATGTTTATGTTTATGTTTATGTTTATGTTTATGTTTATGTTTATGTTTATGTTTATGTTTATGTTTATGCTAATAAGTTTATGTTAAGATTTATGTTATTGTTAAATTCTAGTACAAAAAAGATAATTTTATTGATTTTTTACGCTTGATTTGAACTTATTTTAAACTTTTTTTTTGTTTAGAAATTTTTCGTTTTTAGATTTACTTTGTGGTCTTTTCCGCTTTCGTTTTCGGGTTTTTTCTTTCATTTCGTGGTCCTGAAATGGAAACATAATAAGCTACATTATTCCTTATTCTTTTCGTAAATATTTCGAAATTATTGAATACAAACCAGCTTTCTTTGCTCCTCAATCTGTGCTCGTCTTATTTCTCTTAGTCGACTTTCTTCCAGAACCTCACGAAAGCGATTAAGTTCTTCATTGTAAAACTGGCGAGAAGATTGCATTTTATCTATTTGGGTTTTTAAATATGAGTTTCTGTTAAGAACATTTTCATATTCGATTTCATACAGTCTCGATCTGCTCGCTATTCGCTCCCTTAGATTCTAGAAATATTTGATAATGACTTTAATTATGACAGACAAAAGCATTTCATACAAGAAGTATAAAAGTTTCTATTGACCTGTGTTTCATTATTAATAAAGTCCATTAAATTTTGAAAGCAATCATTTTCGTTATTTATTTGCATCAGAACATTTTCTTTTTCACTTTTCAATCTCTTTGTGCTTTGTTCAGATTCATGATTCAAAACATCAGTATTTGATTCATAGAATTTAGAAACGTAAGCACCCTCCAATCTATTGAGAACTGCAAGAGTTATAAAAAAAGATCCTTTCCCAGTACATATTCTCAAGATTTTTTCAAAAACGCTCACTTAATTCCTGCATTACGTTGTTTACGTAACTCTCTCTGATATGTCCTGACAACGTTTTTGACACTCGTCGTACGAATTCTGTCGCATTAATGCTATCCCTCCAGTTACTGCTATCAATCGAATATCGTGTGAAAACGTCTCTCAGTGGTTCATGTATTATCAGCGTGGTTTCGGCACCTCTATGAATGAATGCAGGCTTTAAGCTACTTAAAACATGTGGTTTGCCTAATTTTACCTCAAAAATTCATTCAAATCAAAATACATGTCATCAATTTGCTGCAAATAACATAACAATATCAGCTTTGTATACTTCACCAACTCATTGATATCAATTATGAACTTTTTTTCTTCTACGCAAGTCTGTCGCACTAACGACAAAGTTTTTACAAAGCCCTCAACTGAGTAAGAACGTCGACATATGAAATGTTCAAAACTCCAACCGAATATTGTTTGCGCTAATGACTCCTCTCCTTCAAATGATTTCTCCTTGCAGTGAAGTATATTTGCTTTAATTTCCAGCTTATCGAATATTTGGCAACCCAAATGATGTAAGGCCACATATTTGACCCACTCAAATTGTTTGTCTGTCTCCGCGTTCTCGTCAGTATTCAGTTTCGGAAATGGAAATCCGCCCGCTGTTATGGAATTAACCGTTGACTCTTCATAATCCATAATTTAGTTAATTGCGTTAATTAAAAAACACGAAATAACAAAAATCCTGAATTATTGTAAAAAAGTTATAAAAAAAAACAAAGCGTATAAATCGGTCAGATATTAAATTATGACTGAAATGTGAAAAGGCATATTATGGAAACGTAACTACGATATTATTTATATTCGTGCATTTTAAATAGACTTTACAGTATGGGAGAAGTGAAAAGATGATCTTCTATGATAAAGAAGATATTTAAAGAAAGTGAAGGAAATTTTTCTATATAAAATTTACCATGGGACCAAATTTAAAATTAAAAAAATTGTAAAAAAGATTTGGAAGATCTAATCATTTTTAGGATGATGGGATACTTCAATGCTTTGAGCACAGCTTGTCTTTCTGAAAATTTGATGGAGGGTTTTGTCTATAGAGTGATTATTTATTTTCTATCCTAAGCATTTGTTAATGTTTTGTTTTGTTTAAGGGTTAAATATACACTCCACGGAAGTTGATTTTATAAAAGTATTCTTCGAAAATTTCTGCTTTAGTGGGTTTCTTCTTATTTGATCAAAAGTTTGGACAGAGAACATGTTTCTCAAACTCTCAATAATAAGCCGGCTAACCGTAATTATTTGAATTAGTTACTATACTATATTTCTATAAGCGCTTATGGGCTAAGTTGTTATTCTTTTCTTTCACAATCCATCATTACCTTCAGTTTATTTTGATAATAAGTCTAAACTTTTACCACATATTAATGATATTGTGGTAAGTTTCTCCTAATATGAACTTTTAACGATTTCGCAGTGTTCGATTTTTTTTTTCAATATTTTATATAGCTATTATATATTTTGAGACTTCTATAAAAATATTTCGGCTTGAATTTGTTGAAATAGCAAAACATCGAAATTGACGACCAACCTATACACAAATGTTTCATATATGCAATGCCATTGATTTTTAAAACTGCTACAAAAACATACTTAAATAGTAATTTCAAGTCGCGGGGACTTTTTTTTATTTGTATATTAAAATTATTTATGTTAAAGATTTCAGCGGTTAAATATATCGCACACTGAATACAAAACAGTCACAATACGAAATTTTCCAAAATCGACTTTTTGTCATAAATCAAATCACAATACACATCTCTAACTTCTGTAAAAATTTCTTTACCATCACTTTCTTCCTTAGCTGGAAAAATACCGTTATGTATGTTTGAAATGATAATTGCATTGCTTCTGTACTCTCAACTGAAGAGTTTTATTTTGAGTTGTGTCCAGGTGTTCTAAATGAAATGACATGGTATGTTACACATAAAGTGTTTTATTTCAAGTTGTGACAGTTGTGTTGAAAGAAGTGAAAAAAATTATCGAATATAAATTCGAATTGTGCTCCTACAGCTGAAAAATAAAGTAAAATTGAATGCGTTATTTTGATATGTGTCATTTTTTTTTTGAAATAATTGTGATTAACATTAGTTTTAGCCAAAATTTACACGTCAAATAGATACGAGCATTGCCATTTGTTTATTGATGATTGGCTATTGTTGTGAAACATCGTGCAGCAGTGAAATTTTTGAATTGTAGAGTGCCTCGTGCCTATTTGACGACACTAAAATATTCGTAACTTTTTAACCGACATAATTTGTTTAGTTTTTGTTTTGTTTGTTTATTTTTTTAGAAAATTTAAAATTTTCAAAGAAAAAAATTAAAGATACATATTTTAATCAATAATTCTGCAAAGTTCTACAATAAAAAGTTAAAGTCACGTGATAACTTTATTCTTCTGCAGACTATTTTGACCAAATCAAGATTTTTATGATTTTTATTAGAAGTTATTTCTAATAAAGCCATTTTATACCAAAAAAAAATTGACTTTTGTTTATTTAATTTTATTTTATTTAGCAGTATATTTTTAGAAGTAAATATTTAATTGATTTATCCTTCTCAAAAAAAAAAAAAAAAATTTGTCTTTGAGCCCAAAGTCACAAAATTTTAAATTTTGTTTTACATTCAACTCTTTGACATATTTTGATTTTTTTTTATGCATAAAATTTTCGAATATTTTTAATGAATTGTGTAAAAATTGTTGGTAACTGGAAAAAAATTTTAGATTATGCTCGCTATATTCGAAAAGACTAATGCTTTCAGACGTAAAGAAAAAGGACATACAAGATCTGGCAAATAGAAACCACATCCCAAAAAGCTCCTATGAGACGTATTATAAAAACATAACTAATACATATTAATTTAAAACTAAAATAACATTTTAAATATTAAATTTTTTTAATGAAGTGAGCAATAATTTTCTTTTAATACTGTTATGATTATTTTTATTTTTTTTTTGTTATAAAATATTTACATTCTAATAATAAAAACAAATATTAATTAATTTTTCTTGCGAATTTTCTTATGGGACTGTATGGTAATCAGTTGACGAATGGGTTTTTTAAAAATGAAAGCTTTTTTATCAGTTAAAGAGGCGCAACTTGAATTTTGATTGAAAAATTTAATTCAAAGTGTCATAACTCTGAAATGTTTTTAATTGCACACTCCTGCTATAAAATGACAAGAAATTTAGACTTTGAACTTAAATTATGAAATAAATTTCATGTTTCTTGGTCATTTTCTTACTTAAATGATTGTTAATTAGGAGACTTTAAAAATTAAAGGCTTTTTATCAGTCAAAAAAGCACAATTTGAGATAATAGTCGTATGAAAAAATTTCAGTTAAAAAGTCTTAACTCAAAATTATCCCTTATTTGCACAATTATCATATAAAATTAAAAAAATATACCAAAACTTCCTTTAAAATGGGGTTTCTGCATTGTGGAATCAAATTTGTTTATAATATTGCAATCGTTTGATCTTAAACAGTTTTTTGCTTCTCCTGAAAATTTATGTTTTTCGAGTTGTGACGGTTTTGTATTTAGTGTGCTCTACTGCTTAAAACACCCAGTATAATTAGTGCTTTACGCTTAAAAGCTTTTGGCCAACTCTCCAAAAATAAAACTTCACAGCTCAAAGCTTATGTACTTATTCGTAAGCTTTGAGTGTTATTAAAAAAAGCTTCTCTGTTTCTTTCAATGCAGTCTTCTCAGTTTTTATTGCCTTTTTCACGTATTGTCTCTTTCTGTTTTATCCAAACTGGAAGAAGTTTACGTTGCAATCTGTTTCTTCTGTCCTACACATCAACAATAAATATACTGATGCCGGTTCGAATAAAAAAATAAAAAAAAGTCAAAATTTGTTCCGTTTGCCGCTTACCAAGGTAAGCAGCAGCAGCATCAACATCCATCGTTCAGCTAAGAAGCACCTTTATAAAGACTTGGGTAAGGTTAGTTAAGTGATTATAAAAGTTGGTTGCATTCTTTATTTTGTGTTGTTGTTGTTGTTGTTGTCTCTCTTGTTATGTTGTGCTACATCTTCATGTTTGTTATGCTGCGGTTGTTTGGCGGAATAACATTTCTGAGCCATATTGTGGCAAATAATGGCGCGAGTGACCCATATTTCAATGAATTGTTTTTGTTAAGAATTTTTTTTTAGATTGTAGAGAATGTAAAGGAAAAGATGGTGCTTCATTGAAAGAAAATAATTATGCTATCGCTATCATTTTACTTGAAATCATTTAATTATTGGCTTTAATGGATATCATTGAACTCTTAAATATCTTAAATATCAATAGAAAGGTTTTTTACACTGACTTTTAACCACTTTCAGCATCTTAAAAGGTTAACTAAATTTGGTGTTATATATTTGGCGTTATTTTTTTTTATATCTTTTTGTCAAAAAAAATTGCTATGTCATTAAGCGCTACTTTTCGTTTATGAAGGATTGTAAAAAGAATTTTGAGAGGTTTTTGAACGTTTGTTAATAGCAATTAAGGTGATCTTATAAACATGTATATAGTGTTAGGGTGGGTAAAATAAGTTGGGGGCAGAAAAACTTGAAAGAGCGTAAAGAAAAAACAATGTACGGAAAACTCTAAGAAAATTTGGCCAAAAACTATAGGCATAAGATCAAAACTTAATATCTGTATATGGGCATTTCGGAAAAAAGTCTACCGTGACCAAAAAATTAAAACTTATTATATGATACATATTATCTAAGAGAACTGTTTAAATTGTACTAAGAGGGCACAACTAGTTGGGGCGTACAAGAAATGCTCTTGTTTACAATTTTTTTGGTCACACATTAAAATAATTAATAACAAATTTTTTTACATATTACTTCTGACCAGAATCATGTCGCTGTCGTGTCGGTGAGAGAGAATCGCTAAGAGTTGGCCCAGAATTGTAGCGTTGGCTTTGTCGTTTTGCTTTAATTCAATCTGCCATTGTTGATTTTTTTGAACTTGCTTCAGTGTTCTCATCGTACCCCGATTGAACTAATTATTACTCCACTTCCATTTATTTCACTACTTTTTGCAATACTCTTCATATAAATTTACTGCATTTTCAACTGAAGGCTACTCCTATCATTATTAGAGCAAGTAGGAACACTGTTTACTCGCTACATTGGTTGACAGAATCTTCAAGTTTTGTTAAAATATGGCAATATTTTTAGAGAGAAGCTTATACCATGTTCTCACTATCTTAATTTACGGCTCATGCTTAATTTATGCATAAATCATGACCAAATTAAGTAATTTCGCCGTGGAAAAACTGTCAATGAAATTACTTCGAAATTAAGTAATTTATCATAAATTACCACTTAAATTAAGATGCAATCGGTGTCAGCACTAGTTTTTTCGATAAATAATCGAAAAAATCGCATCACAAGCTGTCATTTTTGTAAATAACCAAAACTCAAAGTTCACAATGTTGTTCTGTCCGACTTGCGGTAATATTTTAATGGTAGAGGAAGAAACTACAGGTCATCGCTTTTCATGCAATACATGTCCTTACATTTGCCACATCAATTAAAACATTTCAACGCGTACCTTTCCACGGCTAAAGGTGAGTAGTGCTCTAAGTATTTGAGACGAACTATTATTAAGATTCCTGCAATGTTTTAGGAAGTGGATCATGTTATGGGCGGTGCAGCTGCTTGGGAGAACGTAGATTCAACTGATGCTTATTGTCCGGCTTGTGCTCACAAACAAGCTTATTTTATGCAGATGCAAAATCGCTCTGCTGATGAACCTATGACCACATTTTACAAATGCTGTAATCAAGCACGAAGATGCTTACAATCGGACGAAGTTATAGCTCTACCAACCGACACTGTTTATGGTCTAGCCTGCAATGCCAACAATGAGAAAGCCATACAAAATTTGTATGAAATCAAAGGACAAGACTGTCATAAACCAGTGGCAATTTGTGTGAAAGACTTGGCTGCTCTTCGTTGCTATGGTAAAGCTGAGCATATAAACGATGCGTTGTTGAAACGTTTGCTGCCGGGATCCAGAATGATAGTTATCGAACGTTCACAGAATTTAAGCATTAGTTTCCTCAATCCAAGTACTAGAAAAATTGGTATTCGTATTCCCTAATTCCAATTCATTCACCAGCTGTGCGATGAGCATCCATTGCTCTGACTAGCGCAAATCCTTAGCCGAACCAAGCAGTTTGAATGTTGAAGAATTTTCGACGTTGTGGCCTCAGCTAGGGGGTGTCTTTGATGCTGGCCAGCTGGGACTAACCAAAGAGTGTCGTTCTGCATCAACGGTTATTGACTTGTCACAACCGGAAAAATTTAAAGAGTACGTGCAGGATGTGCGATTAAACAAACGCTCGAAGTTATGCCTGGATTCGGTATTAGAAACCTTATACTGCTAAGAACACTGCTAAGAACTGATAAAACGATGATTCCCATATATAATTCTGCTGTCATATAAAGTGCTCCCATTTCGTCCAACATTAATCATATTTATCTCGTTGGAAAGATAATAAAAAAACCAACATGTTACAGTATAGAATTTTGAAAATTAAAAAGCAACTATGGAACGTTTTATTTGTTTTTTTAAATTTTAAGTACATAGTATGACAGTATATATATTTAAAATTAAAAATAGTGGAAACTTATCACTTTTTCCTGGTCGGACATGCTAAATAAAACAAAAACTTCAAAATTCACGTTGATGCCTTGCGATGGTTTATTTACTTTCATTGCTTTACTTACTTTTGCCACAAAATAAGCAAATATATGAGTTGCCAACGAACTGTCAAAACAAATTATGAACAGCTAGTTTGAACGCAGTTGATTTAAGTGAAGTAATCTATGGCAAATTAAGTTATTTATGCCGTAGTATGAACGTAGTATTAGAGAGCTCTCAAATAAACGACAAAGATTTCAAAATAGAAATAGAAACATTTCTATCTTGACGTTCTCGTTGTCGTATTCTGCCGCAATTTTCTCCCATAACTGTCTGACCAGAATCATGTCGTTGTCGTGTCGGCAGGCAGAGCGCTGACAGAGACAATGCAAACTTATGGGAAAAAATTGCTGCAGAATACGACAACGATAAAGGCCAAGATAGAAATGTTTCTATTTCTATTTTGACTTTGTCGTTTATTTGACAGCTCGCTCAGCTTCTCCTTCCTACTTGCTCTAATAATGATAGGAGTAGCCTTCAGTTGAAAATGCAGTAAATTTATATGAAGAGTATCGCAAAAAGTAGTGAAATAAATGGAAGTGGAGTAATTATTAGTTCAGTCGGAGTACGATGAGAACACTAAAGCAAGTTAAAGAAAATCAACAATGGCAGATTCAAGGCTCATTTATAAGGTTGTGGCACTTGAGAGCGAACTCGGTCGAACTGTCAGAATGGATGAAAAGTAATGAAGAAAATAAATGCTTAGAACAAGGAAAAGCACAGTGACAGTTCGAGCAAAGGCGGGAAAAAGAGTGCATTTCTCCAAGTGCCACAACCTTATAAATGAACCTTGAATAAAAGCAAAACGACAAAGCCAATGCTACAATTCTGGTCCAACTCTTAGCGATTCTCTCTCACCGACACGACAACGACATGAGTCTGGTCAGACTGTAAGGTTTGCATTGTCTCTGTCAGCGCTCTGCCTGTCGACACGTCAACGACATGATTCTGGTCAGACAGTAAGGTTCGCATTGTCTCTGACAGCGCTCTGCCTGCCGACGAGACAAAGACATGATTCTGGTCAGACAGTAAGCTATATATTTCGTCGCTTGAGAAAATAAATGTGGTATGTGTAAATTTCCACTTTTGAGATTATTGAGAAAAAGAGGCTATATATTCTTTAATTTAAAACACAATAGTAAATCCGTCTAAAGCTTTATTAAAAGTAAGAAGAAATTTGTTGGCATTGCTAGCATAATGCATTACCTAGAGGACATGACTTGTGATCCGCTTTAAATTTAATCCGACTTATTTTCGGATTTCTTTCATACTTTTTACCTTCTACTTCATTTCAATCAGATAGTGAGACGAATACTTCGGAAAGCCTTTAAATATAGGTAGTCTTAGTGTTATTGTTAATGAAGTCCTGGGTGAGTAACTAGCTCTTGAGTCTGATGTGCAACCAGGTATTGATGGTTTTCTTCCACTATATTTATAGACGTGTGCTCCAGCATTGGCTTTCCCGCTTGCATTGGTATTTATGTAATAACTCCCTAGCAAATGGTGAATTTTTGTCCATATGAAAATGCTCTTTTATTACCCTTGTGCCTAAGTCTGGGTCAAAAAACGAGGTTACCAATTATCGTCTGATATGTAAAATTTTATCAATTTCTAAATTGTTTGAAAAGATTATCTATAGTAAATTCACTTTTTTCGTTAAAGAAATAATTAAATAATTTTATGATCTATTAAATTATTACATGAATTAAATTGGGAGCTTTAGATCAAGTAAGTTTTTAAGAAGGCAACAACAACTCTGTATAGAGTATATCAAAATTACAGCCCTATTCTGGCAAATTAACAAATTGTTAACTAGTATTTTGAATATTTCTATGAGTTTGTTGTAGTTTTTTTTATTTCAAAACAAAATTTGAAGCTCAAAAATAAAAAATTTTGATAAAAATTGTCAACTGCTTTTCAGTTATTGACAATTTCATTAAACAATTTTGTTTTTTTAGCTTTAAATTTTGTTTTGAAAACAACAAACACATAGAAATATTCAAAATACTGGTTAACAATTTGTTAATTTGCCAGAATGGGGCTGTTAGAAAAAAATTTTCAAAAAATCTAGAAAAATAGCACTCAATCGTTAGAAAATCGGGCTTCATTTAGCGCCATGGCTGATTTTCTGAATATTAAGTATATATTTTTCGTTAAATTGACACCAGAAGTGGGGAATATTTTAGGAAAATTATCCAATCATTTACGAATTATTTCGGTAAATTGAAAAAACTTAGCGCAAATGTTTTGAAATCTTATTACATTTTAGTAAGTTTTTTATCGTTTATTTATCATCGGCTATAATTACGAGAAACATTTTCTCTGAAAAAAAGAATTTTTAATCGAGTCCCTGGAAATATTTTGGATTTTTTGCAAAAAAAAAAACACCTTTTTTAAGATTTTAAACAGCATTCTGGGAGAATAATGCTTTTTATGGGCCCCATACACTCTGCAACCAAAGCAAAGCTGGAAGTGTAACTTGGAAGTTTTTGACAGTTATCACAATGAAGTCACAGCGTGTGTGTCGAAGTTACGCAACTCATTGACGGTTGCAACTCAGGTTGCAGCAAAATTAAAATCGTTTAATATTTTGGTCGCAGTTGCTGTTTTTTGCTGCGTTGTTGTTGCGTTGCAGCGTGTATGGCAAAGTGGTTTGCTGCAACCATCGCAGCGTGTGTGTCAAATGTATTAAAAAAGACGTTATCTGGTTACAGTTCCACTAATATTTTGATTGCAGTGTGTATGGGCCGCATAATACTGACGAAAAACATCAAACATTACTATTGTTAACATTAAATTAAATTGAAAAATTACCAATATTCAGAGACTTGAACTTCGGCCACGTGCGTGTAAGTGCATGGGCTTATCCATTCGACCATCGCTGTTGTTCAACAATCATCGCTTAGTTTGCTTCATTAAGAATCGTTCGCTTTGTAAGTAATTTTAAAGCATTTTTTATTTATTTATTGGCCAAACAAGGCAATGCAATTTACTTATTCTAACTTATTCTAACAGGTTTTGTTTACTTATTACTAAGTTTTTTGTTTTTCTTCTCCCCTTTCCTTGTTTTTATTTTATTTTTTATTTTTTATAGATATATAAGAAATGCATCCTTAAAATAAATCACTTGTGGTGTACAAAAAAGAAAAACTTACATGTATTTCTATAAAATATCCAAGTTTTGTAACTTATGTTTCTCCAAATTTAAGAAATCATGCTGTAGAATGTTGCAAGCTGACTTGATATCTATACAGTTTTTCTTCAAATTATTTCTGCGTGTATACAATTTTTAGAAAAGTAACTTTTATTATACTTTCATTTCTTATATTTAAGTAAGAACTTGTCTTCAAAACTAACAGCCCTATTCTGGCAAAGTGACAATTGTTACTAAGTATTTTTATTATTTCTGTGTGTTTGTTGTAACTTTTTTATTTCAAAACGAAATTTGAAGCTCAAAAATAATAAATTTTGATAAAAATTGTCACCTGCTTTGCCAGCAGTGACAATTTCATTAAAAAATTTTGTTTTTTTGAGCTTCAAAGTTTGTTTTAAAATCAAAAAATTACAACACATAGAAATTTTAAAAATACTGGGTAACAATTGTCACCTTGCCAGAATACGGCTGTATGAAGCTGTTTTGATAAACGTTGCAATGACATCAAGACGTGAGGTCGTTAAATCATGTAAAAATGCTATACATGAAAGTGAAACCTCTAGAGATTATAGAAAAACCCATGCCTAAGAATTGAAGAAACAGTTTCCTTATTTAGGGGAAGCAGATTTTTTTGAATGCACATAGCTGACTAGACAGTCTGTTTCGGAAATCGCTACATTTTTCTCTTTAGTAGTCTTTGAGTGATTAAGCTGTGATCAACTCACTGTTTAAATTTGCATATGATTTCACGCATTAGGAACTCATTCATTTAAATTATATAGAACAAATTGAATGTTCAAATAGGCTACTAATCATATGACGTTTTAAAGCAGTAGGTCACTTATAGATTACCGCCATGAACTCAACCAAGGTTGCCATTTGTTCTAGTTGCTTTTTTATTTATTTCAATATTCAATATTTGTTCTATATAATTCAAATGAATGAGTTCCTAATGTGTGAAATCATATGCAAATTTAAACAGTGAGTTGATCACAGCTTAATCACTCAAAGACTACTGAAGAGGAAAATGTAGCGATTTCCGAAACACACTGTCTAGTCAGCTAAGTAATTGACTCTATACAGAGTTGTAGTTGTTGTTGTTGCCTTCTTAAAAACTTACCTGATCTAAAGCTCGCAATTTAATTCATGTATAAAATAAATAATCTTACCACTGTAACATGATTTATTAAAGTTAAATCAACACAATCCAATCTTACAATTTTTAGCAATTTCATTTTAAGCAATTTCGATATTGGATCGCAATGTGATGTGATTTACACGGATTTTTCTAAAGCTTTTAGTAGGATTAAATACAATTTGTTGATAAAAAAGCCGAGGTTAATTGGAATTCACTCTAGTTTAGTGAAATAATTCAAATAGTTCGTATTAACAACATTTCATCAAAAGTTATAAACGTGTCCTCCAGAGTTCGCCAAGGAAGCCATTTAGGACCCTTACTGTTTATTATATTTGTCAATGATATTCCATTGGCCTTCAAACATTCGCAACGCTTAATGTACGCAGATGACCTCAAATTTCATCGTCCTATTAATAATACTTTTGATTGTTTTAAACTACAAAAAGATTTACATGGTTTATCTTCTTATTGTGAATTAAATTTGTTACCGTTTAATGCTACTAAATGCGAATGCTTGTCCTACTGCAGACAAAACTCTCCTGTACTTCTTGCTTACGTTTTAGGTAATGTTGAGTTGAAAAGAATTTATGTAAAAAAGGACCTAGGAGTTGTATTCGATCCCAAACTTAGCTTCACCAAACATATAGACTTCTTAGTTTCCAAGTCAAGTTCAATGCTAGGTTTTATTCTAAGAAATTGAATAGAGTTCTCGGATCCCTTTACTCCAAGGTCTTTGTACTTTGCGTTTGTTCGATCTGTGTTGGACTACTTTTGTGTTGTGTGGGATCCATTTTATTCAGTGCATTCCCAGCGTATCGAAAAAGTTCAAAAGCCTTTTACTAGATCTGCGATTCGGCTTTTACATTGGGACATAGATATGCCACCTTATCATACTAGGTGTTTGCTTATTGGTATGCAAGATCTGAAAACACGCAGGAAATATTTTTGTATAATGTTTATTAGAGACATAATTAACTATCATATAAGCTGCCCTATTTTGCTATCCAAAATTGGTCTTTATTCACCCAGTCGTTACTTAAGATCTCGGAATTTATTTTATATATCGTATCATAGGGCTAATTATTGCATGAATGAACATATTATTCAGTGCTTAAATCATGCTAAATCAGTATGTCAGTTCATTGATTTTTATTCTTCCAAAAGTAGAGATGCATTTAAACAAAATTTAAGGTTGAATGTAATGAACGTAAGCGGTTTAAAGTGACTAATTATATTATATCTAATTTTAAACCTAGCATAATTAAGTTTTTCCAAGTAGTCTGTAAGAGTCATGTATGCTCTGATTGATGATATATAATAAATAAATAAAAAAATAAAAAAACAAAATTCGAAAAAAATAGCGGTAAGTCCACAAAAATTTCGTAATCTATTGCTATGTGTCTGCAAATAGGCCTGAAATTCTGAAGAATATTGCTCCGCCAGATTTTGCATAATAGCCCCTTTTTCTCATTAATCTCAAATTGAAAATTTTCACAAACGACATTTATTTTCTCAAGCGACGATTTGAAGAAAATAATTTTTATGTTATGACCAAATATTGCATTATTATTTTAGAGCAAATTTTCGAGGGCTTAAAAAAATGTTTTGCCGTGATCACTGCTGCTCATCACTGGATCATCCGAAACAAAAACAAAAGGAATCATTAGTTAATGAAATTATGCCACTGATGAACAAAGTGATTTGAAAATTTTAGATTTTTCGTAAAATGGCGGATGTTGAAATTCAAAGTTGCTTTTTTGACCAAAATATCACTCGCATTTTCGGGCAAAATAAAAATGTAATCGACCAAAAACAAAATAATTCATTCATCAGGAGGGTAATTATGTATAGAATTTGGGAGACCATTTTCAAACTGATCGGTAAAGCCGTTCTAAAGTTACAGTGATTACCGACTTTGAAAACATGGTTTTGACTACAACGTGCATGCAGATACCAGAGCTGGGCGATAAGGATTACGATTACTTTATGATTACGATTGTAGTAATCTTAAAAAAAAAAAAAATGGGATTACGATTTAAGTAATCCTCCATCGAACGATGTTAGATTACGATTGCAGTAATTGTAATTTTAAAAAATTTGAAATTACAATTACTGCAATCGTAATCTTAGCTCATCCGATGAACGATTACTGTAATTGTAATCCCATGTTTTTTTCATAAGGATTACAGTAATCGATTGCAAGGATTACTAATTAAAATTACAACTTCAATTAATGCAAGTGAAAACCACTGCTTTTTATATAAAGTGTGTTTTAATGAGAGAAAATGTACTTTTTTGTAGTTTTATTTTACAACATAATTTTACAACATTTCTATACGAAGCAACATATTACACAAATTAATAAATAACTTCAATATTAACAATATAAAAATTTGTACATTAGAAACAAGGAAAAAATAGTTTATTAGGCAATAAAATGCACATTGTGTATTCAATTATTAAATGACTTCATTATTAGCTTTTAATAATACTAATTTTTCGAAGGAAAAGTCGGAAAGAGCATGACGACGTGGACTATTTATTATACCAGCGAAAGAAAACAATCTTTCTACCGGTGCAGACGAAGCAAGGGGCGTATTAAACTTCAAGGAAGCTTTTTTAAGCAAAGGATATTTCATGAATATCTCCCGACTAGTGTCAGCATCGTTTAGATACGCGTGAAGTTGTTGACTTATAATATTTGAACGATCACTTGTTCCGCTCTCGTTCCGGTCAGATAAATCGCAAGAAATTTCTAAAAAGATATCAATTCGTATTAGAAATTTGTTATTCAAGGCTGTGTTTATATTGAAAAGTACCGTCAAAATCGTAAAAATCTTCATCCAATTGCGATTCTTCACAATGGCTGTAAATACCGCCACCTTCCAGGGTTGTTTTTATTTCACGAATGACTAAATTATACACGTCTTGTTCGGAAATATTGGGCAGCCTGTTGCCAAACGTTTTAAACCACCGCATTTTCACATCAGGTAAAAGAACGGTACCAACTATAGCATCACTTGCTTCCGTTGATAAAGTAAAAAACTTTACAAATCTTTCGTTCAGCTTACTTTCTAGACAAACTGCAGTTCCTTTCAAAAATTGAAGGCTGTCTCCTTGTGCCATTTTCTTCAGTTTGACACTCAATGAAACTAAAGATGGAATGAGACATCCAAAAAGCATATTTTTTTCTCTTTGTAGATAGTCCAGAGTTGAACTTATTGGTGACATCCTCTATCACAAAACCAAACTTACTTTTTAATGAATTGGTTCATTGCAATAGATCCATCATATGCAAAAATTTTTGATCATTGCTGATCAGTTGTAAAAACCGGTTATGCTATAAATAAATTCAATCAGCATGTGCATCGACTTTCTCAAATATGCAATACTTACCATGCGCTTAGCAACACATCAGCTGCTGTTGTGTAGTGACTATTTATTACAGTAACTAATTAAGCTAATATTGAGTTTTGTTAATATTTTAGAGTATAAACTTATACAATGGGGATTCTTATCACCATAAACATTCAGCATTAACATTTTTTTGTTGTTGTCTTTTTTTGTCATTTTGGTTTCATTGAAAACATTTAATGTATTGCATTGATGGTAGGCTTAACTTGTTAATCATTTTTCCTCATTGCAATAGTTTTACATATATAAAAAAAATAAACAATAGTGTTTTATAATACTAGTAAATAAAAGTAATCCTTGCAATCGATTACTGTAATCCTTACAAAAAAACATGAGATTACAATTACAGTAATCGTTCATCGAATGAGCTTAGATTACGATTACAGTAATTGTAATTTAAACTTTTTTGAAATTACGATTACTGCATTCGTAATTTGAGATCACTCGATGAACGATTACAGTAATCCTAATTTAACAATTTTTGAAATTAGGATTAAAATAATCGTAATCCTTACCGTAATCAATTACATCTGTAATTCTTATCGCCCAGCTCTGGCAGATACAAAACCCTTATTAAAACTTATTTATCTCCATAAATAATAATCCGATCAGTTTAAAATTTTTAGCAAATTCTTTTGAAATACTCTACTTTTGGAAAACTTAAATAAAAATTTGTTCCCAAAATTCGAACTAGTGTTCCCCCTTAATTTAAGAAATTTATACATAATTGCATTTACCATGTTAAGTAAATGGAAGGTATTGGCTATAGATAATAAAAAAAATGATCGAGGCAAGGAAAGAAAAATACATTAAATTTGTATTTTAATTACAATATGATATGATTACTTAACAACCTAATTACCTAATTATCCTATTTATTTAAAATGTAAATTCAAGTAACGTAACACCAGCAACGTCACGCTTGATAAAAAAGTTTTATCAGAGACATTTTTAAATTTGATCGCTTGAAAAATAAACTTATATTAAGGGTTCTCACCTAAGCAAGTAAACATGTAAAACGTTTAAACTTTTGATGAGTCATAAAGAGTAAAAAGCGTAAATGTCAACAAAATGACAACTGTGGTAAGGGTTACAGAATCACTTTTATTTAAATTTAAATCTTTTTAAAAACTTTATTATCATAGAACAATAAATAAAATTTGAATTCACTTCAATTCCTTTGAGTATGTTATGATTAGCGCCAAAGGTAACCCCTTATTCACACACGTAGATTTACTTACTAGTTTACACTACAAAAAAGGCTCGGAAATTATGTAAACAAAGTCACGCCCATACAAATTTTGACATATACTATTTTATGCGCATGCAGATACAACTGCGGTCAAAATAATAGCAGTGCGCAACACAAATTCATAAAAATAAAATCAGACAAAAAACAATTATGTTTTTTTTCTCTTTGCTGCTAAATACAGTTACTTAAGAAATGCTCAAAATAATTGAGCCACAAAATTTTTAAATGAAATAACGGTTCTTTGTTTTTTAGCGCCTAAATTTTGAGTAGCATTCAAAAAAATTAATAGCCTAGAAAACCTAAATCTTTTTAATTTTTTGTTTTAGGTACTCTATTTTAAATTAAATTAAGCACATTTTAAAAATACAAAAAAAAAAACATGCACTGATTTTTCTAAAAAACGCGTTAAGTTTCAATTTGTTTGTTTTAATGGTTACTGTTTTTTTTTGACTGCAGTTGTAAATTCACAAGGCTTACAATGTTTACGGGCCAGTTACTTGCTTAGATGAGAACCCTTATTATTTCAAATACTTCTAAAAAAAGTTGCATATAAACATTCTTGCCCAATTCAGAGAGTGTTGCAAATTTTGTAATACAAGTCAAAAATCACTTCTGTTTTGTGTAACATAACGCCAGCACATATTTTTGCTTAAATCTTTAAATCCTTAGGGTCGATTGTTGTATTTATTTTTACTTAATATAGTGCTACTTAATTATTACGCAAATACAAGAAACCTTTTTAAAAATTAGACTTTCACATTTTTTTTTATTATTTATTTGTACAAATCGTACGTAACGAAAGTTTGGAAATTCCCATATGACTTTTTCTTAAAACAATGAATCTTATTAGAAAACACTGCACAGTTAAAAATCTTTCACTAAATTGTAAACCTTTTTGGATAACACTAAAAAAAGATTACTTTTTTAATCCAAGGAAAAGTTTAAAATTTTTCTATCCAAAAAAGATTAGTTTTCCATCCGCAAAAAGTTTAAAAAAAGCAACATCAATATCAACTTAAAATAAAAAACTTTTCTGACCAATTCATGATTTGAACACACGTTCTCTGTTGTGCTGGTTTAATACCTTATCCACTCGTACATCTCAGTTGTTTAGAAAATTACGCTTATTTTTTATCAGAACGAATGCAAGTAAGCTTGCAGTAAGTAAGCAAGCGAGCAGAAACCTGGGTTCGAGATCCAGCTAAATTAGAGTAAAATAAAAAAATGTTCTGGCCAGTTCATGATTTGTACACACGTCCTCTTGTGTGCTGGTCCAATACCTTATCCACTCGTCCAACTCAATTGTTAACATAGCTTCGCTTGTTTTGCATTATTACGAATGCAAGTAAGTTCTTTTCAGGAGCGCGGGTTTAAGATCCAGCTAAATTAAACTAATGTTGGGATTAAAAAATAATACTTTTTGAATTAAAATTCTTTTAAATCAAAGTTTGAATTAAAAAGTAGTCCAAAATTTTTAACCGTGTGTATCATAAGACAATTGTATCATAAAAAAAAATATTGGTGTAAGGTTTAATTACAAATTTAAAAGGTTCTTAAATTCTTGTTTTGCGTAGCTGGTAGTTTACATTCAAACAATGAGCTAAAAAGTTTTTAATGGTACTATTTGTAATTGTAGCAATTTGAAACTGAATTCGATTTCAATAGTTATTGTCAAACATTTGGAAGTTTACAAATTGCAATTTAAACCAAAACCAATAATACACGCTATTTTTTTATAATACGATGATAGTGTTTTCTAAGAAAGCTACATTGTTTTGAAAAAAACTAATAAGCAAATCTTTATGTTTAAATGAACGTTATTAGTTTTTTCGGGCCTGCATTCTTTTTGGAATTTTTTTCTGTAAACTTCCCGTAGATTACGTAAATTGATTGAACTTTTAAATATAAAATTATGCATTATATTTATTAAGGCGCTTCACGAAAAAAGTTTCAGATCGGTTGCTTAAAATAATCCTTGGTGTATGTTATGATGATTTTCCACATGTTAATATTTTCTATATATATATTGTATAAAAATGGATGCCTGTAACGTATCTTCATAAAATTTTCAGGGAAGCTGAAGCCACATCTTGAGAGTGTTCCTGTGATGTAAGTTGTCGATTGGACAAAGGGGCGATGTACTTCCTATACAATCAAAATTTGTGATATCGAATAGCTTTGGATTTATAGGCTGCACAGTCTCGGAATTCGGTATTCGACCACAATTTACACGTTCCGTTTCACTGAAAAATTTTATGGGCGTTAGGTGGCACAACATCGGAATTCAGTACTTCATCATAATTTAAAGATGCCATTTGCCTGATAATATCTTATGACCGTTGTACAAGGGGGCTTAGCACCTACCATACAACCCAATTTTTTGATATCGAATAGCTTTGGAGTTACAGGTCGCACATTTAATAAATAAGACTTTCAGTCTAATTGTTTTGCTTTTAAATCAAGCAATAAATACCAAATATTAAAAATACTAAATATTAGTTGTAAAAATATCTCCTCTGCCTTATACACGGTTAAAAACACCAACAGAAGCAAACAATAAAAAAAAAACAAAAATTTCTGCTAATCTATGACCATAACTTCTGATTGGCAAATTCTTTCCACTTATTTCCGATGAATGAGGCTAAGCTAATATAAAATTTTATTAACAAACAATATGCTTGGCAACTCTAAAAAAAAATTAGCCACAATTTGAGTGAGAATGACATAAACGCCACTAAGACTGGCATGAAAAATATAAGTCAACAAAAAGTCATCACAAAACAAACAACAACAACAGGAAGAGCTGTGTTGCCGAACAAAGTACAATAGTAGTACATGTACTACTATTTTTTCAGTCGTACTTCTGTACTGCTGAAACTTAACTTAACTTTATGTTTCATAACTTAAATTTTGTTCCTAAAAATATAATTCCTTTTACAAGTAACCAAAAAAAGCCCTGATATGTCGTCACCCTTACTTGTGCAATACGATGATGAATGGAAAGGTCTTTTAAATTTAAAAAATATTTTAAACGATTTGAAGTTGCAAGAATTTTGGACCAATGTTTCTAAACTTAAAAATAGTTTGGGTGATATCTTGTTTCCAAGTGTTCGTTTGGTGGTTTTTTAAATCCATTCTTTGGTTCCTTTACAGCAGCGCAGTAGCAGAAATTAAGTTTTAAATATGATAAGAAATCAAAACTAAATTCACTTATGACGACTACAGTTAATGAAATTTTAATGTCAACATAATTATTGTATGGCAACGACGCAGAAAAAGGGATGTCATCTTAAAAATTGATCTTACAAAACGAAAAAAGCAGTCCCAAAATTGATCTACTATACCCACATAATTTTTTTGAAATTTTTGAAATTTTACCTTACCTTAAGCTTATTAAGCTTACCTTAAGTTGAATAACCTTAAGTATATTTATATGGATAACCACTAAACGGTTATATGAAAACCATTTTTGTGAAAAATTTCACAGGGGAACAATACTGAAAAACAATTTCCACTCTCTACATAAAAGTATCGTTGTATACCGTACCGAGGACGCTGACAATGAATCTGTCGTTGTATTTTCTGGATTCACAGTTTCAAAGATTTCTTGAAAAATTTGAAAAATAAGTAAATTTATTTCTTAGAAAATAGTAGCCTTTGCAATGGAGTAAAAGTCTTTAAAAAAACACATAAAATGATAAAATTATAGTCAAAACGTTAAACTTGAAAATTTATGCATACAAATTTTATGCCAGATTCGTGTTCGTTATCTAGCTTTTCCAAAATTTACTTTTAAGTCCCCGTATATTTATTGTTTCCCTGTCTTATATATTTGATTAAACTCGGATTTGATGTAAGGCTATTTATATGAATTTTTAAAAAATCCTATATTACTTCTTTTATTTAATAAATATATTTCAAAACATCATTTGTCTAAAGATTGTATTTTATATGAAGCCTTAAGTTGATTTAACTCATTAATTCCTGACCCTTAAAGGGCCAATGCAATTTATATGACATTTCCCGTAGTAACATTTTAAAGCCTAATCAAGAAAAAAAAATTTAAAAAAATTCTTAGACACGACCCTTGAACCAGTTGACCACGTTGTGCGAACGCAACTTTATGCTTTAATGATATAAAAATTATTGGATTTCGACTTTGTTGTTATTGTTCAGACAAAAACAATTTTCAGATGTGAAAACAATACAAAAACCTTATGTACACGCAGAGAAAAAACATAGCTGCAACAACCATGTTTTAAGGGGATCATAGTATGATTTGGATTATGATTGTTGCTAACATGTTCTTAAACATATAATATTTTCTTTGATCATGATAAAATATTATTGAAACAATCATTATTCTCTTATTGGGTCGAGAATAGAATGATTGCAACAACTATATTATGAATTTGTTTTTAGGATCCAGAATATTATTTATTGAAACAATAATATATTTATTTTTTATTTTCATGCACTCCAATTCCATAGCTATTAATGAAGATATATCCCCAGAGGTTTGGCATTGTCTGGGCTGAACAGAAATATTAATTCAATTGAAAAAATTTTTTGATAAAACTTTCACTCCGAGCTGGGGTTTGAACCGCGGCTTTTTCGCTTACGAGCCACGCACACTACCAGTAAGCCACAGCCGCTTCTACCGCTCGCCTGACTAATGCCATTCATAAACATGGTACATTAAGTGCATTGTCATAAAAAAAGTAATATTTGTGATAGGCAAAATATGGTCAGAATTGCGAAATATATTTACGGTAAATAGAAATATGTTTGCTACAATTAAAGTCAAAAATGTCACTTTTCTACGTGCTGTTTTTAGGATAAGGCGATTTAAAAA
The DNA here is from genome assembly GCA_963920525.1 of Dichetophora obliterata. Classification (NCBI taxonomy): domain Eukaryota; kingdom Metazoa; phylum Arthropoda; class Insecta; order Diptera; family Sciomyzidae; genus Dichetophora; species Dichetophora obliterata. The sequence goes on along the minus strand of OY986439.1, from coordinate 85,675,543 downwards.
AAAACAATAATTGAACAGTTGACAAACGAAATGGCACATAGCCAGGAATCGATAAAAATTATTGTGTCTGAATGAAGTGAAAGTTTTTCCTGCTAACTGTTCAGACACAAATAATTCTTTCGATTTTTGGTTACGTTCTGCTTTGTTTGCCAACAATCAAAGAATAGTTCAGACAAATATTCAAAATTCCTATATATATGTCTCTATAATAATATTCACATCTATCATGATTGAACGAACTACAACATTTTTGTTGCAACTAATAGTTGAAGCAATCATAGTATGTTGACGATTTTAATGATGTTATTATTTCAACTATAATGTTATTTCTGGTACCACCATTAGTAAATAATGACTTTATTAAGGCAAAGATTTGTGTTTGCAGAAACAGTACAATAATTTTAGTAAAAAAAATATTATTGCAGTATTCATGTCTCAACCGTGTCTTTTCTCTGCGTGTATGGTATTCTTCAATGTTACAATATTATTGGTATAGGTGAAGCCCAATATTACGTATATTGCACAAAAAATTAGTGAGGCTTTTCAGTCAAAATGGGATGGTGAGTCTAGTGAGCTTTTTTGAAATGCGAGTAGAAGGCTCCAATTGTTTTTCTTTTGTTTTTCTGACAGAAGTGTGGTGTCTTATCAGCACATAAATAATACATAAATAACAAACATAAATAATATACACAATCACACACACTCTTAAAATTAAATACTTTACTTTAATTAAAAATTAATAAAAATACTATTTTCAATTTTGTCAAATTTTTTGTAATCAAAAATATTCATTCAAATAATTTTTGTCACACAAGTTCGATCTGAATCTAGCGCATTTGTTATAAGTGGCCAATATCACTTTTTTCCGCGAATCCGAATTCTGTAGGAATCCGGACATTGCATTGTCGAACAGGGGTGCGAGCACGTAACTTGATACAATCAAGAATTGTTGATCGACGAAACAAATGTTTATTGGCAGCACGTAAATTTTAATGAGTTTCATTGCGATTTGAACTTGAAAATGTTTTTGTGAACTATAATGTGAAGTGTCAAACGGGTTTTTTTTTATCTTAAAATTGAAAATTATTTTCAAATTCTAAATAAAAAAATATATTCTTTGAGTCGGAGAGCAAGGATGAAGAACGAGCTAATATAAAAATTACAAGGAGGCATTTCAGAGACAAAAGCATTCCACTAGAAATATGTGAAAATGAGTTTTGCTGGTTTTTCTTCTTGCTGGTATTTCATATCTTAAATTTTGGGGTTATTTAATTTTATTTGGGGCCTTTTTAATTTTGTTTAATTTAGGTTATCGAAGAGTTGCTTACATTAAAATTCATATTAATTTTTTTCACATTTTGTTATTTTTGATTTTTTTTTTGCATTATTTTTTCCGTGTAGTTGAGCCTTTTATAAATTATTCCTTCTGTAAAAGGCGCATATGCAAAGAACTATACGGTCCTAGTGGGTAAAATGGATTTGCTTTAAAACTTTAATAAAAGTTTTTTTGCATTTTGTATATTTGATCATCGTATCAAAGAAAAAAAAACTGAATTGTACTTAAACCATTCACAAAACCAAAAGTAGTTGTAATTAATCGTGACTTGTAGGTTCCCTCTCTGAAAAAAGAATTATTTATAAATTCTGGAATGGCATGAAAATTTATTATATCCTCCGTATTAAGTAGTCGCCTTCGGGCTTCTAAAAGATTCTTTTTCATGCGTTGTTTTATTTCCTGTAGGTTCATAATTTTTTTCACAAAACTCAAACTTTTCACAAAATTATTTAGTTTATAACTGGAGTACAGTAGTGCCATTCATTGGGGGTTACTTCATTAATTTTGGGGATAATTTCACTTTAAGTTTAGAAATCTTTTACATGGGGCTTATTTCATTTCTTTGTGGGGATATTTCATTAGAGCTTATTTAATTTTTTTTGTTGGGTGTTATTTCATAATGAAATAAGCTCCAATTGTTGGATTAATTAATTTTCTAAATTCTATAAACTTATTTAATTTTCAATTTGGGAATTATTTCATTGCGTTTGGAAATTTTCGTTTAGGGTTTATTTCATTTTCGTTGGGACTTATTTCATTGGGTATTTTTGCATTGGGGCTTATTTCAATTGGGGTCTTTTTTTGTGGTGCCAAGATTTCTACTATCGCAAACATGGAAATATTTTTTAATTAGTAGAAATCTGTCACGGCTCTTTGCGGCCTTTATTATTGAGCTTCCCAGAGAAGGGCTATTCGACCAGTAGCTTTTTATAGAGGGCATGGTATTGTAACCGGTAACAAGCAAAATTGCAATGAATATTCGCATCTCCTCGGCATTTGTGGAAAACAAAGTTTCGCTGTTGTCTATATTGGCATAGTTATTAGTGCTCTGTACCAATTTGTTGATCACTTCATCTTCAACAAATAGATTAACAACTTCGCAAGGGTTCAATGCACCTACAATTGTTAAAAATTTCAAAAAATCAAAGTCACAAAATTTCACAATCACTCTCATAGTACTAACCAAATTTATCAAACAAACTTTTCTTAGCTTCAGATGAAACACCAATCGGTTGTTAACGAAACTCATATTTAGAAGATTTACTCCAATTAGATTTTTCCGGAACGTAATTTTGACAAAACATTTCTCCAGGAACGAGGTCTTCTTTAAAATTTTCAACGATGTTGTTGTCATCATTGTACAAACAAAGTATTTCTACTGGACCAACAACTTCCGTAGGAAGTAGGTCTTCCGGTTGATCTGATAGCAGCTGAACGTTCTCACCCAAATCTTCTACTTCGCTAAGACGACATCGGCGTATTTCATGTTTTTTACAACTTCGTCTTCATCTTCTGAATCATTCACTATACGTTATATTTCGTTTTTTACAAAAACTTTCTGGAAAACATTTTGCAAAACAAATGATCAAACTTTTACGCAAAAGAAATAATGTTAATAAAATAAGCAATGTCAGCTGTTCAATGTCTTACATGTATACAGCGTTGTCACTTGAACAAAAATTTTAATCGTTAAGGCCTAACGTTGCATTTGCGCAACAAAAAATATGAATTTCTAAAATTTGTTTAATTGTTTGCTCAAGATAATTTTTCTTGTTTTGAAGGGATTGTTTTTTTAATAAACTTAAAAAAAAAACGTACAAAAACTTACCGATTTTGGATCTGAAAAAAATATATTTAAAACTTCTAAATGTGAGAATGGAAGTAAAACAATTTTTAAAGAGATACATATTTAACTGATTTCAAGTTGAAATTCTAAATGAATTGCCTAATATACCTAAAATCTCAAGTGTTGTGCAGACGCTTCATGCCGTACTTAATAGATTAAGCATACAACTTAATAAGAATTGTAGTCGAAACCAGTATTTTCTTTTTATTTATTTCTTGTTTCGTATTAACCTTTAAGTTAAATAAATATTATTTTTGCATAAGTATTTAAAAAAAATGTTTCTGAAATATTTTAATAAAAATTGGTTTATATTAAATATTTTATTTTTAGTACTTTTCAAATTAAAATTATACATTTTGGTTTTTTGGCTCGTACCACCTTAATACTTAAAACTGTACTCTCCAACAAAAATTCAAAACGGCAGCACTGCAGTAGAGCATGCGGCTTTACGCCAGCTGCTACTCTACAAACTTGAAAGCTTTTGCTCAAACAAGGAATAAAAAAAACATTTTAACAAAAAGTTCAAACAAAAGCCAACGCCAGTAAAACCATGCAGCTGAAGTCGAAGCAAAATAGCAGCTCTAACATCGCATGCGCAGCTTAGTTCAAACCAGTTACGAATTGACTTTCATCTTATATTAACGTGCGTGGTGCGCGTTAAGAAAGTGTTTTATTTGCTAGAAAAAAGTTATTAACATTTTTGGTATTTGAGGCCTAGAGCTGTGTGTCGTCTAGTGAGAGTAAAAAAAAAATTTTACAAAATAAATTTAAACGCGCCTGAAATGTTAAGATAGCCAATAAAAAAATATACTCTGCTGCTTGTAACTTATTTTTGAATAGAATATCGTAATAAGAATATATAAAATAATACTTGCTCTAATTGTGAGCTAATAAAAGAAACCAGGCACTCATTGCAAAGAGAAAGGATTTTAAAGCATTGATGTGTGTGTGCGTGTGTGCTTGTGTTATTTTTGTTTTTTTAGTATTTTGCAAGCCGCTCGCTATTCACTGGGTTTTGCCTGGTCTGAAGGTAAATGACAGCTTTTTATAAGCTTGCATTTTATAGTGCAAACAACAGAAATTCATACCCACAAACATACATACCCTACATAAGACATATGTAATAAGGCGAACTTGCAAATACTAAATAAAAAGTGAACTGATTTAGATTGTAGCCCAGCGTAGCAACGTGCTGTTGTTGAGGCGTTAAAAGCGTTAATTTGTGGCTGCGGAACTTTTGTGTTAACTGCTTACGTGGGCGAGGCTCAGTTATGAAAGGAATTAAATAGATGCTTTGGCATTTATTTCGTTTATCCGAAAATGTTTCTAAAGAATGCCAGTCTGAGCTTTGCTTAAACAAAAGCAGCTCAACAACAGATTTTTAAAATATTATTTTTAGCTTTCAAAATGATTTAAGAAATCTTCTTAAATCCTTTGTTATTTTTTAGAATGTTTTTTTGTTGTTTTTCATAATAAGAGACTTTTAAGTAGCAATTAACAAAAGACTCAAGAAACGAACTTGTTTTGAAAATGTTTTTTTTTAATTTAAAATTTATTTTAAATATCTTCTGAAATGTACTGTTTGTTTTTAAAATTATTTTTGTGTTGGTGTTTTTAATAAGTGGCTTCAAAGCTGTTAAGCTTGCAATAAACAAAAGACTTAAGCAACAAACTTGCTCAAAGGTTTGCACAAAGATTGTTTTTGTGAACAGCGATAAAAAATGCGTTTTTGTATTTGTTTTTATAAATTACCCAGTAATTACCACCCTACCTCCGTCTCCGCCACAACTTTAAAAGTTTTAGGTTTCTCTGATAAAAAGAAATATTTTATTTATGATGCAATCCAAAATTAACCAAAAAATTATGCCAATAAAATGTATTCAATCTAATTTTTATGCCTGAATTTTCTTTACATTAGTTCGTCTTATTTATTGAAATGTTTTCAGAACTTTCTTTTGCCTCTACGGTGAATTATTTTAGCCACAAACTTGTTTACGTTGTTATGCAATTTTTTTTTTATTAAACTGGAAGTTGCTGCTTGACTACTTCTATTACTGCAAGCGTTATGTATGATAAGTGAAAACGAATGTTAAACGAAATTCGAAGTAAAGAAGCGAAAAATTTAATAAATGAATTTTGTAGTTTGTATTCTGTTGATAGCTTTCTTTATACAGATCCAAATCTATTTGCCAATTAAGTAATTTTGTGCAGCTAAGTTCGAGAATAATCAGTGTTTCGATTGCTTCCCATTTCTCAAAGACTATCTACCTTCAAATCCATCATTTTCTTCCATTCACCCAAATTTTATATTTTTTGTATTGTTTTTTGCACAAATCAGTAAATTTTTGTTTCATCACGATGTGATTCTTGAATAATTTCATCAAATTTATTTATTTATTAATAATTCAAATCATATATGTTGCAAAAAAAATATTTCTTGTAAGCAATATAAAGTATTTTTAGTTATTAAAAACTGAAGAAAACAATTTAGAATGATATGATTTGATTTAAGCTATAAGCTAATGAGCAACGAACAAAAACAGAACTTGATTTGAAACACGTAAAGTTCTACATTCGTTGAAGAAACACATTTTTACATTTAGTTTCCAATAGTTGAGAAAACAAATATAACAGCAATTTCATTTTAAACGTACTGTAAAAATAAATATAACGGAATGACCAAATACGATTTGCGTCTAATTTTGTATGAAGTATAACTGATGAAAATAATAAATTGAGTTATAGGAAAAAAAGTTTGATGTGATTTTTGGTGCAGTTATATGGTGCACAAAATTGACAATGATCGGCAAAAAATGCCGAAAATTTATTTTTACGAAAATTCATATCTCAAACTCTTTTAAATCGAATGTTAAGTTTGAACTTCCGGTGGAAATTTCAACCGGAACTCCCAACTACCAAATTTTTTTATAACTATTTTTTGATTAAAGTCCCTTAAATAACTTTTCGAATGGTTGTTCAAACTTTAAATTACATTCAGAAACTCTTTTGTTAATCAAATAAATATTTGCGTTAAGATGTTAAAAGTACCATATCTCATTTACCCATTAAGTCTTTTCACCAAAATTTTTATATTATTGAAAAGGTAATCTTACCAGCTTTAAAAAACTATTTTAAATGGTGTTCTTCTAGTTACGAACCCCCAAACAACAAACTTTCCCAAAATAATTTTTATATTAAAGTATGTTTGATTACCTTTCAAACTTATCATTCGGTTAAGAAGTGTTTGAGTCTTGAATTTTTGTTAGATTTTTGACGTTTTTTGTCAATTTTGTGCACACTATAACCTTGCCAAAAATCAAGCCAAACCTTTTTGCTCCAAATTAGTGAAGGATGAAACTCAAAAACAATAGAAAACCCGTCTTTTCTCTAAGTTTTGCTTTTTATAAGTACATCCTAAATTAAAACTTTGAGCCAAATTAGATATGGTCATTCCGTAAGGCCGGTACGTTTAAAATGGAATTGATGGATGATGTTGTATTGTATTAAAGAAAATTTTAATTTATTTTATGAAATTTTTTCCTTAAATTTTATAAAGTAAAATAGCAATAATCGAATGATTTTTACTTAAGATAGGAAACATTTTATTAAACCTGAAAACCATGCTAAAGTTTTACTTGATCTTTATACACATTTAGAAAATGCTTTTCTCCGTGAAAGTTAAATCTGAATTTAAGAATCTTATAACTTTTGCTTGAAAATGAGTGCGAAATTTATTGCGTTTTTATGTTTAGAGCTTAACACAAATGTAATACTGTGTATGTAGTTCTATAGCCTTTTTGTAAAGATGTTCCTCAACACATAACTTCTTGAGTAGAACTCATTGAGAATGTTTCTTTCAAAATTATAAGTGTCTCCTTTTTTTTCTCCACTCTATAAAGACTTGAGCTAGCAGTATATCATACCTGTGAGAATATACCTTTGTATACACTATCTCTTCACACTTGTCTTTAGACAACCCCATTAAGTTTAAGAAATGAGTAATTTTCGAAGTAGTATTTTTATTTGACTCTTCGTCCTTAGTTCGAGTAGTACATCTATACCTATCTGATTGTATTTGCGGAAAAATCAATCGAAACTCAGAAAAATCAATTGAAATTTAGAGAAGATCATTCGGCACTGGAGAAATCGTAAAACTTGGAGAAATCGTAAAACTTGCTAAGCTTATGAGTGTTCAATCAACGTAAGTTTCTGACAAAATTTAGCTAACTGTAGCTAATTTGGGAGTAGAAACACAAGCATTAATATATGAACTTTGTATTTTTGGCAAAGCTTTTGCTACATTCAGTAAGCAATTCAGTTTGGAGTGTTTTTTTAACAGTTATCGATCGAAATTTTATTAAAAATGTATGTTATCGATTGCTAGACTATTGTAAGAAAAAGTTGTTGCCCTGATTTTAGCTTAGAATTGCCTGCAACTTACTACAATTTGATTGCAACAAAAGCAAAACAAAAGACTTAAGATACGAACGCGACACTTCGTGTAAAACTTCAGCTTTATTTAGTTAACATCTATTTGGGCTACTTTGTTTGTGCAGTGATTTCTAAAATTTCGATTGAAAATGTTTCTTAAAGATTTCTTGATAATATTGAAATATTTTTCTTACATCCTTTTTAATACAAAGACAAACTAAACAAAAGACTTAAAACTCAAACTTAATTTAAAGACATAAAATTCTGTTTTAATTGGATATATATAAAAAAAAATTACAAAAATAAATATATTCAGGTATACCTGTATGCGTGTCTTCATAGCTAAACATGTTTACAACGAACTATTGTGAAATTTTTTTTTAGTATAAATAAACGAAATAATTACAAAAATTATAATTTCATGCGCGAAAATATTTGTTTAACAAAGTAATCAACGTGGAAAATGCTTGAACAACAGCAGTTTGGAGTACTTTAGCCAGAAAATAAGCGACAACTTGAACAATAACTGCACCACCGCCACCACCACCACCAACAACAACAAAACCAACAACAAAAACATCAGCAACAAGAGTGTGTAAAATAATTATATAGTTTCTACGTGAAAATTTTTAAAACGGACAACACAACACAGTGCATACGATAGAAAAGAGCGCGTACAGAAGCTGAAACCACAACAGAAAAAATTACAACAGTTCAACAACATCGTCTTAATTGCAAGTAGCAACATTAAAATGCAAAAAAATTTGAATTTTTAGTTATTTTCATTAAAAAATATTGGAATTTTCTATATGGTGAAATTTTATTAGTAGCAGCAGCAGCAGCAAAAAAAAAAAAAAATATATAAAACCAGCAAAATACTACAACTTGCCTACAACAACACTGTCGTTTGACTGACAACATGTTGCCGTCTTATAGATTTTTAACAGCACTGCTCTGTTTCATTTCAACACCAACCACAGTTGTTTATTGTCAAGGTAAGTAACAACAAATGTGCTATATCAATATACAAATACATAAGAGTATATAACAGCCACGTTAACATCCAATCAACTCGAAAAACTGTCAGAATTTCAAACCAATTTAATTACCATTTGGTAAGACTTCCTTGAGCTTTTCTTGAGTTTTTTGTATCAAATTTAATTCATTTAGTTATTCGTTTGTTGCGTCTGCTCTGTTGTGTGCTCACTACTGTATTTTAGCCACATTTTGACGCACTGAATATCAAATTGCTGTTTTTTTGCTATTGTTTGAGAGCTGTCAAGGTTGACTCTTGTTGTGGTAAAATACTATTTTTAATTCTTTGTCGAGTTTGTGTTGGGTCAGCATGTGCACGTAAAAAATTTACGCAACTTCAAAGATTTTTTTCAATTTTGTTAGGAAGCAATTAAGTTAGTCTTAATCACATATTTATACTTTTTAACTGATGTGCCCATAATAGTCAATAATCTCTTTTATTAATGTCTCAAATTAACAAACGTTTGATTACATTGGCTTAGAGTTGGTAAACGGTAGTTTATTTATATTGCAAAACAAACACATTACTCGACAAAATTTTATTGCCGTAGCTAGGCAATTTTTTTCTGACAAAAATTTTTTAATTTGTAGCTTTCGGCTGGTTTTACTGCATTTAAATATAACATTACTTATATTAATTCTTATTTTTTTTTTAAAGTTATTTCTCAGTAAAGCTTATGTTATAAAGGTGTTTTTTATAAGTTTTATTGAAGAAACTTTCTATCATTACTTCTAATTTATATTCGAAAAATTAATTATTTCGAGATGTTTATGCGAAATTTTCGAATATTTTTTTAACTTGTTTTGGTTTAATTTTTCCCTTTAAATTTAATAATTTTTCTTCAAAAATAAACAAAAAGTCTTTTTAGCTTTTGAAATGACTTTGACCGAGTTTCTTATGATCTTTGACCGTGTTGTGCAGGTTATTAAATATGTGTACGCCATACCCGAGCAGTTAATGTTAATGTTGTCAAGAAGCTGACCATTGATCAAAAAAATTATTTCTACAGAAAAAAAATTTCTGTTAGATTGAGCACTGGGTTTCCAAAGGTTCTATGGCATACGCTTCATGCAGGTTATTGCTATCGGCCATGGTTTGCTATCGGTCAGTGCGAATGAAAAAAAGCTTTTGTAAGAAAGTATATAATTTTTTAAGGCAATTTCAGTTTCGTCGCTTTTTATAATTCCTTGATTTGTTAAATTCTATTGAAGTAAATATTTCTTAGGAAATGAATGGAGCAGATATTAACAAAACAGTGTGAATGAAAGAGCTAGTAATTAACGTAAACAGAATTTTACTCAAACATATTAAGTCTCACATGATATTTGTTTCGTATTTCGCTATATTTTTCTTTCCACAACTTAATTTTATTTTATTGTATCTTTTAATAAGAACGTACTATAATATATTATATAAGAAAATATTTTTTTTATTAAATATACATTAGATGCAAAAAATATAAGTACAAATAAATTTTAACTGGTTATTTGTCCTCTTGCCAGTGCTTCAGACACTTCCATTTGTTGCACGTGTGGTAAACTGTGCTGTACATTGTATTTTTTATTCTATAGTAATAGAATAATTTCGCGTTAAGCGTAGCCGATTTTGAGTGAGTAGAAGTTGTTGTTCCAGTAAATTTAGGGTGAGGCTCAAGATTTGTTATGTATTTTCGGGTATTTTTGTAAATTTCTTCGGGTATTGTAGAGAGCAGTGGCGTGAAGCGTTTCGCTTTTTTGGAGACTCACAGCACCCCCAAAATTTATAATTTTTTAAGTGATTTTGAATTAAATCGCAAGAATGGACATTTTTACTAATTTCTATGCACTCAGATTTGAACATTTTCGATTTTGGCAAAAAATTATGGGGATACTTCGAAAATGTTCATTTTTCGATTTTTGAAAAATGGAGGGGTGAAGCGTTTCACCAAAAAACTTTCCTTTTTCATGCATAAACATAAAAAAAAATCGGTTTAATGGCCTCGGGCAGGCTTTCGAAGTCAGTCAGAAACTAAAGTACTGAATAAAAGTCATCGAATCCAAAACAAAATTATTTTATTTGCGGCTCAAAAATGAATGAAAAAATATGATGAAAAATTAGTGAAAAAAAACAACTGAAAATTTATTATTCATCGCTAATATCGAGGCCAGAGTAGCAGTTTCAATAGGTGTAGTAGCCCATGTAAACGCACGGTTGCCCATGTAGACGCATTTGAAGTAATATGGGCCGGTCGCATTTGTTGCAATGAATTGAACTGTTCGAATTCAATTTTTTTTCAATGTAAAGTTCCGAACACAACAAGCAGAAGTCTCAGTCTTCTTCTTGGGTAGAGGGTTCCTGACTACGACGCTGTATCTTGGCTTTTTAGCATGTTGGTTATTGCGATGTGTTTCACTTCTTTCTCTCAGCTCTTTTCTTTGCTGCTTCAAGAAGCTCCGAACATTTTTGAGGGGAAGTTGCGATGACTGACTTTGTTGCCTTTCTGCTAGGATTTGACTTCGGAAGAAAGATGTGGAAGCAGAGGCGGATGTAGAAGCCTGATCTGATAGGCTGCATATACTAGCACCTTCTGATGTAGACACTTCCTGGTTCGAGCCAACGTCCGTATTATCAAGAACGATGAGTATCTTTGGCACATCTTCAGGCGTTGGTGGGTCTTCGGCCATTCGACTTTCGCCGCTAATGTTTGCCGCAAGAAAGTCGTAATCACTGAATATGTTCCCGTTCAGAGGAGAGATGCCAGTGGCTTCGAAACCAGATCTAATATTCTGCTAAGTCACGGCTTGCATCATGGCCTTATCAGCAAGGCCTGGCATTTGGTGTAATTCGAGCACACAGCTAACATGCGGCTGACACCATTCCATACACTACTTGAATGGCCCGAACACCGAAACATGTAAAGGCTGTATTTGCCAGCTGCAATATGGTGGAAGAGTTACAATCTCGATACCATTGGCTATGCACAAGTCAACAGCTTCAAGGACATGTGGTATGTGGTTGTCCATTAACAGTAGCAATGGATTGATCTTGGCAGCGGACGTATGTGTGATGAAATGTTTCGTGTATAGGATGAAACGATCAGTGTCCATCCAGCCTGAAACATTGGAGTAACCGATGGAACTCAGTGGTGCGTTATCAAGGAAAACACTCTTCATATATTTTCGTGGGAAGAGAAACATCGTCGGAATGGTGTTTTCAGCCACGCTGACTGCAACTGCAATACTTACATTGGTTCCTCTTTCCGCTGAGGAGAACTGGCCCAACGTTCACAACGTTCGTGGGCACGGTAGGGAGTCCAGTGTTGTCAAGTTTCCACACTCTAGTTGAATTGAAAATTGCTGGGGCCTTCGCAATTGCTTCTAGCAAGTGTGAGAAAAATTTATGGATTGCTTCCTTGCAAAATCCTTTTGAGCGTACAGCACTTGTTGACTGTGACTTACGGAGCTTCAAGCTCAGGTGGCGATGCATAAACGTGTAGTACCAATCTTTGGTGTCCATCTTTGTTTCTGCAGAACTAGCAGGAAACTTAAGACCAATTTGACCAGCGAAATTGTAGGCCAAGAAGCGAATCTTCCAACGAATCGCACCAATTTCTTCCCTTGAATTTCCGAAAACAGCTTTATGAAGAAATAACTCACCATTAATATTGGTTGAAAAATACAATGTGCTTGTACAACGAAAACAAAACGTATACTTACAGGTTTTCCACCAAAGCCAAGATATCCTTCGAAAAAGGCCAACAAATCGTCCTCTGTGACACCATCTAAGGTCGGAAAATGCTTCTTCACTTTATCCAAATGACGGCGAAGAGTAGTTTGAACGATACCGCAGGCAGCTGCAGCTCTACGCTTTGCATGTTTGTCGATTAAAACCATTTTGATGGCATTTAATAGGTTTGTTGCGTCAGTGACCTTCAAAATTCCTTTGCTCACGTATTTTCATGGCATTAAAAAAAACTATAAAAAATTCAAAAACCAATAAAAATGCATTAAACAAATACAAAAACACTAAATATGCATTACAACCGATTTTGTGGGGTGAAACGCTTCACTCCACTTCGGCCATTTTGAAAGCATAGCTGGCATCACATTCGATAGATATTTCAAAAACACTTCATATTTTCGAAGAACAACATTAAACCAACACGACTAATATATTTTGGAACTAAATCTGTGTTTTAATCGTGTCTATGCTAATAATTGTCTAATAGTACATCACAACATCAGAAGTATGCGAAAAAATGGCCGCATTCTAGCCGAAAAAGTGCTCAAGTAGCGAAGAAGCATAAAATATTTTCGCTATATAAATTGTGACATCTCAAGGAACATGTTCTGTGAGAGCATACCATTCAGCCCGAAAGTTGTGGAACAGTTCTTTCCGCTGAATGCAGGCAATGTTGACAATTTTCTTCTTCAACTTGAATCTTTTTTTAATAAGCCTTATTTTATCTTGTTGACAGAAACTTGGATTTTCGATGAGGAAACATCTATTTTTGACGTTGAGGGTTACAAATTAATGGTAAATGTAATAATGAGTATGCCTCTGGTGATGTTGCAGCCTTTGTACATAAATCTATTTAGTGTAATTGTGCTAGTTTCAAATTGAAAAGTTGTTATGCTCTAAAAGTGGAATGCTTTTTAGACAACAAAAAGTTTACTTTTCTTTTTGCTTAGAGATTTAATAAGGTTTCTGCGTATAATGAGTTTTTAGCGGAAATTGAAAACCTTCTCATGAATGTCAACATGAACTCAAACTTGGTACTCATTGGTGATATGAATATTAACTTGTTGTTTGATAATTTAATTACGGAAGATACTTGTCTCTTCTTTCATCTTTTAGGCTTGAGTGTTGCATTAATCAGCCAACTCGCATTGTGGATTGATAATAGTACTATTTCTAATCCTCAGGATATTGCTAACGTATTTAATAGCTTTTTTGCAAGAGTAGGAAATGAAGTAGTTGATGAAAGCTGTGTAAATGGTCAACAGTGTAACTACTTACCAAATGAACTTCTAATTCCGCTACTTTTGATTTTGAACCTATCAGCTCTTTTAAAGTCTTCAAAATCCTTTTATCATTAAAAACTTCGCATTCTACTACTTGTACTTGTGTATCTAATAATTTAAATAAAAAATTGTTTATTTCGTTAGTGACATTTTAAGCTTTATTTTTTTAACTTAAGCGTTACCTGTTGTATATTTTCAGGTGGTTTAAAAGTAACAGAGGGCTTACCTTTGTCCTATCTTGTTTTTAATCTTCATAAATTTGCTTTTTTCAATAAAGTTCTGCAGTGCCTTTTCTTGTGTCTCTCCCTTGCAATTATCTGTTGACATTAACCATAATCTCGCTATTTTATGGCACTGGTTTATGATTCATATGCTGGTACTTAGTGATAGAACTAGAATAATATTCTTTAATGTTAAAGCTAAAAATGTAAACTTCAATTCATTTGTTCTTCATGGTGGCAAATGTGAAAGATTTTGTTGAGGTAATGATATATGCTCCTCGTCTAATTGTATTCAAACGTTCTGCTTTTATAAGTATTGTTCTTTAAACTGTTTTGCCATTGAAAAAGTTAGTTCTTTTAGATATCTTGGCATTTGGGTGGACTGGATTGGTATGAATTGGATAATTCATACACGTAAACTTAAAAAGTACCTTTTGGCTGCCACTAGGCATTTGCTCAAGTATATCTACTATGGTTTATTTCACTCTAAACTTGAGTATGGTTTAGCTTGTTGGGGAGGTACATATAAGATTAAAATATACCCTCTTCTTGTTTCACAAAAGAATGTTATTCGTTTAATTTGTCGTCAGAACAGATTTTATAGCAGTCTTTTACTTTTCAGGAAACTTAGTGTCCTTCCATTGAAACATTTTTATTTCTATAAAGTATTAAATTTTTTTTTATTATATCTGGCTATCTCCTGAGCCGACGTTCAGATACCTATCTTTTGAGAGTTAATGGATACAGTGTAACACTGGTTCCACCGCACACATTGAGGATATTTCTAAATTTTTTTACTTCTGTTGCTCCTCGGCTTTTCAGTGGTCTGCCATCGAAAATCAGAAATCTTCATGTTTAATCCATTTTTCTTAAAAGGGTGAAATTATGGCTTTTTAACCCCGATTACATTGACATTGACACATTATTAGCTATTAAAGTCTGATTCCACAATAGTTTTATTGAGTTTTTTGCTCTCAAATAAGCCTCTAAGAAGAATCTCTTAAAAATTTTTTTATATTAATTTTTACGATTTATTTTCGTTATTTAATTATTATTATTTCATCATCAATTGTTAATTTTTATTTCATTTATTATTATATTTAGTTTTTATCAGGCTGTATTCGCCTCTAGCTTCTTAGTGAATTATAGAAGCATTTTAACATTTATTCCAGTTATTTGTATTACATAATTTTTTCTAATTGATATATTGTTATTATTAAGAATGGAATGAATTGTTGAATGAAAACACTACTACTACTATTAACCATGAGTTTGTGTTGAGTAGTTGGCATAAAACACGATAAATTCACTCGTTAAAAAAACTTTTGGAAAAAATTGTTACCACTGTTTTGGAAGAGCAACACTATGTACGTCTGAACGCTTCGCTGTATTATGAAAAACTGTGCGGCAATGAAAGCAACACGTGACGATATGACACTTGGTTATATGTAAGTGCGCTGTAAAATTTTCACAGGTGAAACACTTCACCCCACCGCACTCTATTTTGGAGGTTGCTGTGAATGAGTGTGTTTTTAATGTACCATGGAGCCCCGATGATTTGCCGTAGTATTTTTGATTGGGTTCTCGTTTTTCTACATTTAATGGGCAAGCTGTATCTCAAAGCTAAATGCCATAGTCCTGATGGGCTTTGGTATATACTTATAGAGTTGTAATTTATACTGTAGGCAAAGATTTGAGCTTCGTAGAAGAATCCAATTGAGTTCAATCTTCTTTAATTTAATTTGT
Organism: Dichetophora obliterata; assembly: GCA_963920525.1. NCBI lineage: Eukaryota > Metazoa > Arthropoda > Insecta > Diptera > Sciomyzidae > Dichetophora > Dichetophora obliterata. The sequence goes on along the minus strand of OY986439.1, from coordinate 85,659,924 downwards.
GTTATTTTCGCCTCGATATGATTTTTCCAAGTGAGCATACGATCAAGATAAAATTTGGAAAAAAATTTCCCCAGTGAAAATAACATTGCTAGTTCGATTAATAATTTATATAAGATAATAAAAATCATTAAGACTTTTCCAAGTTGGATCGGAATTTTGTTAAGAGCGATTTACCGAAATTTTTGTTTTTGGAAAAATATATTCGCAGTTATGATGTTATAACTCTAAAAGCATTATTAATATAACAAATTCCATATATATTGTAATAAAATAATATTTATATCTTTTATTTAAGTCTTCATATGTAGTGATCTGATGATTTTTGTAAAAATTTCCTTAATTATACAGTTGTGAAAGAGTTTGCAAAATAACGTTTTTTTAACATTTTACCATTTTAAAGTAAGCAAAAATATAACTTTGATGTACATTTTAGTTTTGGTTTTTTCTTTTTTGTTAATAAAAATATTTTTACAAAAATTATAAAGAATAAACTTTTTTTGTAGCAGGTTGGATACCTTACTTATCGAGATTTTAGTGAAAATACTAAAAAATGCCTGCACCAAAGTCAACTGGGTGAGTTCGTACCTAAAAATTCTTCAAACTCTAAAAACCCAATTATCATAAATTTTACTAAAGGTACTAACTACTTACAAACAATGTTCTTTTACGTTTTTATCCAAATTTTTAAAAACCATAATGGCAATTCATATTTTTTGCAATTTAAATTTTCGCAATTCCGAGTGTTTCTTACTCAAACCTAAATTACGATCCCAATCATCTTCATCGGATTGATGGAAGAGCTGTGGACAGCTATTGTCATCAGAATAAACACAAGGACTTATAGATACAAATGGGCCATAGTAAAAACTTTAATTTCTTGAAAATGGTGGAGATGGCACCGGCAATTCATCGGAATGTGATGTAGTTTACTTTATGTCAGTGTTCACATCTGCATACACTCTAAATAATAATGCAGCTTGAATTGAAGAAACAGCAATCAAATATTATTTTTAGCACCACTTGTGTAGTAATATTATCCAACAGATGGATAATATTATTGTTCTATCAATTTGGATATTGATATATATTTATTTTCCATTCAGTTAAATAAAATAAGAAACAGAGGACACTTGATTTTTATTTTCATACTTTCGTTGTATGCTATGACAGAATTATACATATTTCGAAAAGTGTAAAAAACATTTGTTTTTATTTAAATGTTTGTAATAGTTATAAGCAGAAGTTTAACTGCCACAAAATAAAAGGCGTTTGCTATTAATGGATCAAATTGCAATTTTATTGCCCAAAATTAATTAATAAATCAAATGTTGTAACCTTAAATATTATTGCTTTTTAAACTCATGGAAAACTTATAAAAGCAAAGGATGTCTTAATCATAGATTTTGTAATTGAAGCATGTAAAATTTGCTATTGAGCAAAACAAAACCTTTTAATTCAAACAGAGCTTGTATTAAACAATTATAACCTTAAATAAGACAAAACACAAAACTCACTCAAGCGAAATCATTGGAGTTTTTGTTTTGAGTTTTTTTTTTTAAATGTATGTAAAAGGTTTGTTTTATATAAATTATATGCATGTATAGAATGTCTGCTTCAAAAACTTCTTGCTAAAGCAGCTAATGAAAGGTTATAAATAAAAGGACCGAAAACGGAAGCGCGTTTGACTTGAGCTTATACCAGAAATTGAATTTGTATAGCAAAAAATATTGACACACTATTTATACACAATGATGTTGTTGTTAGAAAATTTTGTATGTATATATTTGTATAAAAAATAAATTTATTAATTTAATATCAAGCTGTTGCTCTACCACTGCAACACATTAAAATAATATTAAAAATTTATTTAGAAATATATTTATGCAAAAGCGTCAGATTAAAACAAAAAACACTCAAAAGCAAACTAGTTCAAGTTTCTCAATCACATGATTGATGCCTCTACTTTTATTTTCGTTGGCTTATTTTTTATTTCTATATTTATTTCACATAACAACAACTCACCATTAGAAAAAAAAAATGGTTGGGAAAAAACCAGTCCTCAGCCGCTAGTCGGCTTTGTGTTCTTTCTTCACCCGATTCCAGCACAAGCTATGGAGAACCGTCACATACGTTTTTAACAACAACAAAACTAAAGTTTTATAAAAACAACGATCAGCAATAAAATTGGCAAAGTGTAAACCAGATATGATGTTGCTAAAGTTTTTGTGTTATTTTTATTAAAATTTAAAAGAGTTTTTAAATAGTTTAAAGAACAAAAGATGTATTCTGTACACATGTATCTGCTATAGCTAAAGCCCAGAATAGTTTAATATTTTTATGTCAATTGGTTGCATAATTTTAACAGTTTACACAAATTTTATATCGGTTTCATTAGTTTGACAGCTCATTAGCAAAAACTAAAATATCTTTATTTTATTGTTCGACATAAGAAATGGAAAGTTGTTTGGTGTAGTTATACTCTTAACAATGCAGATAAGTGCCCAATTATAAATAAATGGCCTACACTGTGAAAACAGTATGGCTTCATTAATTATGTAAATATATTAAGTTGACGCCTGTTTGACTTTATATATTTACTTTAAACATAGTTTGGTAAATAGGACAAATGCGCAAATATATTTTTGTATCATCTTCCTTGTTATCTGTTTTATCATTGTAAGAATTGACTTTCTGCTTCTCGCTGTTGAATTTTGCCAATAAACCATTTTATTCAAAATATTTTAAGTATAAATATGTCCAAATCGGATAAAAAATGTAAAACTTAATAAAAAAGTAATCAGTCCATTCAAAACTATATATAAAATTAAAAACTATATTTTTTTTTATAAAAATAATTTTTTCAAAAAAACTATTTTTGAAGTTACTAAGGGCCGTTTTATTCACTTTTTTAACTTGAGAATTTGGAATAACTTTGGGATTTATTCGATTTCAAAAGTTATTCCATTTTATTCACTTGAATTTCTCAAAAATATTTTGACATATTGAAGATTTGATATAACTTTCGTTTGATAACTTTTGTCAACTTGTGATTTCTCTAACTTCCAAATATATGACCAGTTATAAATTCTAACTTGGGATAGTTGGTGTAACTTGTGATTTTCGCTTCATTCACAGTTCAATTGGTACACGCTTGTGCTGTGACAACAAAATTGTTACTATAAAAACATTTGAAGCACGTATTATTTTATCTGACTAGAACCGATACAGTTCAGCACAACTTTTTTATGCACAATATTAAAGATTTAGGTTCCGCTAGCCGTTATGGCTAAATGTTATGGCGTCCGTGGCATACTAAAGTAAAGCTTCTCGAGAACACGAGCCGTTTGGAGTCGGCATTACTTGTATATCTAGTTCTCGATCATTTGTGTTCAAACATTTAATAACACGCACAATACAATCAAAAGAGGATCGATCAAAGTCCTTGCAAGGGCTTGAATTGCACTTTATATCCGTAATGGCCTGTTTTAATTTCCGCTGATCGATATCAGCTCCAAAGATAACAATCATTAGTTTGCCAAAAAAAAAACACTGATGCGCAGTAAAATTAAAGTGCTGTTATTATGTGCACAATTATGAGTAGTCGGTACCTAAATTTTTACATCAGTTCACAATGTGGAATTTGTACGTGCAGCTGGAGCCATTTGTTAAAGAGAATATGAAGCTTGCCAATTTCAGTTTAGTGGTCACTCGATTTTCAAGAAGTAGTAGTGCATAGAGAGTAAATTAAGGTATCCCAAAATAAGGCACCATTTCTGATGAATCTTTTCAATTTCAGTTACTAAATTTTTGTAAATTCCTTTTTATGTTTAACAGCTCTAGTGACTGAATTTGCTTCATTGAAAGAATTTCAACAGAACTGGTGCAAATACTATAGCTCCATTTACTCTGTATGTTGGAAGTTGGAAAAAATAATGTCGTGCAGCCTTCAAGTCACAAATCTCAATTTAAGTCAAAAATTGAACTTTTTTCGTTCGATTTAGTAAATATAAGTTTAACGAAGAGAAACCAAAAATAGAACAATACATTTAAGACCACTTTAAAAAAAAAACCAACTTATTTTTCTAGAAGTAAAAAAACGGTTAAAAACAGTATTCTAAAAAAACATCTATTCCAATTTGCAAAGAGCTGAACTACATTGCACGTCGCGTGAACAATAACTTTCCAAGAAAAACGAATTTAAAGATTGCGCTTAAAGTAGGTTTCTAGATCCTCAAGTGAAAAAATTTTCAATTTTAAACGAGTTATTTTCAAGCCATTTTATTATACATCGTAGTCGGGTTTATTTTAACATAATTTAGTTAGAAGTCAATATAAAGAAATTATTTTTGAAATATTGGTTTTGTATGCTAGAAGGCGCCAAAGTCGATTTCTTAAAAAAAAAAAAATAGAATACATGGTAACATGTTACATACATGGTTACATGTTAATAACCAAAACAAAACCAAACTAATTAAAAATTGGTCCAGTCGATTAACTCATAGATTAACCGTCGACCATATTTTGATGGACTTGAATTTATCCACTTCTGTTATCAAAATACAAATACATAATTCTAAACACCATTTTTTTCTATTGTCAAAGAACTATATAACGTTTTAAATAAGAACTAAAAAAATAAAACACGGCATAGTAACACAAGCTAATTTAAAATGTTCATGAAAGCGCATGTCTTTTAAAAAGTATTTTTATTAAATTACATATAAAGCATGCTTCGTTATTTAACGAAGTGAATAAAAACATATCTTTATTCGAAACATCGTCAACTGAAAACCCAACATAATTTGTAAATCACTTTGTTTTTATTCTGCACACATATATTTTAATAAAAAAATATCTTTTTGATATTGCGTTGCCTTCAACATCAACAAATTTCCATTTCATAAGTTATAAAAGTCATTTCTTTTCTCATTTCCCATCAAATATCAAAAAATTCCCTGGGATGTTTTATAACTTAAGTATTTATAACTTGACTTAACTTCAACATATAAAATTTCAACTTGAACTGAATGAAATGAAATTTTAACTTGAGAAATTAAAATATTTAACTTCGCAAGTTGTACGAAAAGTCAAGTTAACAAAAGTTACTGAAACTGCTCAAGTTAGCTCGATTTATAAAATGTGAATAAAACGGCCCTAAAACTTTCAATTTTATATGGAATTTTTCTACAGAATTTTTTAATGAACTCATTATATATTTTGTGCTATTTAAGCATATTTATGCATAAAACTTTTATGAAAGAACAGTCTTACATCATAGATCTTAAAAAGTAAATAAATTAGGAATTAATCAAAGCAATTAAAATTTTCCAATACTTTGAAAATCCAAAAAATATTGTTTTTTAATACTTCTGTGAAAATAGCTAAAATCTTCAGCCCACGTTTTGCTGATTCGCTGCAACTCATATCGGAATTTTGTATTCGCCTCAGCTTAAAATTCTTCTATAGAAGGCGCCACATTCAATTAAATGTGTCGTCACAAAGCCTATAATAAGCGGACTAAAAGAAAACGCTTCCAACGATGCCTGATTTATCAAATTATGATAAGTAGCTTAAAAGATAGGAGTTTAGTTAATTTTCTGTCCTCTAGAGGGTGCCATATTACATTCAATTTTACGCCACATAGCTTTTAACCACCGGACGAGGAAACGCTTCCAACGATACCTCATTTGTCAAAATATGATAAGTTTTTTAGAAGATAGTGGTTTAGATTACTATATGTCCTCTAGAGGGCGCTATATTAAATTGTATATGACGTCACATACCTTTTTTTCATCGGACAATCAAAACGCTTCCAACGATACCTCATATGTCAAATTATGATAAGTAGCTTAGAAGTTAGAGTTTAACAGATGAACATTTTTGTTCTCTCCTTTTGCTTCGCCTTACTTTTTTTTTAAAAGATTACACCTTTCAAACGATATACAGTTTCTGCAGGTCAGTTCAAAATGAATGAAAGATATAGGCAAATAACTAAAAAATTTGCCAAAAAACCCGCTTTTCGGATAGCCCGAAAACCATTCTTTAAAATTAAAAATATTTGGCATTTTTGGAATCATCGCCATAAAATACATAAAACAAGTTTATGAGAAATATTACACACACATCTTAATTAAGACAACTCTTAAGACACAGCATAACTTAAGACACAATTGGTTTGTTCAATTCCAAAATTTTAATGTATGATATTTTAACTGAAGCATGAAAACTTTGCACACATGCCGAACGAAAATTGTAAGAAATGTGGTGCGTTTTAATTTAATTAATTTTTTGACATAGTAGGAAAAAATTAAAATAAATAATGCTGAGAAAAACTATACATATATATATATGAAAGTCGGTACCTAAAACTTAGCACAGCGTGAAGGTCATGGTGACCACTTTAATCACATTCATCTCCGTTCATTGTGTGTTATCTCCTACAACAAAGACACAGGCACCTAAAATGTATTATATGCTGATGTGATATCAAATGATGATAAAATTATGGAATTTTGTGCAGATATGTTAAAATGATAAAGATTATTAATTTATTTTTTGTGCCTTATTTTCAAACAATGACCTGAAAGCTTTTATAATTTTTTTCGTATAAGCTTGATAAGCATACAAAAGCATATAGTTTTTCACATTTTCACTGTATAAAACAATGGTTTTTACACCGCATACGAAAACAAATTCACTCATTTGGCTGTTTTGTTGACTGAGCTATTTAAATTTTTACAACCGATCGTTATGAAGCGAAACTTAACGATAATAAAACAATGTTAATAGCAAACTTTCTTTCGTTTGACAATCGGCTAAATGAGGTGTATTTTTATTTTAATTTTCTTTATTTTTCGTTTATTTTTCGCTTATTTTCACTTCATCACAAGGGAGTTTTGAAATGAGATGCTAAAAGTTTTTCTTAAAACTAAAAATTTTACAGTTTGTCGACATTGCGCTAAAGATTCAGTGAAGATTTTATCACTTTGAGAATTTGTAACTTTGTTTGTAAATTTGTAAATTAGTTTTTATTGTGTTTTACTCAAGGGAAATACTTTCGTTTCCGTTGGAAATCTTCGAACTATAAGGTAGGTTTAGGTGAAATGTCTAGAAATGTCTGAAATGTCTTTTTGCAACAAAAAAACTCCAACCAGTTTTATTTCTAGTTTTTTATACCTCAAGAACCTATTGAATTTTAATGAAGTTTTTGCAACCATTAAATTTTTTCCAATCACTCCAAATAAGATATTTGTTATTGAAACCGATCGCAAGACCCACGCTATCGAATAAAAATTAAAAAGAAAATAACTTAAAAAGAAAAATATTAACACAGTGGAAACCTTATATAAATTGGAGCTAGTAACCGGTAAAACAAGACCAACTTTTAACTGAATCAATAGCTTGGTTGCACATTTTGCACAGTGGCCAGGTTGACAGAAAAACAGTGCCGAAAGGCAAATCTTAATTCTGTTCGCCGCAAACCTTCAAAACAATGCAACGGAAACAAAACCGTACCATTGAAGAGAATGCGTATTAAAATTTTGTGTATTTCTAACTGACTAGTTGTCAGTTTATTCGTCTGACTGTCTTGTTTGGATATATGCTTTTTTCTGTTTAAAGCGCTACATTTGCCTTTCGTCCAAAGAATGGCTGCGAATGCAACAAATATTTGCCATCGTTGAATACAAACTAGTTTAACACAACTGCGACCGATTTACGTCACGTACTTTTTATAGATATGCTTTGTGCAGTCACACAAACAAACAAATACTCACACAATCTCATCGCTGATACAAAGTAACCACTTCACACTTGGCCAATTCACACAGCAAACTTGTTGACCTTTATGCAGTAACTTGAATTACTTTGCAGTGTTTTTGGATTCGCTTGGCTAGGATTTGCATATATAGCGAAATATTTTTTTTTTATGAAAACACCCAGACAAGCGCGTCGGAAGCGAATTTCATCTGGGGGGGCAGTACAAATGGGGGGGCAGTACAAATGGTGGTGCAAAAAAAGTTCACCAAAATTTCTTCACATGAAACATGAAGAAGAGATAAAGAAGAGGAAAATATATAATACAAAAATATTATCGTTGTAAAAAACTGATATTTCGAATAACTTTTCCTTTGAAATTGTTTATCTAGCTAAAAAAGTGGGGGGAAACTGCCCCCTTTGGCCCCCCCCCCCGCTTCCGACGCCAATGCACCCAGACCTGCTCGAAACTAGAATAATCAAAGAATAAATGGTTAGTTCCATAAAAATAAATATATTAGCACATTATTTAATAAGCAGTTTTTAATTGTGAAGTAATAATAAGCAATTTGTTTAACGTTAAAAATAAATAAATTTTGAAAAGGGAGAAAAGGGGCAACAGGTGCTTTTAACTTTGCATATTTAGGGCCGCTTTATCAATGTCCAGTTAAGCACTAATCAGAACTTTAACCAGCAGTTAGCAAAAAAACTCTTTCTCAATGTTCGGTTAAAGCTTGACTGTCAGTTAAGTGCTGATTAAGATAAAGGCAAGTTGTGGTTTCGGTTAGCTGCTAATCGGAAGAATAGCTGATAAAAGTAAACAATTTTTTATTTATCTTACACAATAATGGACAGAATTGCAAGGATTTAGTTTCTTTCTAATTTGAGTTTACACCAAAATAAAGAAAAGACATATGCTAATAGACTTGATTAAGTTGAAGAGTATAGTGAGGGCAAGTTCATCAAAAGATTTCGTTCGTCCAAAAGCAGTTATTTCTTAATTTTGGATGAAATAAAACATGGAATTAAAAGAAATACTGAACGATTTTTAAAAATGTATATTGCTTTAAATCAGTATTAATAAAGTCAATGCTTCCATTCTAATTTTTTAGGAATCGTGTTATGAATCCATCCGAAATGTTGCTTCTAGCATTGGGTTTTTATGCGTCAGGTAGCTTCGTAAAGGGCGATCTTCTCCCACACTTTCTTTTTTTATTCCCACGCAACAGCATCTGTTTTTTAATTTTCAATTATTTGGGCATGCTTCTCTGCCAATGAAACTAAAAAGTTTTCTTTAGAGATCTAAAATTCGGCAGTCTGTTACGTTTTCCATTTGCAGCACAAAACCAAAGAATTGTGAACACAAAACAGCTGATATGCAAAATTAATTGCAAAACTACACAATTAGTGATCTAACCAACGCACTATGGTCCCAATGACAGGTTTTTGAGGCAAAAAGTCAATTTTTAAAGTCAATCACTTGAAAAAAATAATAACGGAATTTTATATTAAACACTTTGAAACACTCAAATATTAAAAATAAAAGTCAGGTGGCAACCCTTGACGACATGCCGAGCTGTCAAAGTTGTCATGTTTTCTTTGTTACATTTTCTGACATTCAATCATAAACAAACAACAAAGCAATTTGGCTCGTCAAACAAACTCTTTGAAGGTTATAAACATTTTGTAAAATGGAAAACACTTGTAAAGGTATGCAAATTAAAATGTTATTAAAAGTTAAAAAAAAATATGTGGTAAATAATATTTTGTATCAACATGTGGTGTATTTTTTGTGCAGTTTTTGTTACCGTCCATAGGTTGTTTGGAGTAGAAGTATGTTTATCCGAGTGTATCCGTGAAAAAATGTATGTCTGGGGAAAGATAATAATATGTACTATAATTTTTTAGAAAAACGATCTGCCCCAATCTGCCGTTTTTTATAAAAATCCAGATAATGTAAAACTTAAAAATTTGGATATTTTTAACTTTTGGTTGGAAAATGATAGAAAACCCATTAATGTTATCAACTGGATTTCTGCGAAATTTAATAGAAGTGTCAATGAAAACTGTATGACGACAGTGAAAAATCAAATTAATAATTTCTGCGCACATGCTAAACAAAAGTGGGTTAAAAACCGGAGGACCACGAAGCGTTTTCTGGAAAATGAAAGAGAGTGGTTATCTCATGAGACTGTATTCAAACTATTAGAAAGTGATGTTGCAAAGAGAAAAGGCCGTCCTTATGTCGGTTATGGCAAGGGAAGTGAGCGACAAAAAAGAAAAATGGATCCAGAAGTGTCGTCCGAACAGGGAAATGATACCAAGCTATTGATTCATGCTGCTTCTATTTCAGCTTATTTATCAAAAAAAAATTATTTGAATTTTATTTTAAAGAAAGCTGCCTCGTCTCCATTTGAACCAACTAGAATGAGAAAAAAATAAATTCTAACGAGAAAATGCCGTTACCGCTCTCCCCTGAAGAATCATTAAGCTTTTTGCTCGAGAATAGTTTAACAAGACAACAATATACTAACATAAGAGAGATGTGTAAGTCAAGAAACTGTGATATTTTCTCCAGTTACAAAAAATTCTAGACAGCAAGTTAGAATGCAGACCCGATGGACTAACGGTAACGGATTCATCAGCATATATTCCTCTCCAAAGTTTAGTTAATCATACAGCAAAAAGAATTTTGTCATGCCAGGAAGAAGTTCTGATGCAAATGGATGAGGTCAATGAAGTGAATTTTGTTCTAAGTTACGGTTTTGACGGTTCCACAGGACAAAGTGCATTTAAACAAATAAATACCAGCAATGCCCCGGAAAGTTTAGATAACTCGCTCTTTGTAACGTCAGTTATACCATTAAAAATAGTCACATCAAGTAATGCAATCTTTTGGAATAACCGTACTTCTCAATCTGTCCGTTTTTGCCGACCACTTAAAATTGAATTTATAAAGGAAACTAAAGAGCATATATTGAAAGAAAAAGCAAATCTTGATGTGCAAATATCAAATATTAAGCCTTTGGAATATTATATGGTAAACGGTAGAAAGATCACTGTAAATTACGAGCTTATTATGAGTTTAATTGATGGAAAAGTGTTGAACGTACTAACGGGAACAAAGAGTACTCAGTCGTGTCCAATATGCGGTGGAAATCCGAAACAGTTTTTGACGATAAAAGATTTAAGCTCATCGCTGTTTCAGCCAAAATCGAATGCATTAAAATATGGTATAAGCCCATTGCACGCCTGGATTCGATGCTTTGAATTTGTCCCTAATCTTTCATATAGACTTAATATTAAAAAATGGCAAATTCGGAGTGCTGAGGACAAACTTCTTATGCTAAAGAGAAAGAGTGAAATTCAAGAACAATTTTGGCAAAAAATGGGCCTTCATGTCCATAAGCCAAAAACTAATGGGAGTGGCTCCACGAACGACGGCAATACGGCACGAAAAGCATTTTCTAATCCTGAACTATTTTCTTCTATAACCAACATTAATATCGAATTTTTAAAACATTTACATATAATTCTTATCACAATTAACTCTGAATTTGAAATAAGTGACGACCACTTAAAAAAATTTTGCAGTGAGACTGCAGATATATATTTTAAAAATTATGAATGGTACCCAATGTCAGCGACATTACATAAAATTTTAGCACATTCTTATCAAATATTGCAAGCGTCAATAGTACCTCTCGGATGTGCTGGTGAACATGCTTCTGAGGCGAGAAATAAATTTTATAAAAAGGACCGCATGAAGCATGCACGAAAGGGTTCTAGGGAGCATAATATAATGGATGTTTTTAACAGGGCCCTGGATTCTTCTGACCCATTATTATCAAGTATATATCTGAAAAATCGTCTTTTAAAAAAGAGAAGTTTGCAGTTTCCAAGAGAAGTTATTTCTCTTCTAAAGATTCCTGAAATCCCTGAGTATCAACTGCCAAGTACGTGAAGTGCAGCTATAAATAAAGATATTTCAGATTCTGAAGAGGACGAAGAGGAATTATTTCATTTTAATTTCGAATTAGAAGTTGATGAAACAGAAAAGTGTCAAGTAATAATTTATTACAAAAGACAATATTTTGTATGTATTAATTAAATTTTCTCTGTTTAGATTGATTCATGATACCTTACAATCCAAACACCCAGTATGTTCTGAACACTCAAGCATTAAACACATTCACGACGACATGCTATACGAACTCACGGCTGAAAATGATGCTGGCTGCAAATGTAGATGTGTGGCAGCTCCTAAATAATTTTCAAGATGTTTAATGCAGTTTCATACAGCAAGAAATTTATTAGGTTTTTAAGTAATTTTCTGAAATGTATTAATGAATTATTTTGTGATTTTAAGTTAGTTGCTAAATATATGTTATATCGAACAAAATGATGCAATTATCGCTAAATTTCAAAGTGAGCTGTCACTAGAGGTGGGTGTGGCAGTAGGCGGATTGACTTGAAATGTTTACAAAAGTTTTTGGTGAGAATTATAGTGAGTTAATTGAAAATTAGACAGTTATTATTTCCCCGTGATCGTCAACCGCAGTGGCACTCTAATCCACCTACTGGAAATGGGCGTGGCACTGCCCGATTGACTTGAATTTTTACTGAAAACTTAAAAACACATTATAATCATCTGTACGAAATTTGAAAGGTCTAGCTGTTTCCTGTGGTTTATTGCCTCAAAAACCTGTCATTGGGACCATAGTGCAACGGTGGCTTTACCAGTTTATGAAATCAAAATTATTTTTTAGCCATCGTAAGTGTTGTGATTAGGTGGAGTGAAAGACCAAATTGGGTTTAGGTTTAGTTCATCAAGTTATTTATTTAATTCATAATACTTATGATTAATGATTACAAATTATGAAATGAAACTTAGACGTGTTGCTTGCTTGGCTGTTGAGAACAAAGAAAAGGACGACATCAAGCGACATCAAGTGTCAAGCTCAGCAAGATTTGACGTTTTACTTTATATTAATATAGTGTTGGTAGCCATAAAACTTAAAAGTATAGTAAGAGACTTAACAGTAAGGTTAGCTAACTCCTGGTTAAAAGCTTGACTAACCGGAGATTCAGAAAGCAGCCCTTAGAGTTATTCTATCAGACTTAAAGATTGCTTTTTTAAGGTGGTAATAAGGATTTTTCTTTTAAGTCAATTGAATCGGACAAAACGTAAGCAATTGTCTGTCTACTCCATTACCAAGAAGATGCTACATCATCTATACTATTATATAAAAGGAGACCCACGAAATTGATCCAGAATAAGCTCGGTAACCGCTGAACCGATTTTGATAATTCTTTTTTTATTCGATTCCTATGATAATATAAATTGTTATAGCTTACCAAGTTTTTCGAAAAATGTCTTTTTTAATTATTGAAAAATCACGCATTTTATTTGATGCCTTCATTCAATCAGCAGCGCAATATAACAGCAAACAAAGCTTTTCTCTCTTTGTCGCGAGAGCTTCTCTCAATATAACACGGCAGCCATGTTGTGTAGTTAAGATGGATTCACTGATAACCTTCAGAATGTTTTTGTGTGATTTAAAATAATGTTAATCAAGTTGAGAGCGTGCAGAAATTTTTCTCTCTGAGCGAAAAATTCATATAAAAAAAATTGCAAAACATGCTGAAGGTCATGGTAGAAGAATGCAAGTATATGCACCAGATGAGAGTATACTGCCGGAATTGTCAAAACGAAGCAAAACTTTTTCTTTATTTTCTTTTGTTTCCATTAGCCACACAGCTAAATTTGACAGACATGGCAGTATGGAAAGAGAGCACAGTCAGCGCTGCATATACCTCTATCCTTCTACCATGCTGAAGGTGATCAGTGAATCCAGCTTTACTTTCATTGAGATTCTTGCTTTCATAAATTGTTGATTAATTTTCTTTGCAAATGTTTTGAAGGGAGTTGCCAGAATCTAGTTATAAGCATTAAGTATGTTTTGCAGCCTTGCCAGCCAGCTTTTCCCCACTTGAGATTGTGTTAGTCTATCTATACAAATATATAAAAGCGTTGTAACACTGAACAGACGTTTGACAATCACGTAAGAACCACTCAACCGATTAACACGATATAGGTATCAAACGATTTGTTATTTCAACTTATTCGTAATATGCTATGTTAGATTTGCCACGTCTACTTTTCATGTCCACTTTTTGCAAAAAATGCTATATTTCAGACAATTTTGGTCGACTAGAATTTGGTAATCTACGTTGTATGGTTACGTTCGCTAACTTTACTAAAAATGGACATGACCCACTTTCCGGGGGATAAGCTTGGAGTAAAGCAAAGCGCACTAGGTTTAAGCTCAATTGGGCTGAAATTCTGGCATTCTATTGTTTCGAGTATGAGATGGTTTAAGTGAAAAAATTTAGCCACACCCCCATTACCGCCCAGAATTAAACGAAAATGGCATATTTCGAACGGTTTTGGTAGTATTAGACTAAAATTTCATAATTTAGTTCATACGGCTACTTTCGGCAACTGTACTAAAAATGGCGAATATATAAATTTTTTTTTTAACAGCGTGAAAATTCGTATATAGCAGTAAGGTGGTCTGCTGGGCAATACTATACTGTATATATCATCTGATCGTCATGCATTGACGATTCAAACAGAAACGTCTAGCATGTGTTTTGTTCGAAGGTCAATTTACACTTTTACAAATTCACAAAACGATCATAAAAATTTCATTGAATTGGGTCAGGACAAACTATGAATATATAGATAAGGTAAAAGATTAAAACATAGATTTATGTATAAAACTTTAGAATAGTTTGAAATATTTGAAATATTTGTGGGAATTGAGCAAAACGAACCGACAAAGAGAGTGACACGAACTGGACAAAGAACAGTTTAAGGAAGACAATAACGAAAGAAAAAACAAAGAATAAACGACAGCATCAATCACGCGACAAATAAAACGAACACTCGTAAAAACGCTTCGACGCGGACGGTCGCTAGTAATTAAGCCAACCTTTTGTATGTTTAAAATCATTATTAATCAATAAATTAACTTGAATGTAGTAAATCAAAGTCGCGAGTGTTTTTTTTATTTAAAGAAGTTTGCTAGCCGCCTCTACAAATTTGGTGTCAGAAGTGGGATTGGCTCGTGCGAAAAGTTAAACAAAATTCTTGTGCGCAAAGTAACTAGTTGTAACTCAGTCAATCAGTGTGCAAATTAATAAATAACATTGACTGAAAATATAGTTTAAAAGAAAAAAAAGAAAAACAGTACCAATAAGTGCAGTGAAAAGTGAAGCAAAAGCTGTGACTGTACATTACAACATAAACGTTTTTAACAACGGCAAAAGTAACTGTAGCTGCGCAAGCAAATTGCGCACGTTAAAAAAAACACATAAAAGCATAAAGCAACGTCTAAAATAGTAGCAACGGCGGCAACGACGTCGACAGCGAAACAGCAGCTTCTCGCCATCAAGAGCGAAGCGCATGCGAAGTGGGGAAGATCAACGAGTCTGTGTGAAGGTCTGAGTGACAAATCGTGGTTGTGCATCGACGTCGACAGAGAGACAAAGTAACCAAACAAAGTGTCGAAAGCACAGCAAAATTAAATTCTTATGACTGCGATAGAGAAGCAGTAAACTAATACAAGCAAAGAAACACATGAAATAACATTTTTGGGACTGCAGCGAGGGAGTGTGACTGAAGATATTTTCCGAGTGAGAATTTAAAGTGTCAGCTGAGGGAAGCAGGGCGAGGAAATTTGGTTCGATTAAAAGCTGTGGTGAACTTTGGTGAGGTGTAAATATAAATTGAACAGCTGCGAGGAAACAAGCGAATTATATTTTGAAGCAGCATTTAGAGTTTTGATTTTGATTAATTTTCATAATTGTTGAGTCAGTTTAAAGTCATCAAACTTAAAAGAAAACTTAAAGATTTTTAAATGCGAATTAAATGGATTAAAGAGTTTTTTTTAAACAAATTTAATGTTATAAAATTGGAAACGACATTCAATATTATTTGAAATATTTTAAGATACTTAAAGATTCACTTGATATAAGGATTAATTAAATTTGATTTACAAATATTTAGCAACTAAGCATATATTACAATAAGATCAATTACTCTCCAATTATTAATTAATATATAATATAATTAATTTTATTTTGGAAAATGGACCTTGACCAAATTCTAAGGTTGACAGTGGACGAGTTAAAGACAAATTTGGGTGGTTTGGGTTTAGCTATAACCGGACGCAAGACGGAACTGCAAGACAGGCTCATTCAACATTACGGTTTGCAGAGGCAAGAGGATGAGTCTGAGTACGATGAAGCCGCATCCAGCGTAGAGCAAGAGTCGTTTGTGGAGCGATCAGTGTTTACACTAAGAGACATCGAAGAGTCGTTGTCATCATTTTCGGGAACTGATCAGACAAACGTGAGCCAGTGGCTGGATGAGTTTGAAGAGAGCGCTGTTACGGTCAGGTGGAATGATCTGCAGAAATTTATTTATGGAAAGCAGCTATTAAAAGGTGCTGCTAGAGTTTTTGTCCGAAGTCAATCGGGCATAAATAATTGGAAGTTACTGAAAACTGCACTGATTAAAGAGTTCGGGGCTGTTTCATCGGCAGCTGAAATACATCGTATACTGGGAAGTCGTCGAAAGAAGCCTCAGGAATCTTTAAGAGAGTACCTCTACAGCATCATGGAAATTGGTAAACCGATCAATCTTGACGAAGAGAGCGTCATGGAATATTTCATCGAAGGTATTCCGGATTCGCGGCCAAACAAGGCAGTACTCTACCAAGCAAAGTCCATCGACGAAATAAAAAGACAAATTACGGTCTACGAAAGGGTTCGGGGCCCTAACTCACAGTCATCAAACTTGAGAGGTGCCCCGCCCCAGCCACAAAACAAACCCAATATGCCAAATCTGGACAGGCAGCAGAAAAGCGCGGTGAAGTGTTTCAAATGTGGTGTTGTTGGTCATATCGCAAAAGTATGTAAGTCGACCGCTATTAAATGTTTTAAATGTCAATTAGTAGGACACAAGGCCGCAGAGTGTATGGCCCAATCTATGAAAACAGAAAGACCTAACTTGCAGATGATTCAAAAATGGACAAATTGTAACCGTATTTTTAAAATTGTTAAAATCAAAAAGGCAACATTTGTGGCATTACTTGATACAGGCAGCGACATTAGTGTGGTAAGATCGAGTATTTGGCAAAACTGGGGTAATGTAGTGTTGAGTAATCAAACGAAAACACTAGTGGGCATTGGACAGCGCGAAATAACGACGTTAGGCGTAGTTACAGTCCCAGTAGAGATCGACGGAATATCACTTAGCATGAAGTTTCATGTGACGAAAGATATAGATATTTTATATCCAATGGTGATCGGCAACGATGTATTGAAGGATGTGGATATCCGAATCAGCGGAAATGATGCTACTTTCATCAAAAAGCAGTGCGTTCGAAACAAAGTGCCTGAGGATGTCCAAAAGACCGAAGATGTCCAGGAGGAGAAGGGTCTATCCCGTATTGCTGAGCTGGGGCAAGAATTCAGCGCATTGTGTGAAGCAGAGATAGTTAGCCGCAATGAGGACGGAGTACCTAGCAATGTAGGAGAGCTATGTGGTAGCGTTCACAGAAAAGTTTCCGATTTAATTTTAAAATATCAACCGAGTCAAAGAAAATCATCACCAGTAGAGATGAAGATAATTTTAAAAGATGAAGTCCCAGTATTTCAAAGACCGAGACGATTGCCATACACCGATCAGTGCATCGTGCAGCAACAAGTAAAGGACTGGTTGAAGGAAGGTGTCATCCAAAATAGCTTTTCGGAATATGCCTCACCAGTGGTCTTAGTGTCTAAAAAAGATGGTTCCAAGCGTTTATGCTGTGACTATCGTCGACTTAATGACAAGATTATTCGCGATAACTTTCCAATGGTGCTCATCGACGACGTGCTTCAGAGACTTCAACAGGCAAAGGTGTTTACAACGCTGGACTTGCGAAATGGATTTTTCCATGTGCCGATAGAGGAGAAATCTCGAAAATATACGTCGTTCGTCACTCATAATGGGCAATACGAGTTTAGATATGTGCCTTTTGGCATATGTAATTCGCCAGCAGTATTTTCCAGGTTTATATTCGCGATCTTTAGAAATCTGGTGGAAGATGGCACAGTTGTAATCTATATGGACGATATAGTGATACCGGCTAAAGACGATGAAGAGGGAATCGCAAAACTAGAGAAGGCATTAGCGATTGCTGAGGAATATGGCTTGCAAATTAAATGGGAAAAATGTCAGTTCCTAAAAAGACGAGTGACATTTTTGGGCTATATAGTAGAAAACTCAACAATTCAGCCATCAGCGGAGAAAACGGCAGCAGTAGACAAATTTCCTTTGCCACGGGATAAGAAAACACTGCAACGGTTTTTGGGTCTTACCTCCTACTTCAGACGTTTTATTCCTCAGTATGCGCTAGTAGCCAAGCCTTTGACAGATCTGCTACAAGAAAAATCAACATTCGAATTTGGAGACACAGAGGTGGCCTCGTTTGAGCACTTAAAAGCCCTTTTAGTTGGTACGCCAGTCCTCAAACTGTATGACCCTAAAGCGGTGACCGAAATACATACGGATGCTTCCATGTACGGTTACGGAGGAGTTCTTCTTCAAAAGGATCCCGACGACCAGCAACTTCACCCGATATGTTATATGAGCAGAAAAACGACAAGCGCCGAACAAAAATACCACTCGTACGAGCTTGAAGTTTTAGCTATCATTGAAGCGCTTAAAAAATGGAGAGTTTATGTCCTAGGGACAAAGATTAAAATCGTAACCGATTGTAATGCTTTCGCGATGACGATGCGTAAGCAGAATGTGCCACTCAGAGTATCCAGATGGTCGATGTTCCTGGAAGACTATGACTTCAAAATAGAGCATAGATCCGGCACGAAAATGAAGCATGTGGATGCGCTTAGTCGCGTTTTCTGTTTAATGATGGAAGACTCCCTGAAGCATCGTATCAAAGAAGCACAGATGCAAGATGAGTGGATACGAGCAGTTAGGAAAATTCTCGAGAAAGAAGAATATGGGGATTACTTTTTGAAGCACGACATACTCCATAAAGATCCCATCAGGGAGCTTATGGTAGTTCCGACTGTCTTGGAGCATGAAATAATCCAAGTTGCCCATCGCCAGGGACACTTTGCAGTCAAAAAGACTCAAGACCTAGTTGAACGAACATTTTTTATACCAAAACTGACCGGAAAGGTCGCCAGCGTTGTTAAGAGCTGCATGGAGTGTATCATGGCAGAAGCGAAGTCTGGTAGGAAAGAAGGTTTTCTGAGACCCATATATAAAGCCGATAAACCTCTTTGTACGTATCACATAGACCACGTGGGGCCCATGGAATGCACCAAAAAGCGTTACAACCACATACTGGTAGTCGTCGACGCATTCACTAAGTTTGTGTGGCTGTATCCAACCAAGAGCACTGGAAGCCACGAAGTAATCGACAAATTGCGTCAGCAGTCAACTGTTTTCGGAAACCCTGAAAGGATTATACCCGATCGAGGGACAGCATTTTCGTCTCTTATTTTTGAAGAGTATTGTAAAACTGAAGGAATTCTACATCTCCAAATCGCCACAGGTGTTCCGAGAGGAAACGGACAAGTGGAGCGAGTCAACAGGATTGTTGTGCCCATGTTAACAAAACTCTGTGTAGAGAAACCAGACATTTGGTACAAGTACGTGAGTCGTGTACAGCAAACGATTAATGATACTCCACCCCGTAGCACAAAAGTATCGCCCTTTAGGTTGCTTACCGGAATCGAGATGAGGACAAATGGTACAAATGATGTCTTGCGAGACTTGTTGACTGAATTTGCTATTGAAGAGCTTGACGAAGAGCGCGACGCAGCGCGCGATGACGCACGACATAACATCGCTGATATTCAAGAAGAAAACCGCCGAACCTATAATAAGAAGAGGATCCGTGAAAAGAACTATGAAGTCAACGAACTTGTAGCGATAAAACGTACTCAGTTTGGAGCAGGCCTTAAACTGAAGCCGAAATATTTAGGACCATACAAGGTAACTGGAAAACTAAACCATGGTCGCTACAATGTCGAGAAAGTCGGAAATGCAGAGGGTCCAAATAGGACGGCAACAGTGGCCGAATATATGAAGCCATGGTGCTCGTCATTCGGGTCGAATTCCGGATCAGAATGGCCGAATGTGGGAATTGAGCAAAACGAACCGACAAAGAGAGTGACACGAACTGGACAAAGAACAGTTTAAGGAAGACAATAACGAAAGAAAAAACAAAGAATAAACGACAGCATCAATCACGCGACAAATAAAACGAACACTCGTAAAAACCCTTCGACGCGGACGGTCGCTAGTAATTAAGCCAACCTTTTGTATGTTTAAAATCATTATTAATCAATAAATTAACTTGAATGTAGTAAATCAAAGTCGCGAGTGTTTTTTTTATTTAAAGAAGTTTGCTAGCCGCCTCTACATATTTTTCACAGAATTATTTTTTAAGCTTTATTTGAAAATGTTTTTCACATAAATTAGTTTTTAAGCTGTAGAATATTGCAAAAACAATAATAAAAGCATTTTAGGCAAATTATTTTTCATCAAAAAATCTTAGAGGGGATAGGTGGCCAATGATTTTTAATGATAGACACTGTTTGTGTCAAAAAAGATTTTTTTTTCAGATAAATTATGTTATATGAAAGAATAAGAAATATGAAAATTAAAAAAAAATAAAATTAAAAATAAATATATACAACAAAAGTAACTCTTGGCCTATTTTTGAGTACAAGTTGGATATTTAGAGGTTCTTTGAAAACAACATAAAACATTGTATTGGTGAGGAAACGGTGAACCTTTTCTCATTTTCCCAATTTACTTAATGGAACTTTCAAACAAAGAAAATTTGATGAAAATTGATTTGAAAATGGCGGAAATGTTTGCTGGCTAATTCAAAACATGAAATTTTAATAGTTTTTTTCTCTTTTTGAGGCTTAAGAAAATGAGTTATACTGAGAAAATCTATAGTTTTGAGATATCGCAATGATTTTAATGTCATAATAACAGGTTTTTTTAAAACATACCTTATAGCCGTTCAAAATATTTCCGAAAAGAAAAGATTTTAATTTTTGCCGTTAATTTTATTAATAAACGACTGTCCATACAAAAATTCAGTGTTGTGCATTGAGAAAGTCTATAGTTTTTAAAATCGCCATAGTTGGATGTCATTATAACGGTCTGTTTTTAAAATTTAAGAATATATTTATTTTCAGAATATATGTAAAAAATTACAAAAAAAAAATGAAAGCCAGGTAAATTTATGTCATCATAACATTTACAGTTTAAATAAAATATTCAAATTAAATAAAGTAATTTTTTAATATTTATAACATTTTTACATAATCAAACAAAACAAACACAATAATTTTTATATTTAGAATTTGATTCAATATAAATAAATACTTAAATTTTAAGATTTAAAATTTTTACATGGTATTTAATATTTTTATCGCAGGCGAAGCAGCGGGTATTTGCTAGTATACTATATATCTGGAAGATGAAATCATAAACAGATTTTCAAAATTGTACATATTTTTCGTAAGACATAGTGTGTACATGGTGCACATCCTTGAGCCTATCAATAATCAACAAAACTCACCAATACAATACAATTCACTATGTAGGGCAAATAGTCTGGTAGATAAGCTGAATAGCAGAACAAATTGTGAAAACCGTTTTTAATAAAGAACACCATTTATCTCTGCTAAAGAGCTACCAAAACAGCTAAAACAAAAATAGTTGTTGAAGAAAAAAGCTCGAGTAGCAAAAATGCCACGAAAAATTCAATAATTGTGGTTGCTTTAATTGAAGATGCAGCTAACAGAATTATGTGGATTGACGGTAGCTAGCATAATATAAAGTAGTAATATAATTAATTTAACTGAAAATAAAACATTTTAGCAATGGAAAGCAGTGACGATGAGAACGTCAGACAAAAAGTTGGATTTTGCTGTTGTACATAAGCTACTCAAATCTACTCAAGGGTTTGTGTTTAGCAAAAGAGGTACCGTATAGCTAATTTACATCAAATGCATTTTGTTGTTGTTTAAAGCTAATCTGCTATTTTACCCATCTGGCAGACCAGTTGTCTATTTATTCAATAACACTTCTATTGTCTCGCCGACTAATTCTTTTGCTAGACTAAAACGCATTTTTTATACACTCTGTAATTTGTTTTGTTGATTTAATTTCTTATTTAGATGGCACAACAAGCGTATGTCTATCTTAGCCTAATCTGCGAACGTGCCATTTATGTCTCTTGCTTGCTGGCGCCAGTTGGAAATTGCAAGCTTCGTCAGGTTGTCCTCTACTTGGTCTCTCCAACAAAAATGCGGTCGTCCTCTTCTGCGTGGACCACTGCTGAGTACTGAATCGAATATTTTCTTCACAGAAGCATCTTCTTTCATGCGCCAGCGAAGTCGCTCGATTTCAATGAGCTTGACTATGTCGATGTCGGCGTACAGCTCGTACAGTTCCTCATTCCACAGTATTCGGTACTCGCCATTGACGCAGATTGGTCCGTAGATCTTACGAAGGATCTTTCTTTCGAAGGCTCCAAAAATCTTTTCATAAAGTAAGACGGGCCTGATGAGCAATCTATAGACCGCGATTTTAGTTTGTAGAGAGAAAATGAATGAGGTGGTCCTAAGGCCGGAGGCGCATATAACCTTCCATATGAGGACTTTTGCGTCAAGTTTTGTGTAAAATTGGGGACCTGGACAACAATGCACTGACCATCATTACCTTGAAGCAAAAGGTCGTACAGTTTTCGAGTCCTTCTTTTTCCCACTTCAACTTGTATTTAACTTTTTTGGTACTTTTTGCTTTTTGTACGTTTTGAAGTTATGTTTTTGTTTCACTCTTTGGATCATGACAACACTGATTCTAGCTTTTTTTTGCCAAATCTCACACAGACATTGAATTATTTTTGTTTATTAAAGTGAGTACTTTAAAATCAAGTTTCGGATCCCTTGGACATTTCTTCTTCCAATTTTTGGCAGACCTTTGAGAGAACAGGTATTTTTAAACTTTGCAATGTTATTTTTTGACACTATTTATTTTCTTACGCATGTGCTCTTCTATTCGAGGCATCGAAAAAGCTAAAACAAGAATAGAGAAGAAAGAGGAAACAATTAAAGAAGAATTGATTATACTTTTTAACGGTGATCACCGCATTGCAATCAAACATCTGCACTGCAAGAAATATAGAATTGAAAGTGTGCATATTCTTTTCGATACAGTCCTTACATTGGAAGAGTGCCTTCCGTCAATCAAAACGTGATCTTCGAATGCGTTAAAAACTAAAAAAAAAAGTTAAGAATAAAGTACACACAGAGAAAGAGATTTCTGCAATCTAATAGGGTAGCATCTATTTAAATAAAAATCAAGCGTTAAACAAGAAGGTGTGGCACCTCCCACACAGCCCAAATTTTCGATATCGAAAAGCTTTGGAAGTATAGGTCGCACATTCTCGGAATTCCGTATTCGAACACAATTTAAACATGAAGTTTCACTAATAACATTTTATAAGCGATCTACAAGGGGGCGTGGCACCTCTCATATAACCAAAATTTGTGATATCGATAGCTCTGGGCTTATAGGCCGCATAGCCACGGAACGCGGTATTTTACCACAACTTACATGTGCCGATTTACTCATGACATTTTATGAGAATTATAAAATGGGGCGTGGCACCTCTCCTATAACCCAAATTTGCGATATTGAATAGCTTTGGAGTTATAGGCCGCACACCCTCGGAATTCAGTATTTGACTAGGATTTAACATGCCGTTTCACTGATCAAATTTTATGGGAGTTATAGAAGTTTTGGAAGTACAGGTCGTACAGCTTCGAAATTCGGTATTCGACTACAATTTACCCGTGTCGTTACACTAATAAAATTTTGTAAACATTTAGTGTCGTTACACTAATAATAACGTTGTAAAACGGGAAGTGGCGCCTTCCATACAGCCCACATTTGCGATATCGAATTGCGTCGGAGTTATAGGTCTCACAGTCTTGGAATTCAGCTTTCGACCTCAATTCACAAATGCAGTTTTACTGATAAGATTTTATGGAAGTTGGACAAAGACGCGTGTCACCTCCCATTTTTCATATCGAATTGCTTTAGAATTATAGGTCGCACAGTCTTAGAATTTTTCTTTCGGTATTCGACCTCAATTTAAACTTACCGTTTAATTGATAACACTTTATGGGCTTCTTTCGAACAAGGGGGCATTGGGCAAGAGGGCGTTGCACCTCTCATACAACACAAATTTTTGATATCCAATAGCTTTGGAGTTATAGGTCCCACGGCCTCGAAATTCGGTATTCGAACTCAATTTACTCATGCAGCTTCACTGGTAATATTTTATGGAAGTTTCGAAACAGGAGCGTGGCAGCAATGCACCGGGTCTTAGCTAGTTTGTAATAAAATTTAAATTAAATATTTTTCCAATTACAAATGCATTCAGATACTATTGCATTGTGATAGTGTGAGTAAGCCCCACTACATTATTAATTGCTGTTAATATTTTAAAATATGATAATAATTTCCATAATATTTCCTGATTTTGTATAAAATAAAAGGACACATGATAGAAAATCAAAATAAGCCCTGATTATGTACTCAGCGATGCTTCCTCTCTTGTTTTATCTCATTTGAGCACAAACTTCAACAAAAATTTCTTTGAAGATATATTGGGTTTTACGCGATTTGAACGACTAGACCTAAAACACCTGGACAATTATCAGATCACCACCATCGCATCTCAATGAGTAAGTCATCATTGAATCAAATTTGAAATCAACAATCCTGTAAGCCTTATTCTAAGTTAAATGCATATATATTAAAGTGTACGAGAAACATTATGAAAAAGTTCAAAGTGTATAGCAAAAGATGCTTAGAAAAATACAATTTTTAAAAAAACTTTTAACTTATTTGATTTCATTTCTTTTAACATAAAATTAAAAATCATTGGCCCCAAAAATCTTTTCACTAAATGTTTTAAAAATTTTGTCAAAAAAGAGGTTATTAAACCAAATTGCAATTGTTAAGGTTAAAAATATAATTTCCAAAAATTGTGATCAAGTAAGCCAATAACAGCACGCAATTGTTTAAAACATGTGCATATAAAGTTGGTAGTCAGTAGATCAAAAAGTTTTGTCAAATGAGTATTTTTTGTGAACATATATGTTGACTACTCTCTCAAAATATCAGCTGTTGCTATGAATTTGATTTAGATTTTACTTTTGTGCACGTCAAGTATAGCATTGCACGAGTTTTTTAATTACATCTTCCACTTGCTAGTTGACGTGAAAACCACTTTTTACTAACATATAATTTTATTTTCTTAATTTTTTTTTTAAATTCTAATGTTTGTACTACTACAAACTAAATTAATTCAAGTTTTTAGTTACTTCTTAACTCATGGCATAACCAGTGCTTAATGCTAGGAAAAAACGAAAGACTTAAGCAACAAACCTGAAATTTTTGTTAAATGACACAATAAAAAGCAGTCAAATTAATAAATTTCCAGCAAACGCACGACAGATGTTGACACTTGGCATTCTGAGTAGATAGTATCTGCCGATGAGTTTTATGACAGTGTTGCAATTATGACATACTTTCCAAAACAGTAAATTTGATGAAATGGCAAAAAACAAAAGCGGGGCATGCTTGTAACCTGGTGATATGCGAATAAATCTTAAAACTCTCAATTCCATTTAAATAAGGAAATGAGGAAACAGTAGTTAATATAATAAAATACGCAGAAGTGACGAAACGTGATGGCAGTCATTTATAACAAACAAACAAAAACTAAATAGGGCGTTGAGTGACAGATATATTATCTGAAATAGGAACACAGTTCAGTACACTTTTGATCCGAAAAGCAATCTAAAAACAAATTTGACTATAACTTTATCTAGTACAAACAAATAAAGTAGATTTTGCAGCCACTGCATTTGTAACGAGTAGCAGCTTTTGGCTTTTCGAAAAAAGCTGACCCTCGTAAGGTAGCGACAAAGCATGTCACAATTTTGGCCAACAGCTACAAAGTTTGATCTTTCCCATCGATAAAAAGACAGAAACGTTTTTGAAATTATCATTTATCTTTTTTTTTAGGTTTAAAGTTCGTCTATAACAGCAGAGTGTTGAAATATTATTCATTTGTATTTTTCACTCACTTGTCTAACAAGTAATAAATACAATTTGTTTAAGTTGTTAAGCAGTCATGGAACTATTTTGTTTTTTCTTTTTTCAATTACGTGCATCTTAACATAAATGCAGTGTGTTTTTTGTTTTGGCTTTCAGTCGAAAGAGGCCGAGTGTGGTGCGGCATTTGAAGCATAAGTTTGTGTGGTGTTGTTACTTGTAGTAAGTTTTAAGTAGTTGATGAAATGAAAGTTTGGGGCAATTTGTTGTAGTTTCATGTCACGAATGAGTAGATTTTCTAGGTGCAAGGGCAATCCTCTGCAACTGTATTTCATGAGTTAATATGTGCCATGCATTGCTTGATTGAAGTGTTGTTATCTTTAAAGACAGGTGAATATCATGCCGCTCAATTTTGGTTTTTCGCAAATTTCATCTTTTAAAAGCATAATCATGCAAGACATAATTATTTTTTAATCTGAAATACTTAAAAAATCTAACACAAAAACCTCCCCAAAAATAAAAAACAACAAAAAAGAGTTTCATTAAGTTTGTCCTTGTCATAAAATGCTTAATTATATAAAACTTATTAGGCAAAAGTGAATAAAAACAAAAACATGTTAAAATAAAGGTCATAAAATTCGTCACATGGTCACAAAAATTAGCAACAATTTGATTTAAGGCACTGAAGTGTGTACGTTAGCTAAACTTGAGACTCTGCCTGCAAAACGAAAGACTTAAGATACGAACGTGAAATTTTTGTAATGCTCCAAGAACATGTAAAGCCGCAACAATACACTTTTTGTGTTCGCCAGGACTATTTGCTATTCATAAAAGCACAATTTGTGACACCATCATGCCATTTTGTTATACATTTATACTCATGGCTGAGAGTTGTAAAATTTTAGTATTTTTCATTTTTCGCTTTTATGGGAACTTTTTGAAAAACAATTAATCTATTCATACTGACCGCTTGAGGCCCGGTTGGTTTTGTAACACCGGCAGCATTCAGTTGTTGCTTAATGCCTCAATGTTGCAAGCTTATTGCTTGCAAAATATCAAAACAACCTTTAAAAACAATCTTTCACATACTCAACAAGCCGTTCTAGGGTGGGATTTTAAAATTGGTCTTATGTTCTTGAATAACATACATATTTATCTATGTTGTTGTAAGACTTAATGGCCAAAAATTGCGCTTGCTACTAGCCTTAGCAGCAAGTCAAATTTCAATAACAAACAAACAACATTTTCCTAGAATATATTATCAAAAACAACACGACACGATGCTGGGCTCACTGGCTAACCGGCCATTTGGTCACTTCGCGTTGCATGCAGCTATGTGAGCTATGTTTTTCGGCATTCATTTTTTGTGAGAAACAAAAAGTTGGCACAATTCTCAGATATTGTTGTTATTATTTACAATTGGCTTAGAGTGTACAGTTTATTGTACTTTGGCCCTTGTGCGATTGCGGTTATGTTGCCAACATTAAATTGTATTATTTAGTCGTTGAAATGCTTAACTTGTTTGCTTGGCTGTAAGACAATTTGTACTTCTCTAGAGTTCACATGAAAATAAACTTCTAAAACTTTTGTAACTTATTCTTGGAGTTGTATTAAATCGTCAATAACGCTCATACTGTAAGTGCAAAATTTAACCATATTTCCATTTTGGAACTGATTTTCAACTTGGATCGACAATATTCAGATGATTATTCTAAAATACCGAATAGGTACTTCTAAGAGTACTTTTTAAATTCGTATATGTTCAAATAAGATTTGCAGGAAAGGATGTAAAACTAAAACTAAAACACATATTAAAAATTGCTCAGAAGTAAAATTTTAAAAGACCCAAGTAATTTTTTGTTTCTTTTATCGCAATTTGTTGATGAAGTTTTAGCATTTTATAAGTGTAACTGTGTAATTTGTTGTGTTAAAAAATTTTAGAAACTTACAATTATGATAAGTAAGCTGTTAACCATGATGCACTTGCAATGCAACATCTATTGGAATAAGTTTTTAATTTATCATAAAGACTTTATCGTTTTTTTTAAATACCAAGTTTTATTCTAAAAATCTAACGCTCAAACTTTTCCACGGTGCGACAAATTGCCATTGCACTGAAACCATGATGACGACCGACCTCACGACGAAAATCACGTTGCGTATTAAGAACTGGGGTCGAATTGTCTGTTCCGTTAACGAATAACCCGTTACTTAAAAATGTATATTTGGTACTATAGCATACGTGATCGTAGTAGACTTCGCGTAATTCGGCACTTTTTTATACGTTAACGAGTAAACAAACGTATTTCTTGCTACGAAACGTCACTCGATGTGTTTTATTTAATCGTAAAACGCTCATCTAGAAAAAATAATTTAAAATGTAAGTAAAACTTTGAAAATGTATGTTTTGTTTTAAAATATTTAATTAAAGACGCCTTCATATATAGGACAAATACTAACAAATTAAATTTCCATAAAAAAAACTTAATGGGTGAGTATATGAAGGACCATCCAAGCTTGGCAAAAAATTTGATTCCGAACTGTGCGCAAGGCAAAAGCACCGCCACACGACTATGGGAGGAATTAGCAAAAAAACTAAATGCAGTAGGTCCACCAATTAAGGAAGCAAAAATGTGGAAAAAGGTTTAAACATTTTTATTTTGTATTGGATAAAAAAGACAGATACAGTTAAATTTTAGGTTTTCGCCGACCAGAAGTACCAAGCTAAAAAGAAGCTCTCTTTCAATAAGCTATCAAAGAAAAGAACTGGAGGTGGACCCTACGAAGAGAAGCTTTTAACACAAGCTGAGGAACAGATTGTTGAAGCGAGTGGACTGGAAGCAGCCGTGGAAGGACTTCAAGTTAAAAAGTTTGGCAATCCTGAGGTATGTGAAAGAACTTCAACGCCTTTCATCGAGTTTGTTGATTTGTACCAAGTAGAGGAGTCAACTAAAGTTCTGGCTGATGCAAATTTTGAAGGCGCCAAAGAAAATGCGAGTCCACCGAAATGTAAAAAAAAGAAAAGCGTCAAGTCAGGACCCGAAAGTGTCGCTTCTTCAAGAAAATTTAAGGGAATCAAGTAAATATTAAAAAAAATCGACTGGAAACTCGATAGGTTGCTCGAAATTCAAGAGATACTTCTTCAAATAAAAGAGGAGAAACATGAACGAATAATGGCTCTAACCGAAATTCAATTACAAATTGAAACTCAAAAATTAGAACAACTTAAAAAATAATAAAATAACACTGCTTAAAATAATAAGCATTAAATAACACTGTGCGGCACAAAAATCTGTGTTTAATCAATTCAACATTTTTTACTTCATTTTGGTATTAAGTAGCTTGTGATGACATTCGTTTTGACTTATTACCCAAGACTAGAACAAAATTGTTTTTTAAAGATTTATAGCTTAGAATCAAAAATTACTTCAGATATACACTCATTTTCATGTTGATAACTCTTGAACCATTAGGTTATTAACTTTCGTTTCTTTAGAAAAGTTGTTCCTTTTATTCTGGCCAATAACTTCGCTGAACAAAAGATATGGAAAAAAATCTATTTTTATAAAATTGTGCTGAAACTTTGACATGCCACATATTTCTGGCCCGCCTTAAACGCTTCAAAATAATTGCACATCACTCATACGCCATGTACCTATGCTGTACCTATGCTGTACCTACGCTATGTTCAGCAAATGTTGGCTGCAATAAAAGGAACAACTTTACTGAAGAAAACAAAATGAAACTCCTAATGGCTTAAGAGTTATCAACATGAAAATGAGTGTATATCTTTAGTATTTTTTAATTCTGAGCTATAAATCTTTAAAAATAATTTTGCTCTAAAGTATTTGGTAAAGTGTCAAAACGAATGCCAATACGAGATTCCTCATACCAAAATAAAGTGAAAAACGTTGAACTTATCAAATACATAGAAAAAGTGTACAAAAAAGCGCATAGTGTTATTGTTGTATACTTACCTAAATATGATCTCAATATTTGTGTAAAAACGTTAAAAATTTTTTTTTTCCTTATCACTTCTACAAATATTCTTATATTTGTTAGTTGATAAGAAATGAATATATTTGCTGATTTCACTAACTATTAATTTGTACTTTAAAACTATGAAGCTTAAAATAAAAACATATGAATTCATTGAAAATGTAATTTTTTCTCGAATTCCTTTATTTATTCTCGAATTCCTTCATTTATTCTCGAAAGTGAAAATTTGATGTGGTTTCTTATAGTAAGGCCAATCCTCGTTAATTGCGTTTCCTCACCAATGTCAAAATCATTAACAGCTTGCACAACAATATTTGGTGAATGAAAAGGAATTTTGAATTTTATGCATATATTATGCAGAGCAGAGCAAGCATTAACAAATTTTGCTACTTTTTGTGGCGTATATCTTCCTCGGCTTCCATATACTAAAATCTTCCAGCGGCCTTTTAGGATACCAATGATCCTTTCAACGATGCATCTTGCCTTTGAATGTATTTCGTTGAACAAGGCTTCGCTCGAACTGTCCTGAGGATTTCTATATGGCGTTATACACCAAGGCTCCAATGGATAGCCAGAATCGCCTGTTAATTATAAATTAATAAATAAATAAATAAATAAATAAATAAATAAATAAATAAATAAATAAATAAATAAATAAATAAATAAATAAATAAATAAATAAATAAATAAATAAATAAATAAATAAATAAATAAATAAACAAATAAATAAATAAATAAATAAATAAATAAATAAATAAATAAATAAATAAATAAATAAATAAATAAATAAATAAATAAATAAATAAATAAATAAATAAATAAATAAATAAATAAATAAATAAATAAATAAATAAATAAATAAATAAATAAATAAATAAATAAATAAATAAATAAATAAATAAATAAATAAATAAATAAATAAATAAATAAATAAATAAATAAATAAATAAATAAATAAATAAATAAATAAATAAATAAATAAATAAATAAATAAATAAATAAATAAATAAATAAATAAATAAATAAATAAATAAATAAATAAATAAATAAATAAATGAATAAATGAATAAATGAATAAATGAATAAATGAATAAATGAATAAATGAATAAATGAATTAATGAATTAATGAATAAATGAATAAATGAATAAATGAATAAATGAATAAATGAATAAATGAATAAATGAATAAATGAATAAATGAATAAATGAATAAATGAATAAATGAATAAATGAATAAATGAATAAATGAATAAATGAATAAATGAATAAATGAATAAATGAATAAATGAATAAATGAATAAATGAATAAATAAATCTATATAAATAAAAATCAAATGTCGTTCGTTGGTAATTGCATCAGTTGAGAACGGCTGAACCGATTTGGATAATTTTTTTTTAAAATGTTCGCAATAGTCCAACTTAGGTTTTTACGGAAAGAAAAATTGACCACGCCCACTTTGCGCCCACTTTTTTGATTTATCTAAAATCGGAAAACGGCTGGACCGATTTGGATAATTTTTTTTTTAATGTTCATAGTAATCCAATTTAAGTTTTGTCGGAAAGAAAAATTGACCACGCCCACTTTTGCGCCCACTTTTTTCAATTTATCTAAAATCGGAAAACGGCTGGACCGATTTGGATAATTTTTTTTCAAATGTTCGTAGTAATCCAATTTAAGTGTTTACTGAAAGAAAAATTGACCACGCCCACTTTTTCGCCCACTGTTTTGATATCTATATAAATAAAAATCAAATGTCGTTCGTTGGTAATTGCATCAGTTGAGAACGGCTGGACCGATTTGGATATTTTTTTAAAATGTTCGTAATAGTCCAACTTAGGTTTTTACGGAAAGAAAAATTGACCACTTTTACGCCCACTTTTTTATTTATATAAAATCGGAAAACGGCTACACCGATTTGGCTAATTTATTTTTTAAATGTTCGTTGTAATCCATTTTAAGTTTTTACTGAAGAAAAATTGACCACTCCCACTTTTACGCCCACTTTTTTATATATACCTAAAATCGCAGAACGCCTGCGCCAATTTGGCTAACTTTGTTAAAATGTTTGTCATAGTCTACAAACGTTTTTTACAGAAAGAAAAAATGGGCTTTGGACAAGGGGGCGTGGCACTCTCATACAACCCAAATTTGCGATATCGAATAGCTTTTTAGTTACAGACCGCACAGGCTCGGAATTTAATATTCGAACTCAATTTACACATTAAGTTTAACTGATAACATTTTATGGTGTTGGACAAGGGGGCGTGGCACCTCCCATACAACCCAAATTTGAGATATCGAATAGCTTTTGAGTTATAGTTCGCACAGCCATGGAATTGGGTTTTCGACCACAATTTACACGTGCCGTTTTACTGATAAACTTTTATGGGCGTTGGGAAAGGGAGCGTGGCACCTCCCTTAAAACCCACATTTAATATTTTGAATAGCTTTTGCGTTATAATTCACACAGCCCCGGAATTCAGTATTCGACGACAATTTACACGTGCTGTTTTACTGATAACATTTTATGGGCGTTGTACAAGGGGCGTGGCTCCTCCCTTGCAACCAGAATTTGCGATATCGAATAGCTTTGGAGTTATAGACCTCCACAGCCTCGGTATTCGAGCACAATTTGCACATGTCGTTTTACTGATAACATTTTATGGACGTATGGTGTGGCAACCTCCCATAATTTGCGATATCAAATAGCTTTTCAGTTACAGCTCGCACAGCCTCGGAATTCGGTATTCTACCACAATTTACACACGCCATTCAGGGGGCGTGGCACCTCCCATACAACCCAAATATGCGATTTGCGATATCGAATAGCTTTGAAGTTATAGTCTATGAATTCATTATTCTACCACGATTTACACATGCCGTTTCACTAATCAAATTTTATGGGAGTTAAACAAAGGGGCGTGGCACCTCTCATTCAACCCAAATTTAGATCAACCCAATGCAGGTTCACTGATAACATTTTATGGAAGTTTGGCAACGGGGGCGTGGCAGCAACGCACCGGGTTCCAGCTAGTAAATAAATAAATAAATAAATGAATAAATGAATAAATGAATAAATGAATAAATGAATAAATGAATAAATGAATAAATGAATAAATGAATAAATGAATAAATGAATAAATGAATAAATGAATAAATGAATAAATGAATAAATGAATAAATGAATAAATGAATAAATGAATAAATGAATTAATGAATAAATGAATAAATGAATAAATGAATAAATGAATAAATGAATAAATGAATAAATGAATAAATGAATAAATGAATAAATGAATAAATGAATAAATGAATAAATGAATAAATGAATAAATGAATAAATGAATAAATGAATAAATGAATAAATGAATAAATGAATAAATGAATAAATGAATATATGAATATATGAATATATGAATAAATGAATAAATAAAATACTAACACTTCTATTGCACTTTTACCTAGTAGCCACGAATTTTGGTTTCCATTAATTTGGTATTGTTCTTCGAGGAACCTTTGCTGGTCAGAATGTTTCCAAATAAAGGAATCATGAGCGGCCCCTCCATACTGTGAGTCAATTGCATTTATTTTGTACTCATGATCACAAATCTGTAAACATTGCTTATAAGTAATAGCACACAATTGGTTTAATTTTCATTAAACTTACTATCATTGCGTTTAAGCTATGAAATCCTTTCCGATTAAAAAACATGTGCTCATTTTGACTCGGTTTCTGCAAACTAATATGAGTCCCGTCGATGCATCCAACAACTTAAAAATTCAAAATTTGTAACACTATTTTGGCAAGAATATACTATATACCTCCTGGGATTTTATATTTTTCCATAAACATTTCCTTACACAGCGTCGAATTTTGTGGATCAAACTTTATAAAATTCGGGCACAACTTTTGCTCCATTTCTTCTAGCACATTAGAAGTTAACTTTGAAACTGTTGTTTGGTAAATTCCAATCAAATAGTCATTACCAACAGTGTGCTGAAATCCTCAACTTCCTAATAGTGAAAGTGTGGTAGCTAGTTGCAGGACTGGAGGCACTGCAGTTGACAAATGCGCTTAGAAGCTAAGGGTAGTTAGAACATAGCGGAATTCTTCCTTGCTAAGCCGAAATCGTTTTATAAACCTACAATTTAAAATACTTGACCACTTTTTCTTAAGAAGATAATTTGCATTCTTACGCTTTTCTCGACAAGGCCATTGGATTGCTGCCATCTCCTAAAAATCTCCTCTTTATTTTTTCATCTTCCTCGGAGTCTTCTGAGCTTGACAAATAAAATAATAACATCGGGTCCATTGCTTTGATTTATTAAATTTGGTTTGCTTGTTCGTTTGTTAATTTTTTGGTTATTTATTAAAAGTCGGTTTTCTGTCATTTAATGACATTTAAAATAGAATTTTGAAATTACAATCTATTACATTCATTTGTCGACCTTAGCATAGACACATAAATTACGTTCAGTAACCCTTCTTATGAAATAATCCCAATTCGTTCGTTCGTAAACCGAGTCACGTAATTTTTATTCGTACGATTGCCGTTTCGTGCACGGAACGGACAATTCGACCCCTGTTTATTAAATGGTAAAATCTGTTGTGAAAAAAATGCTCATTACCAGTTGTAAATGAGCGCATGTCGAAACCAAACATTTTTTAAATGCAATACAGTTGTGAGTCCTCCAACGCCTGTATAAAATTCTGAATTACGTTTGTTCGGGCTGCTAAAACACCGATGACATCTACCTTACACAGTAAATGACGATGGGAGTCAGTGTACTGATTATGACGCACAAGAGATGAGAGAACACAAAAAAAATTGAACGAACATCCTCTCTGCGCCAAAAACACAACGAAAACGAATGAAAAGTAACAAACTATCTTAATACAAATCATATTTTGTCGCATCCCGCTTACAGTTCTGCATGTCAATGTCATCACCTACAAATTTTTACAAGCTGGTTTTGTTTTTTACTCAGAGGAGAATTTAGTTTTTTGTGTATTCTTCAACTTTGTGCTTCGTTAGTAGCATATCTATTCGCAATGTCGCTTAATGTGTAAGGTAGATGTAATCAGTGTTTGAACAGACATGTCTGAACAAATATAATTGAGAATTGCATACAGGCGTTGAAAGCCTCGAAGCTTTATCGCATTTAAAAAAAAATAGTAGTTTACGTAATTTTTTAATTTATCACTGGGAAAGAAAACTCATCAGAGCGGGAGCGAATTTTGATTGCCCTGCGCCCTGATTTAATGACTAAAGCACGTGTTGCTCCTGTTTGCGTAATGCTAAAACTAAATTTTTGAAAATTGCCCAAACTAAATTATAAAAATTATTTTGATTTCATAGCAAAAAAGGAGGAGGAAATGTGCCCCTCAGTGAAAGGTACTCCAGTCCATCCAACTGTTATTTTTAACCCTTCGTAACATGACTTTTGAGTTTTTATTTGGAGTAGTTTTGAGAATGTATCCACTTGTCGGTGATGATATTGTAATGCAGAACTGTAAGCGGAAACAAAAACTTGTTTGTGCTCACATTATTTTCTTTTCTTTCCTATCTTGTGCATACCTCCTCCCATCGTCGCTTACTGTGTAAAGTAAATGTCATCAGTGTTTTAGCGACCATGCCTGAACAAATGTAATTGAGAATTGTAAACAGACTTCAGAGGCTCCGTAGCTACATTGTATTCAAGAAATTACTGGTCACGTCATGAGTAATGTCCGACCGAAACCGGAATTGTGGCCGAAACCGAATATTCGGCCATTTTATAATATTCGGCCGAAATCGAAACTGGAACCGAAACTTATTAATATGAAAATTAAGGTTTTTACAAATGATTGTTTTTATTAAAAGAAAACAAAAGTACTACTAGCACAAAACAAGTATTATTTGAATTTTGCACTTTATAATAATTAATTGAAGTTTACTATAATAATAAATGAGATAATTTTTTATTTTTTTTCTATTTACATGTACATTTTTTTAGAACTACAAAGCAAAGTATTTCTGTTTTTCTTAAAGGTTTAGTATTATAAAAATATAAATATGTATTCCGTTTTCTTTTCCTTTATTCCACACACAGAATTCATTCGGAAGTTTAATTATCAATTTTTGGTTTAAATACCTATAAAACTTTAATGGTAATCGGCCTCAATATGGCCGAATAACCGAAACTGCCAAAAAGGGCCGAAACTGGCCGTAACCGAAACCGAAACCGAATATTCGGTCGGACACTAGTCATGAGTCCATTCACCACTGGATATGAACGAATTTGGATGCTCTGCAATATATAGGAACAAAGTAACGTAACATTGCATATATGCAATACCATGCAGCAACGTCATATATATCTATGTTCTATTTTTATTATATAAATGGAGACTCACGAAATTTGATCCAGAATAAGCTCGGTAGCCGCTGAACCGATTTTGATAATTCTTTTTTTATTCAATTCTTGTGATAATTTCGATTGTCATAGTTTACCAAGTTTTCGAAAAATCTATTCTTTAATTATTACAAAATCACGCATTTTAAATATTTGGTGCTTACATTCAACAAGCAGCACAATAACCCAGTAAATATAGCTTTTTCTCTTTTGTTGCGAGAGTTTCTCTCAACACAAAACGGCAGCCATGTTATGTAGTTGCTTTCAATTTTCTTTTGCCCATATCAGACGATGTTTATTTGTGCGAGGATCAAAATATTTTATTGTTGCTTTTGCCCATATTAGGCCGTGTTCATATTACACGTTTTTGTCGCGAGTGCGGGAACGTGGTCATATTGGCGATGTAAACAGCGTATGTTCGGTAAGTTTACAGTAGCTTTAACTTAATATGTTAGTTCCATCGTTCAAACTATTGAGTGTTATATGTAAGTTTAAATTAAATTTAATCGTTAGCAGTTTAATTATTCTTAATGTTTTTTATTAATGGTTGTTAAGGGTAAAATGTAAAGTTAAATTCCTGTTTTAATTAAATTATAATCAAATCCCTGAAGAAACCGAAAAAAAATCTGCGAAACATCAGAGGAAAATAATAATGTAAATAAAGGTTTTTATTCTATTCTAAAACATTATTTTTTAAAACAGTTTGACCAAAAAAGCCCAAAATTAAATTAAACCACAACAAATTAAAGTTGGTAAAATACTACAGTATACAGTATTTACCACTACAGTAGCGTAGTTTGCAATAAAATAATTGTAAGGGATTAAACATACGCACTTTACGGCACAAAAACGTGGTGTATTCAGTGCGTATAATGCGTATTATGCGACCGTGGTTTAATTTAAACAGTGTTACAATTAAATTAAACAATTTAGAAAATTAAAAATGAACTTACCATAAATATCTCTTAAATTTCTATGAAGTGTAAAATAATTTTCTGATGGCAATTTTTTTTAATACAATTACGCAATTTACTCGATTTTTATTCAGGGAATGTTCGTGGAAGTGCATAGCGGAAACTTATTTCTATACGCTTTCAGTATATATGCGTCATTCATTGAATACCATAAATATATATTTTTTCGTCGTACATACAAACATGGTGTTTTATGGTAATTTGCAAATGTTTTGAGAGAAGTTGCCGAAATTGAGTTACAAGCAAAAATTAGAATTTGCAGTCTTGCCAGCCAGCTTTTCCCCACTTGAGATTGTATAAGTTTATTTATACAAATATGTATATAAAAGTGTTGTGACAATGCACGGATGTTTGACAACCCAGCGAGAATCACTGAACCGATTAAGACGAACTGATTATTCACAGAGAAAACAACATTGTCAAAAGTGGCAGAAACGAGCTACTTTTAAAAACGTCTAACCCAGATTTTGCACTTCTAACGTTTATTTTAATTTTAAAAACGAACATTTTAAAATGAAATAGTAAAACGTATATTTTCATTTTAAAAACTTACATTTTAAAATGAGATTCTAAAATGTTCGTTTGATTTTTAAAAATGGATATTTTAAAATGCTGTAGTAAAACGTTTATTTTCATTTTAAAAACGAAAATTTTAAAATGAGATTCTAAAATGTTCGTTCGATTTTTAAAAATAAATATTCTCAAATGTAAAATGTTTATTTTTATTTTAAAAACGAAAATTTTAAAATTATTTCTCATTAATTCCAAAAATGTATAAAAATCCGCATTTCCTCTATTGATTAAAAAAAGCTTTATTGGTTTTCAAAATAACATTTTTATTATAGTTATTTTATCATCAGCTATGTTCATCTCGTTAATTTTTTTTTGATAATTATACTGTATCCCAGCGTCTATAAAAAAATATAATTTTGTCAGATATTATTAATTTTATTTAAAATACTTACCTTTTAGTTGTGGCAGCAAATGCTCCAACTCAAACTCTTTCATTACTTTCTAGCAGGCAAACTGTAGAGTGATGAAATCGAGAATGAAAAATATTTTATTTTCTGAACAAATATCAAATACATAAGTCAATGAAACATATATAACAAACAATTCGTTATTAACAAGTGTTTTGAAACAAAGTATGTGAATTTTACTATGTCATGGTAAAACGTTCATAGTTGTTTTAAAAACGTTTCGTTTCACTTTTCTATTTTAAAATGTTTGTTTTCATTTTTGTGTGGCGTAAAATATAAATTTTAACCTACTATATTATAGTAAAATACTCGTAGTTGTCTTAAAAACGTTTCGTTTTACTTTTCTATTTAAAAATGTGCGTTTTCATTTTTGTATGGCGTAAAAAGTTTTTAAAAATATTAATTTTAACCTACTATATTATAGTAAAATATTCGTGGTTGTTTTATAAACATTTCGCTTTACTGTTCTATATAAAAATGTTCGTTTTCATTTTTGTATTTTGAATTTTACTAAACGTTTTTAAAATGTGCGTTTTTGATTTTTTGTTTTCTCAGTGTAGGTACCAATCGATTTGTTATTTCACCTACATCGTAATATGCTGATAAATTTTTCACGCCTACTTTTTACGCCCACTATTGGCAAAATATGCTATATTTCAGACGATTTTTGTCGCATAAATTACAATTTGGTAATTTACTTTGTATGGTTACTTTCGATAACTTTACTAAAAATGGCCATGACCCACTAAAGTTACGTCCACTTTTCGGATGATAAGTGTGGAGTAAAGCAAATTGCACTAGATTTTAGCTAAATTGTGCTGAAATTCTGACAATTGATTTGCTTCGAGTACGAGATGGTTTAAGTGAAAAAAATATTGCCACACCCCATTACAGCACACAAATAAACAAAATTGGTAAATTTCGAACGATTTTAATCATATTCGACTAAAATTAGGTAATTTAGTCTACACTCAAAACATTTATTAGTGAAATTGCTACGAATTATATTAGTAAACAAAATATTCGTACATTCTACGAATATTCGTATAATATACAAAGCATTTGTAATGTCATATCTTAACGAATTCATTCGTAAAGTGTTACTAATACCTGATGTAGTATCTACGAATATATTAGTTTTATATATTTATGATATTGGCAAACAAAAATAAAATATCGTATTAGTGCTAAAAAAATAAATCGTATTAGTGCTTTTTTCGAATGATTGCGTACATATAAATTATAATATTTGTAAATTCATCATACAAATAACTTCGTCATCTCTTTCATTACATTCGTAGTATTTACTAATGCTTTCATACTAATTACGAATGAATAATAATATTAGTAGAAGAAATTCATTCGTAGTTACGATTTATTCGTACAATGTTCGTGCTAAAGAGCCGAGGTACAAACTCCAGCTCAGAAAGAATGTTTTTTTTTGTTCTCGTTATTAAATAAAATGAATATTCGTAAATGTAACAAATGTATTCTTACAATATCTATTTATTTTTGTGCTAATACGAATAAAATATTCGTAACATGTACTAATATATGTCGATTCTACGAATGCTGTTCGTAGCTGAAAACTACTAGAATGGACTGTTATGAATGATTTTTTTAAAAGTAAAAATACAAAAAGAGACAAGCAAATTCATGTCATCATAAAAATTACCGTTTAAATAAGGTACTCAAATTAAATTAAGTAATTTTTAAAATTAATAATTAAATTAATTGATTTTATAATTAAACAAAACAAACACAATTGTTTTATATTTTGCATTTGATTTAATACAATTAAATACTTTGATTTTAAGATTTCGAATTTTTACATGATATTTAATATTTTTTTATCGCAGGCCAATCAGCGGGTATTTGCTATTGCTAGTTTGATTCAGTGTTGTTTTTAGTCACAAGTTGGTGCGAATTTTGGTTTTAAATGGATTTTTCGATTTTTTTAAGTTTTTAAAAATTTGTCAGCAGTTATGATCCTATAACTCAAAAAGTATTTATTTATGTTGCAAATTTTATACATATTTACTAATGAGACATTTATATCTTTTATTTAAGACTAGCAGTCCACTGTTGCCTGCAGTTTCGCCACGGACGTTTTTTTTTATCAATCTCCTTAAAGCCTTTAAGGCGGGACAATTTTTTAACACATGTGCTAATTTTTACCTAATTTAGATTTTGAATAATTTTTATGTGATCAGGTTAGTTTTGCGACGTCCAACATAGTGATGCGATATGGCTTCATCGCCCTCATTGGGTAAAGACAATACATATTAAAGAAATAAAAAATGTTTTTTTTTTGTTTTCGATCGCCGCTCTGCACTCACTTTTGCCTTGCTCGAGGCTCATCACTTTGTTTTTGTGGCGCTGTGAGCACGAAGAGAAAAAGAAAAATAAAGAGCAACATGGAGTTTATTGAAACTCTCGCAACACAAACGCGTCAAAAGACAACGAATAAACGATGCGTGGCAGCTGGGATGATTTCTTAAAATACTTAATACCATAATTAAATATACTTATTATTAAAATTTCGAAAGAAAAATAGCTCTAAATAAATTTGTAGCACAGATATGATATTTACAATTTTTTTCATAAAAATCGACCCAGTACTTTTGGAGTACTGTAAATTTGAACTTAAATTTTAAATAATAGTATGGATATCATTTATACTGATCGTTCGGGTTTTGTAGAAATTTTCTTTATTCTAAATTTGTGAAAGATTTTAAAAATACCGTTTTTTCACATTTCCCAATTTAAAAGAACTCAAAAATATAACTTTGATATATATTTTATTTTTTTTTTAATTTTTTGTTAAAAAAATATTTTTACCAAAATTTTAGGGTACAAAGTATATTTGTAGCAGGTTGGATACTTTACTTATTGCGGTTTTAGCGAAAATATTCAACAGTCATTTTTTTTATTCTGTCTTCGTTCAATTCTGTCAGTAGATTTACAAAGCCTGACAAATTGACGGACTTCAATGCAAAACGTGTGATATTAACTTTTTAAAGATTAATATATAATTATCTGAGCGCCTCATATATAAGACTTTTTTGATTGTTAAAGTGATTTATTTTGCATTTTTGAAGATTTTTTATGTTAACCAAAGTCTGTTGAAACACTTTTCCTAGGGCTTACATTTAGACGACTCAATTTTATGAGTAACTGTCTTTTGAAGTGTTGAAATATTCAATTGCAATGATATATTTAACTTTCTTATATTATACTTGGTTTTTGTTTCGGTGTATCGTTAATTAAAATTTACTACATGAAAAAAAATTATTTATGACATATTTCAGTAACTATATTTTTAAATAAAAAAAAGTTATATTTTTTAGAATTTAATGTGAGCTTAATGCCAAATAAGTTCATGAAGCAACAGGTTGCAACAACAACAAGATCTTTGCAGAACAAACCACAAGGCAGACTAGACAGACTGTTTCGTTGATAGCTACATCAACTCTTCAGTAGCGTTCTGTGGTTTTTGCAGTACCATCCACTTTGATAAGCTTATACGAACACCTTCTGATAAATCAAAATTTACTAGTGTTTTTTTATACATTGTTTTGTTTTTTTTTTAATCAAAGAACTAAGGCATGCGTCTTATACAAACAACGTTTGGTCTTTGACCTGAAAGAAAAGGGATAGATAATTAGAGAAAGAATTGATTGGAACCATTTAAATTCAAAATAACTAAAAAATTTACTCTCTAAAAAAATGTTACTTTAGGAAAATTTTACTGCAAAAAAAGTTTTATATTTTATAATAAAACTTTATATAATAACATTGTCTAGTGAAACTAGTTGTTAGTAAATAAGTTTATTATAAATAATTAAAAACGTTTATAGTGTTAGTTTTGTTTGTTTTATTATTTTATGATGCAACTTTAAACAAGCCAACACATAAAATGTCATTATTAAATATGTGAAGTTTTGCAAACTTAGGAAATAAATACTACTTTTACAACATCAAATGATAATTGCAACAATTGATCTACATTATAAGCAATTTCCTTGCTTAGCTACTTATTTACTCCACAA
The DNA here is from genome assembly GCA_963920525.1 of Dichetophora obliterata. NCBI lineage: Eukaryota > Metazoa > Arthropoda > Insecta > Diptera > Sciomyzidae > Dichetophora > Dichetophora obliterata. Next base: position 85,617,522 of record OY986439.1, on the reverse strand, counting down.
TCAATTTTAATGAATATTTTCCTTGTCTGATCAGACAGAAAGGCCAGCCAGACAGACTGAGAGTCAACTCAGCTGGTCAATTTCGTTGTTGCGCACTACTGTATAACATAATGGTTATAATACCATGCACAAGCAGGCAAGCTACCATGATAGGCAATTCAAAATAAAAGACAAGCCAATAGAATACGACATGGCATAAAGGCATACTATAATGAGTAGAAAAAAATACTAAAGAGCACAAAATAAAAATGAAATCAATAATAAAATAAGCTAAATTTCAATTTCAGATACTTCTCAACTTCCCATAATTCCTGCAACAATTTGAGTCAACAAACTTTTAAGTAATACTAAAAAGAAATAGTTCAGATATGTATAAATCGGCCTATAATTAAGCTAATGGCTTTAAGATGAACAAACGAACGAACAAGGAATAAACGAATAAAAAAAATCTTCACAGATTCTACTTTTTGACGGATGATAAATGTTGAATTTTGTGTTTAAATTTCCATTTAGAGAAAGTTATATAAAAAAGCATAGAATTATGGTTATGTCCAGTGTATTGTTGTGTTTATTGTCTTACCATCATTTGTTAACAGCGGTAACAGTGATGAGGAGAAGTTCAAAGCCATTACTTAGCAATTAGTTGTTGTAGTTAGGCTATTTGCTGGCTTAGACTGATGCTAATAGCAAAGCGTTTATAAGTTATCATTGAAGTAGGCTGCTACACTGGATACGGGACAAAAAATGAGGTCTTTGCTGTTGCACAAGAATATTGCTGATTACTGTATTTTTTCTTGTGTCCAGATAGAGATAAAAGCAGACAAAACAAAAAGTGGTCTGGTAAGAAATCTTTACTGCCAGCTGCTTGGTTAGTGGGTTAAAAGTTTTGACTTTTAAGAAAATAAACCGGTTAATTGTGGTTTTTGTTATCTTTTCTTGTTTTATTTTTTACTTTTGAATTTTAGATATGATATTAACACTTGAAATAAAGCAACATTTTGCGAGCAAGAATATTCAATGGAAAAGTGAGACGATGAAACAGGGGACAGCAGAGTGTAACTGATGCACCAAACCGAATTAAATGATGTATTATTCTAAAAAAAATTGTATTTTAAAGGAAATTTCTAACTCAATTTCTGTAATGAAACAAATTAGCAAACGCTCGTTTGATTCCGAAGTCTTTTGTTTAGCGTTTAAAAATGGAATGTTTCATCTTGTTCATTGTATATATTTTTTTATTTTTAAGCCTTGCCAATATGTTAAGTGATGACTATGATAGATAATGATCTGTTTAAAAGCAACTAAAGCACGCCGACGCAACTGCTTTAAAGTGTTAATTTGAGTTTTTGCTTCTTCCTTTATATGAGTCTGAACGCTATATTTGTCTGTAAGAAACTGGATTTAACTTAAATTTATGAACTATTGGTAGCACATGGTTAATGAACATTAAGCTTGTCTTAATCGTGTCGTATGGTATAAATATTGTTTTTTTTATCGTAGAGATTTTGTACAATTTATAAAAGAGCTCAAAAGCTATTCACGTAACTTTATTGTTGGATAGAAGTAAAAATTTATTGCATTTTCGAAATTTATGAGTTACTAATATGCATCAATAAGTTTTGCTTTGTGCGTTGCATTATTTGGTTTATACCACCCCTTTAGAGTGGTACACAGTTGCACAAACATTAAAAAAAAGCATTTCTTTAAACAATTTGTGCGGATATCTCCAATATTGAATGTGAATATTTATGTTTAGATATTCAACAAGTGAAAAGAGTGCGTAGCTTATTGCAAATAAAATAGTTAATAATTCAAATAATTTTTTTCTAATACCAATAAAGTAAACATAACTTCTGTGTGGTTGAACAAAAATAACGTTTTTTAATATCCGTAATATATGTACACAACTTTTCTAAAAGAGCTTTTAAGTCTCCTTCTATATACTTATTGCAAAATTTAACTTTTAACACATTAGTTACTAGTATGCTATTGCTGACATTTTAAAACCTTAGATATATTTTTTATGTACATAGTTTGGATTAGGTTGAGGTGGCGCCGTTGCATGTGCGTAAAACATAAGTTCCATTGTTATACCGCTGCAGACTTGGCCTTCAGTCCGAGTGGAACCACATTGAGCTTTTGGTGAAACTTATAAGACATTAGGGCATATCGAATTTCAATTTTTTTTTTCGAATTTCACATTTTAAGAGATCTCAAAAATTACAATGGGTGGACAAGACCTCCCAAAAAATATTAAAAAAATAAGGATCTCTTTCTCTACCGCAAGGACAAAATTGTTTTTTTTAAAAAAACTGTACAAAATCATGATCTCAAAATGCTTTAAATTTTGTAAGTACAACTACATATATCTTAAGGCAAAAGTAAATATAGACTTAAACTAGCAATATTTTGGCAAACACGATGCCGCTCTTGATTTTTACCCACAGTGTTCTGTTTGAAGGATATTCGTATCTAAATGTACACTCGAGATTGCTCAGAACTTTTAATAGTTTTCTGATTGTCTAAATTTTGGTGATATTAATTACAGTGTTAAAGTTTTTCTCAAATTAGGCGAACTAATAATTTACATATTTTTTGAGTATGCATTTTTCAGTTTTGGAGAAATGTAATCTTGAATGCAATTTTAAACTATTTCAAAAAAAAAAAAAATATAAAGTTATATTCCTCAATCACCTCGGATTCTGCAGATATTTTTTAATGAAATCCTCTCTAAAAATATCTGTTTTAAAACAGCAGGAAAAGGCCATGTTTTTTTTCTTATATTGATATTTAAAAAAGTTACTTCAAGCATGAAATGTAACAATTTGGTTCATATCTCCTCTATGGTTATTATTTCATTAAAACATTTCTTAACAACAAATATTAAGTCAATTGAGACCCATTGAATGGCAAACCCAGAAAATCAAAATTTTAGTATAACATTTTTGTGAATGGGGCGGCCGTAGCCTAGTGGGTAGAGTGCGTGGCCCCTAAGCTAAAGAACCGCGGTAGCCCGGGTTCAATCCCAGCTCAGGCAGACATTTTTTTCAATTGAATTAATTTTTCTGTAGACAATGGCAAGCCTCAGAGAGTAAAAATTGCCATGTAAAGCTTCTTGAGAACATAAGACGATCGGAGTCGGCATAAAACACGTATGTCCAGTTCTAGATCATTTGTGATCAAACATTTATTAACACGCAGAACACAACTGATCAATAGAAGCTAGGTCAAAGTCCTTCCAAGGGCTGAAATGGCCAGTTTATTTTTTTTTATTTTTGTGAATGCTTAGTTGAGGTGTTTTAATGAAATAATAAAATTCATGCTAGGAAGGAATCTAAGGAATTTAAAAGAATCGAAATAGAAAAAAAATCGTGGTCTTAACCTGGTGTTGTAAATTGATACTCTTGGTCACGGTGCTGTTCAGAAATATTTGAAGAATCTAAATTAAGGAAATTATCTGTGGTACCACTTTTGGTAACCGAGATATAAAACCTTATATTAATTTTTTTGAAAAAGTTAAAAAATTGCATTTAAGTATACATTTCTCCAAAGCAGGAAAATGCAAATGCAAAAAATATGCAAATTATAAATTCGCCAAAGTTAAGGAAAAACGTCAACACTATAATCACAATCGCCAAAATTTAGACAATCAGCAATCAAAAAAAATGTGTTAGGGGACGTCCAATAATTACGTGAGGCATTTAGGGGGTTGGGGGGTTAAGCAGAATCTCATTAAGTCTCACGTCGGGGAGAGACGTAGAAAAATGACGTAATTTTTTATCAGCAAGAAACAGTGTAGAATTATGAGATAACTGGTTAAATTGAGTAAAACGTGTTTCTGTACTAAAATATGACTTAATTTTACACTATAATATTTTTCGTGGTTATGCGAGAGCAACAAAGTAGCATAGTAGCTCGTCGATTGTTTTCCTACCGGCTAGCTGAACACGCGATTCGACGAGCGCTGCGACTTGTGACAGCGACGCATGGACAAGTCTCTACTTGTCGTGTTTAGGTCCGTAAATGTTTAGTTCAGTGGTCGGGACACATGAAGCACATCCCAGTAAGTACATTCATGCATACAGCATTGATGATGTAGGCATATGTTTGATGTCTTGTATGCATGTCAGCATAAATGCAAGCTCATTTCCATTTTACATGGCGATGTCAAACAAGAGCATGTGTACTGTGTACCCGTACAATTACTATTGCTGTATGCATGGGGAATTAGTAGTTCTTTATGCATTCATTGTCATTAATACTGCATGTATACATTACCATTAATTCTGTATGCATACATTTGGATTAATATTGTAAGAAAAAAAATGCTGTTGTCAATAAATAATCATCGTATTTATTTCAGTTTTTAAAGTTGTTATATTCCGTTATATTAATTTATATTTTGTTCATAAATTATGTACAACTGCACTCTTTAAAGTTTAAATGCACAATGGTAGTTCATATTTCTTAAGCAAGACTATTATGCATGCAAGGTTCATGCCTTAGTACTAATACAGCATGCATATTTTAGTATGCACGCTACTATGTACAATCAACACGCATACTCAGCGAATTTGGATAACTGTTGGTTTTTTTAATGACCATGTTTTTGCCTGCATACAGCATGCAGGTTTCCTGTATGCATGCTACTCTGGACATACTGGGTAAGGCGCCTCACGAAAAAAAAGTTGTTCGGCACAAATGCTCAGTACAATCCATGGTTTCTGTTGAAATGATTCCCCAAATATTTCGACTCTAGCGATAGCCATCCGTGAAATGGAATGATTTGAAATAACCTCTAAAACTTGAGTTATTCTGTAAACATATTGGTTTGTGTAATTGTTGAAAAAAAATACATTGTCAGAAATTATAGCCGGAAAAAAGGTCTTCCAATCTGCATCAAAAAATTAAAATTTTCGCATTCGGATTAAAAATAATGATTTTTTCATGCATTTTTTTCAAATTTATTTTCACTAAAATTAAAACAACTTAACTATTTCTAATGCGATCCTCCCTTTCAAGATATCGTTGGAAAGGTTTTGAGTGATCGCATTGATTTCTAGTCAGAATTGCTTAATTTGATATATGTGACCTTCTCAGAGAAAAGGGACCTAGTGTGTCAAAAAAGGGGTTTGGACTTAAGAGTGGATTCTGGTACCTAAAAGGGTGTAGAATAAGATGAAATGAGTTAGATTTCAAAGCGCCATCAAAACCATACCAAATCGCATCTCCCAACTGAAGGTGTGTTCATAGTGATAATGCGTTATGAAACTTTATATGCGTTTTTCTCAAAACTTCATTTTCACACACTAGGTCGCTTTTCTCGGAGAAGGTCACATATATTAAAAGTAAAATATTAATTATAAAATAAACACCTACTGAAAAAATATCGTAAGAAATTAAAAAAAAAACTAGTAAGGAATTATCTTCGACTATGCCGAAGTTAAAATACCCCCACGGCCGAATTAGAGTATATATAAAGTCTTAAGCAAACTGTTAAAAATATTTAAAGAGATTTTCCCATTTTGGTTAAGTCACTTTGTTACAAATAAATATTCAATATTTAAGACACTGTGCGAAATTTGAAGTGATTAAATTGATTTTTGTGGAATTTAAAGAGATCTTACTGTTTTGGTTACTTTGTATGGGAGGCAGGCCTGGTTTTCATCCGATTTTGCTCAGATTCAAACTTGACTTATAAAAAGCTAATATTTTGATTTTCGTTATGATAGCTCAAAAATTACGGCTGCTATCGTGGACACAGACGGAGAGACGGACATGGTTAAATCGACTCAGGAGGTGATACTGATCAGGAATATATACACTTTTCTATACCGGCCACGCCTCCTTATCGGCGTTACAAACGGAGTGACAAAATTAATATACCCCCATTACGTTTTTTAAACGTGGGGGGTATAAATATATAAAAGTAATGAAGTTATTTGAATTTTGAAAGTTTTTGTATGGAAATAAAATAAAAAATATCAAAAATATGCATAAAATCTTTAATCTTATCTTTAATCTGATTGCAAATATTTACAATTTTTGATGCAGATTGGAAGATCTTTTTCCGGCCTGACAATTAAATTTTTTGCAAACTATTACACCAGCCAATGTGGTTACAAAATAACTTGATTTTTAGAGGTTATTTCAAATCATTCCAGCTCACGGATGGCTATCGCTAGAGTCAAAATATGGACTTGCCCTATGATCTATATTGCCCCAGTTTACGTGATTATCTAGAAAAAAGATGCAGCAACACATGCGGTATTAACTTTTCATTCATTACACGAGCTGCAGAGCATTGGCGCGCAGTCCACCGTGCAGCAGCGCACAAAGTGCGACCTTCACACGTTGAGCTAATGAGCTTCTGTGTGCAAGCGATAACGGTTTAGAGTGGCTAAATCAGAGCGAGGTTGGAGAAGCAGATGGTTTTACTGAAAATCACATGGACATGCTGGTTCCAGAAGTCACTCTTGAGACAGCACATGAGTCCCCATGGACTGAATTAGAATGAATATTCCTTCACCAATTTTAGAAGTTCTCATTTTAAATGACTTACTTTTACTTAATAAGTATTTCATTGTTCGAATTTTTTCATTGTAATTTTAATCTACGATCTAAGTCGGCCTTTGTAGTCTAGTGGAGAGTGCGCTAGACTCTCAACCCAAAAGTCCCTGGTTCGAATCCGGGCTCGGGCATGGTTCTTTTCACTTTCTTTGTTCTTTCTTTGTCCTACATTTAAGAATTATGGAAAACTAAAAATTCACAACTAAATTGTGGAAAATGTGAAGGAATGGAACAACTAAGGGCTTGAAATGCTTGCCGAGGTTAAGGCATAACACTAGCCTCGGTTAAAAAGCAATTCAAATTGTCTTTCGCAGTTGTTTCCCCTAATCAATAATTCACGTATAGTTCCAAACAATTCCTCTACATAATCTATCCCTTTCCTTCAGGTCAAAGACCAAACCTTGTTTGTATAAGGCGCATGCCTTGGTTCTTTGATCTTTTTAAAAAAAAAAAAAAAATCTCAGTAGTCTTAAATTCTAGTCTCAACTAGTCCTAAGTAAAATAAATTACGAGTGTTATTAATAAGTCCAACACAATGAAGCATAGAGCAACATATTTACACTGAAAACCCGTATATTGAACAATCTCACGTGAGATTAGTGGGGAGGGGGGAGTAGGAAGAGCAAAGTCTTACGAAATCTCACTAAAGGCAGGGGGGGGGGGGGGTCAAAAAATCATAAAAATCACTTCACGTAATTTATGGACGCCCCCTTACCTCGAGTGTACCTTTAGATTCGAATATCCTTCACACATGACCTTGTGAGTAAAAATCGAGAGTGGCATCGTTTTTTGTTGGATATCGTTAGTTGAAGTCTATATTTACTTTTGCTTTAAGACATATGTTGTTTTTATTACAAAAATGAAAGCATTTTGAGATCGTGATTTTTTACTGTTTTCTGAAAAAACAACATTGTCCTTGCGGGAGACATTCTTATTTTTCCTAACATTTTTTTTTTGGGAATGGGATATGGTTTCTTCCTTCTCCTCGTCCCTGCAGATTATGCATAAGTAATTTGCGTTTACTCCCAGTCTGGAGGCATGTCTGCCTGTTAAGCAGAGTGGCTACGTCTAATCTTTTCAGTGAGAGAAGATCTGGAGCACTTAAGGTCTACAACCGGCCATATAAGTCCTATTGTTCTACAGGTAGAGAATTCAGCCCATCTTAAGTTTCCTTTAGATGTGGTATACTCTTTGAACAGTAGTTTGACAGTTGCCAACGGAATGCTCTGTGGGTTCTGAAAAACTTACGTCACCGAGGTACCGTTTCACCAAGCTTGTCTGTTTTTTCGTATGTCCTTATGCCCTGGTACTCATATTAAGCTAATGTTGAAATAGTTTGACCTTTTGCTTAATGCAGTACAACATTCTTTGGCTACTTAAGAGTTGATGGATACTTGCTCCATCGATTTGACCGCAGCTTGGCTGTCAGAAAAAATGTATATTTCTAGTTCTGAAAAGACATTCTCCGAGAGCAATGCTGCAATTTCCCTAATTGCCATCATTTCGGCTTGGAAAACACTACAATGATCAAGCAGCCTACGAGCCAAGGATACTCCTTAATCTTTTGAGTAGACCCCATACCCGACCTTGTCATACAATTTTGACTCATCTGTATAGAAGTATAGACACCCTGGTTTCCATGGCACACAATTATGACAGTATGTCATAGGTAGAATAAGCGAGGCGTAGTTTACGTCAAAGGAAAGCAGTGGTTTGCAGTAATCAGTCCTTGGTGGAATAAAACTGAATTTGCTAAGTATAGATGCGTGACCTGTTCCTAGGTTTTTCCAAAGCCAAGTTTCCCTCAGTCTGACCGCCAAACAAGCTGCGGCCTAGTAACCAAGTTGAGCGGTAGAAGGTGAAGTATGGTCTCTAAAGCCGCAGAGTATGGTCTCTGAGTTGTTGTTCTCGAGCACCACTGATGCAAATAGATGCCATTCTTTTGAAATTTTGGAGCTGGTTCAAATATATGACCTTGTCCAAGGATGGCCACCATATCGTTGCTCCGTATAGAAGTATAGGAGTAATGACCCCTGTATATAGCCAGTGAATGATAGGAAAACGCCATCTTGTTCCTATAGCTTTCTTGCAAGTTTACAGCGCTACTGTCGCTTTTTTCATATGCTCATAAATATTAAGTTCCCAGCTAAGCTTCCTATCAAGAATGAGTCCTAGATTTTTTGCATTGTCCAAAACGGCATGATTGGTGTGGGATGGAATTTTGTGTTTCCTTGTAAAAAAAAACAGTTTTTTTTTGGCCGGATTTATTTCAAGACTACATGGCTTAGACCATAGGTAAAGTTTGCACAGTGCTCTTTGCATAATGTCGCGTATAGTGTGAAATTTGCCTCTGACTGCAATTGCTAGGCCGTGGGCTTAGGCTGCCAATACACAGCCCTCCCTCTTCAGAGACAGCAGTGCGTTGTTCACTACCAGATTCCAGAGCAGTGGAGATGGCACACTGCCTTGTGGTGTACCTCTTGTCACCGATTTTTACAGCTCTATAAGCATCTAGGTCTGATAAGATTACTCTGCAGTTTAGTAGCTTATCTATACGATCAATAATGATATTATTCACACCTAACCTAAGCAGCTCTAGTCGTTTAGATTGTGGCGTGACATTACTAAATGATTCCTCTAAGTCTAGAAAAGCAACTAGAGTAGTGTTGCCATACGTCCCGGTGTTCCCGGACATGCCCCGATTTGGGATCAGTGTCCCTGTGTCCCTGTGCACAGTAAAGAATGTCCCGGCTAAAAAAATTCAAGGAAAAATAAAAGTGTATCTATAAAAACTGAACAAATTTTTTGCAAATATGTGTAAATGAATGAAAAATAGAAGTATTTTTTTTTAACACTATCGCTTTTCCAGGAAACATCGGAAATGAATCGAATGTTTTCACTGGTCTCCTCGCAATGGAGTAAGGAAAGAAACTCGCTCAACATAATATACTTGGAAAGCATTGTGGAATGCAAGTTTAATTATTCTATGAAGTGCACAGAATTTTATAACTGTATTAAAACGCAAATGCATGTTCTTGACGAAACAAAAAAATCTGAAATATAGATTGGGCCCAAAAAAACACACTTTTAACTGGAACTCATCCAGTTTATGAAAAGTGTGGTCTTTTTTTGGATTTTTACTATTTTTATGCAAGTAACTTTCATACAAGGGGGGGAGGGGGACTTATCAGAAACACTGTAGTAAAATCCATATAAATTTGAATACATCTATTGTACATTCATTAAATTAAAAAAAGAGAAACAAGAAACCAACGAACCTGAGAAACTACTCCTTTTTGAAGTCGGTTGAAAACTGAACAAATTTTTTGAAAATGCGTGTAAATTGATGAAAAATGGAAGATTTTCTTAAAAATACTAAAATAAAAGAGCGAAAATAGTTTTGTTAAAAATAGTAATATTGTTGCTCGCTATTTCAGGACACACCGGAAATGGAGTGAATATGTTTCTTTGTTTTTGTTATAAAATTTATAAATTTTGTATGTATTACATTCCATGTGTACCTGCGAATAATTTTATTCCTGTTTTTTTAATAAACGGCAATTTATAATGTTAAAATTGCGTAATAATTTGTTGGTCATATGAAAAAAAAAAATGTACAAAGTTGTCCCGGTCAAGTGCTATATACTTATGGCAGCCCTCAACTAGAGGGAATTAATTTTGCAGGCAGGATATTTCGATGGTCTCGACAAGTGAATGTAAAGCCGTTTCCTTCCCTTGCTATATGCATGCTGTAATGCCGATTAGAGCTAATAAGCGATCTAAAGTCGTCAAGAGGAATGACGTTAGACTTATAGACACGAAAGCTTTAGGAGTGGTGTGTGATGTTTTCCCTGCCTATATTGTATTAAGACCACTTTTGTTTCATTCCAAGCGTTGGGAATATATGTGAGCCATTGAATATAATACAAATCCAAGGCAGAATAATGTCTGCGTCCTCTTGTATTTCTACAGGGTAAACACCATCAGGCCCTGGTGATTTATAGGGCTTGAAACTGCTTACCGCACATTTCAGTTTCCTGTTGGAGACTATGCCTTTGGTATCCTGCTTTAAACAGCTAGGGTAAGGCAGTTGAGCACCCATAGGCGCATCACTATCAGGGAAGTGTGTGTCTAATAGGAGGTCGAGAGACGCCCCACTTGATATTGTCCATATGCCATCCGAACATTTGGGTGTGTATGGTGTTCTCGCGAAAATCTTGCGTAGCCTAAATGCCTCTGAGATTTATTCAGTTCTTTCACAGAACTGTTTCCAATAGGATTTTGTTTCTTTCCTGATTTCAGCTTTTAATGTTTTGAGGGCTATATAGTAGGCTGCCCAACCAAGCTCAACTGCAATCAGTACTAAGCCCAACCAGCACGGAGGACCACCACTTTGGTTTTAGTTTTCCCCTTGTTGTACGTTTAGGACCTGAGGAAGCAAGAGAGGAATTCATTGCTTTACTTAGTATATCAACTAGATTAGAGATGCACAACTCGGCTGAAATAAGTGATGAGGGCTGCGGCGAGTATTTTTGGGGACTGCGCGAGTAACATGGCGTTTGTCATATGTGTGCTGTGTCGAATTGAAAGGAAGAAATTCTATGAAATTCTTTGAGCAAGCATTGCAAACCCAATCGGAAATTTTATTTGATGTCACTGTCATCAAAAATTTAGTTGTTGTGTCACCAAGCAAGCAAGCACGCAAAAACCTCGTTTTCTTGGATACACAGACTGTGCATTGATCATTGATTCAATTAATCAAACAATAATTACACATAAAGAGACGCTAAACTTTAAGACGCACGTATGTGAGCATATGTGCGTAATCACTATTTTGATTTCCTATTGGGTTGATGTATGTTTACTTATTGCACACTGTGGAACAAAATTTATACAACATCTTACACTTTTTTAATGACAAGAAAAAGAAACTGTGATCATTATATATTGTACAATATTACATTATTTTTATAGTTATTGCTTATTGCTCGTTGCATTCTTAATTTGCAAAAATGTGTAAGTTGTCGCCAACATTCAGTTTAAACTCTTTTTTTTTGTGCAGTCATGTGTTTCTTTATAAATTGTTTTTTTTTTTAATATATTGTTAACATTCAACATAACTAATATTTTAAATTGGTTTGTAGTTAATTTTTTAAATACACAATTTTATATTAATTTGTCCTAACAATACACATGTTAAATTATTGCAACTTTTTTGTGACTCTTTTTAACTACTGTCCAGTGTTTTGAAAACTTACACACTCACATACTATTTTGTTTGAGTCTTGTCCCTGATGCCGAGTGCACTCGTTGTGCATCCCTAAACTAGATCATATAGATCAGTTGTCGATTTTGGTTTGTCAATCGGACTTGATGGAAAAGATTTTGCAAAGCTCGTCTTTATAATCCCCAGTCCGATTTGCGAATATTAGTTGGAGCGATTGGTTTAGGAGACGTACCGTGTTAATTATACTCAATATAACGGTAGTCGAAGTAGGAGTGTTCTTCTGACACCTTCCATCCCCCAATTTTGTCGAATATGAAGTATGAGGTTAAGGTAATCTTTTTTGATAATCAAAGTGGGTTCTTCACCCCTATAACAAATATACAGGTTAGTAATTGATAAATTGTCAAAAAGTAACTCACCCCTTAAGTTAGTAACAGTGCTGCCCTAAACGGAGTTGTGTGTATTCTTGTGTAAATTGCGTTTTCGACAGCTCGGTACAAATAGCGAACATCGAGCAGAAAGAAAAGTAACTAGTAACTTTCAGGGATGCCGCTTCAAAATAAAATTTTAATGTATTAAAAATTTGATAAGTTTTTAGTGTATATTTGGCTAAAATCTCTTTTTTATGCTAAATTTTAAAAATTCTTTGTTATTATAAATCAAAAAATAATATATATTTCAGAGTTAATACATTTAAAATTTCATTTCAACAACATAGAAAATATTGAAAAATTTTGTAGCCCTGCTTTCTCTCAACGTCAAACGTAATCATTGAACTGTACCATAAATTCCATGCGTAAATTCGATAGCGAGTAGACGGACGCAAAACGCAACTGCATCTAGCTTAAGAAACGAACCAAGCAACATACTTTTTCAAAACGGGCCACACAACTGCAAACAAACTAAACGACTAATTTTATTTTTTTTTTAATTCTGTTCCTAAGGTAATTCTTCACATCATTTACCAAAATAAGCGTTTTTGGAAAATTTTTCTAGTTTTTACACGCAACAATATGGTAAAAAATAACGAATATTTTTAAATTTTTTCAATAATTTTCCATATTTTCATTCCAGTTTAGTAAAAGATGTGAACTCAAGGGTAGGTTTTTGAATGCATTTTCTTCAGGCGATCTGGAGCCGGGCTATGATGTTGCCAGATTTCCACCTTGCTTTAAGCACACCAACTTCAAAGCCATCTTTATATAAAAAAATATATATGTATTAAGAAAATAATATATTTTTTTCTACTTAAACTGATGATGCAAGCTTAAGGATGCAAATGAAATTTTTTGTATATATAATATATCTACGTTTTTAGAAAACATCTTCTTTTGAACCGCTTTTGAATAAAACCTCCCTTAAAATTCCACAAAAATTAAAAAATAGCTAGGAATTTTGCACATAAGCTTTGGGATCATACATTCATTACTTATTTAAAATTTGTCAAAATCGGATGAAAACCACGCCTACCTCCCATACAATTTGACTTTATCAAAACAGTAAAATCTCTTAAAATGCCACATAAATTAAAAAAGAACTTGGAATTTTGCACATAAACTTTGGGGTCAAATATTCACTACATACATATTTCAAATTTGTCAAAATTGATATTAAAACTCTTAAAATTTCACAAAATTTATTTAGCGAATCAAAATTTTGCACTTATGCTAAATTGTATACAAACTCTGTACAAAATTACGTCATCAAAGTAGCACAACCTTCATAAATTCCACGAAATATGGATAACATATTTAACACATAATCTTTGATGTTTTTAAAGTATTCTGTATTTGAATATTGGCAAAATTGCACGAAATCCACGCCCATCTTCCATACGAAGTGACCTCATCAAAATTTTAAAATATGCATGCATACGTTGTGGGGGTATTTTAACTTCGGCCAAGTCGAAGATAATCTCTTACTAGCTTTATGTATGTATAAGTGACACAAGTAAATTGTAAAAATTTCTAACATAATATTAAACTTATGTATCTGCTACCGATGTGATGCTAGCTTAGAGTCTATAAACATTGCACAAGAACGATTATTTCTGTCGTATTTCTTACGACATTATTACATGATATCCGTTTTTTCCAGATTTCCATAGATTTTACGTAGACAAAGCAACATAGCTGTGTAAGAATATAACGGTTTTTTACCATACTAACAGTAAAAACTCTTACAATTTGTGTGACTTGAGATTATGCGATCTGATTTAAGTGCTGGCAACACAGCTGCCGCCATAACAAACATGATTAAGACTCTTGAGCAATGCCTGCAAATCATAGTGATTAGTTTAATGTGTGTGCTTTTTTTTTCTTAATCAGCAGTCATTAATTTTGTCTCCTTTGCGAAAACATCCGACAATCATTTCTGGTAGTTGTCAAGTCGAAGCAAACAACAGATTGCAGTGATTTATTGCTAACGTACCACAGTAGCAGCAATTGAAATGTTGACAATATTGCACATTAAAAACAAAAGCCACATGTATTCACAAACATACAAATACTTTGAGTTGGAGCTTTGATACACATATAATGCGTCCGTCGTTCGTGGCCCAAACAAACAGTTTCACTTTCGCGGCAACTGGAAAACAAGAAATAAATTTTAATCAATATCTGCAACAAAACGACATAACATGAGATAAGAGCGGTTAGGAAAAAAAAGCAGAAAAACATAAAAACGGCAACAACAACAACGGTGATAGTAACAACAGTTTCCCAAGATATAAAGTTAAACCAGTCTGGAGTCCAATCAAGCAGTTAACCAAAGAAGCAACTCGTAAATCGGCGAAGCATATGAAAAAGTTGCTGATGAGCGGTTGACATGTTGTTGGAAATCGTATAGGCAGGGCAATAGCTGGGGGGTGTAGATATACTTGAGGAGGAGAAAAAGGAGAAGGAGGAAGGCAATAAAAACAACATCGAAAAGTACTATATGGTTGGAATAACGCCGCAAGGAAGTTGTTGGAAGTGGCAAGAACCGGGTTGAAACTGTTAATCGTTATCTTATTGTAAGTGTGTGTGTGTGTGAAATATCCAACGTAGACAGATATTTAAAAAGTGAAACCAAGGAAACTGCGGCGAAATGTATGTTAATTTTTTTAAGTGCCTCATAATCAGATATACTTGTGTGAAGTTAGCATCCGGCGAAATGCAGCATCCGGCGAAAAAAACTTAACAGAGCTCTGTTAATAACATAGATATGTTAATCAAAATCTTAACATAGAAAAAGTTTAAATCTCTGTTAGTAACAGACGTTAAGTACAGAAAAGCTTTTAAAAAGCTCTTTTAACAAAAAAAACAGGTAGATCAAAAAAAAAATTTTAAAAATTTAAAACACATAAACCATGGTTTTTAGAGCAGTGGTCGGCATTCTGCTGTCTGCAAACTTCTACAAAAATCAATAAATTCATTAAATACAAAAAATGTGTTTAATGCTAAATTAAAAGTTAACCCTTATGTTAGATATAAAAACAGTCAAATCATAATATCAAAGTTGAAATTCTTAAACCTTTATCTGGAAACCTTTATTAGTTATTTTGCATTAAGAAGTATCGTCAAAATTAGATCAGTTTTTTAAAAGAGCCCTTTAATTACCATTTTGGTAGTTTTGCAGAAATAGGCGAAAATGTAAGTACCACAGATTTTACAAACGGAAATAAGTAACGATGAAACCTTAAAAGTATGACACTACTCTCCATGAGCTTTGACCTCAAGAAGTTTTATCAAAATTTCATAGTTCAGTTTTGTTTTAAATGAGATGAACAAATTCACTTTTGGCCATTTTGCAAAAATAGGCGAAACTGTTAGTACCACAGATTTCACAAACGCAAATAAGAAACGATGAATCTTCATAGGTACGCAACAAGACTACATGAGCTCTCACCTCAAGAAGTTTTATCAAAATTTCATAGTTCAGTTTTTTTTTAAATGAGATGAAAGAATTCACTTTTGGTCATTTTGCAAAAATAGGCGAAACTGTTAGTACCACAGATTTCACAAACGCAAATAAGAAACGATGAATCTTTATAGTTATGCAACAATACTACCTGACCTTTGACCTCAAGAAGTTTCATCAAAATTTCATAGTTCAGTTTTTTTTTAAATGAGATGAAAAAAATTCACTTTTGGGCATTTTGCAAAAACAGATGAAACTGCTAGTACCACAGATTTTATAAACGCAAATAAGAAACGATAAAACCTTATAGGTACGATACAAGCTTGTGTGTGCTTTGACCTCAACGAGTTTTATCAAATTTTCATAGTTCAGTTTTTTTTTAAAATGAGATGAAAAAATTCACTTTTGGTCATTTTGCAAAAATAGGCGAAACTGTTAGTACCACAGATTTCACAAACGCAAATAAGAAACGATGAATCTTCATAGGTACGCAACAAGACTACATGAGCTCTCACCTCAAGAAGTTTTATCAAAATTTCATAGTTCAGTTTTTTTTTAAATGAGATGAAAGAATTCACTTTTGGTCATTTTGCAAAAATAGGCAAAACTGTTAGTACCACAGATTTCACAAACGCAAATAAGAAACGATGAATCTTTATAGTTATGCAACAATACTACCTGACCTTTGACCTCAAGAAGTTTCATCAAAATTTCATAGTTCAGTTTTTTTTTAAATGAGATGAAAAAAATTCACTTTTGGGCATTTTGCAAAAACAGATGAAACTGCTAGTACCACAGATTTTATAAACGCAAATAAGAAACGATAAAACCTTATAGGTACGATACAAGTCTGCGTGTACTTTGACCTCAAGGAGTTTTATCAAATTTTCATAGTTCAGTTTTTTTTAAAATGAGATGAAAAAATTCACTTTTGGTCATTTTGCAAAAATAGGCGAAACTGTTAGTACCACAGATTTCACAAACGCAAATAAGAAACGATCAAACCTTATAGGTACGATACAAGCCTGCGTGTACTTTGACCTCAAGGAGGTTTATCAAATTTTCATAGTTCAGTTTTTTTTAAAATGAGATGAAAAAATTCACTTTTGGTCATTTTGCAAAAATAGGCGAAACTGTTAGTACCACAGATTTCACAAACAGAAATAAGAAACAATGAATCCTTATAGTTATGCAACAAGACTACCTGACCTTTGACCTCAAGAAGTTTTATCAAAATTTCATAGTTCAGTTTTTTTTTAAATGAGATGAAAAAATTCACTTTTGGTCATTTTGCAAAAATAGGCGAAACTGTTAGTACCACAGATTTCACAAACGCAAATAAGAAACGATCAAACCTTATAGATACGATACAAGATTGCATGGGCTTTAACCTCAAGGAGTTTTATCAAATTTTCATAGTTCAGTTTTTTTTAAAATGAGATGAAAAAATTCACTTTTGTCCATTTTGCCAAAATAGATGAAACTGCTAGTACCACAGATTTTATAAACGCAAATAAGAAACGATGAATCCTTATAGTTATGCAACAAGACTACGTGACCTTTGACCTCAAGAAGTTTTATCAAATTTTCATAGTTCAGTTTTTTTTAAAATGAGATGAAAAAATTCACTTTTGGTCATTTTGCAAAAATAGGCGAAACTGTTAGTACCACAGATTTCACAAACGCAAATAAGAAACGATCAAACCTTATAGATACGATACAAGATTGCATGGGCTTTAACCTCAAGGAGTTTTATCAAATTTTCATAGTTCAGTTTTTTTTAAAATGAGATGAAAAAATTCACTTTTGTCCATTTTGCCAAAATAGAATAAAACATTTGCGTGATTTTAGCAAAATAATTATCTCCGTGTATTTGGTGTTGTTTATAGAAATAGTAAAAAAGTTGTAAAAAGCGTTAAAATTCAAATTGGCAAGTTTTAAACTCTTTCTTATATTATAACATTTACTAACGAAAATTGTTCCAGTTGTACGGAAAAATATCAAACCTCTTTCTATCATAAAACAACGACCTACCTACCTCCTATGATTTTTTGACGAAATAATTTTTTCCAAAATGTTCTTTTTATACTCTACTTAGGCTCTTTTATACTCTCTAAAGGCTTACAAATTGATTAAGCCTTTAAAATTTTTAAAATAATAAAAAACCGGGAATGTTGCTTCCACGCCCCCTTTTTCAACGCTCATAAAATGTTATCAGTGAAACTGAATGTGTAAATTGTGGTCGAATACTGAATTCCGAGGCCACAAAACGATAATTTATACCATAACTTTCGATTGGATTGAGATGGAGTAAAACATAAATTAATTTGAGACATGAATTTTATTTAAAAACTATAAAAACAGCATTTTGAAAAACTAATTTCGCAAAAAAAATATCAAAGAGTTTGCTTAATGTTTCGATGACAGAAGCAGTAAAATCATTTTTTCGCTTAACTGGAAGATTTTTTGCAAATGAAAGCTATATCAAATGAAAGGTAGTAAGGAATGCAATTTTTACTTGGTATTATTTTTACAACAAAAACACCTTTTGAGTGATGTTTTGATTAAAAAGTCATTATTTTGGACCTATTTTGAAAAAATAAATAAAAATACTACCATTAGCCCTAATAAAATTTCTTCAACCTCAACCTAACTCACATTTCGTGTAATTAAAAGATTATTAAACTAGCATTAAATAAAGAAAGAAACACAATTTTATATGCAGAGAAAGCGAGGTCTACTGACGCTTGGAATGTAGGAAAAACCAATAATTTAATTGTGCCATTTCCAGGAAAGAACACCAACTTTCATTCGAATTCTTAAGTACATTTATATTTAAGATGGAAGATTTTTTATTTAAATATTTTGCATCATTCTAGAAGGCTCTATCATTATTTTGTATGCTTCCAAGTTTTTTAAAAAATTCTTCTAATCTTGTATTTTGTCCTTTAAATATTTATCTTGTCAACTATCGAAAATACACTTATGCTTCAAATACATATGTCTTTCACGCTGTCCACGTGAAGGAAAGCCATCCAAGTTGATTTTTTGGTTGTATAATTTGAATAATATGAACAATTATTCATATGTGAATTCTAGATTGTTCAATAAGTTTCTAGAATCACACATAGATGGTGGTAGTACGTTCCCCATTTTATTTTTCTAAAAATAGTACTTCCTTCTTAAGAACACGTGCAAAGTGTCATGTAGGTCTGACAACTCTGTCTTATACATATTTACAATTGTTCAAAGTAGACGCGTTACTGTGTTTTTTTAATATAGAAAAAAATAAGTATCGTTCAGAATTTTTATTTGTGAAAAGTGTACAACCTAAAGAAATTTATGAAAAATTGTTTGAAGTGTATAAGGACTCTACATCTTAACTTACAACAGTGTACAACTGGTTTACTGAATATCATAGCAAAAATACAGGATATTATTTTGAAAGATCGTCGATTGATTGAGAAAGAATTAGTAGAAGCCAACATCTCAACAGGCAGTGTGACCCATATTTTAAGTGAAGTTTTGGGTTTCAAAAAGGTGTGTGCACAGTGGGTGCCGCTAACAATGGAACAAAAACACATTCGAATGCGACTTTCTCAGCAACACTTGGAGCGTTATAAAAAGGATACAAAGGCTTTTGTTCGTCGGTTTATCACTATGGATGAGACTGGGGTCTACTTCCATGTTCCTGAATCAAAACAAGAAGCTAAAGAGTGGTGTGAACCTGGTATTTCGGCTCCTAAGCAAGCTCGTGTTCAAAACTCTGCAAAGAAGGTTATGCCATCAGTTTTTTGGGATGTAAAAAGGAGTTTGTTTGTGGGTTATCTCCAAACTGGAAAAACTATTAATTCTGAGTATTATTGCAACCTTTTGGATCAGTTCGAAGCAAAGATTCTTTAAAAATGCCCGGTTTGAAAAAGAAAAAATAATTTTTATTTTATAACGCACCTGCTCAAAAAAGAAAAAAAATCTTTAAAATCAGTGAATTAAAGTACAAATTGTTGGAAAATCCATAATTTTTGCCAGATCTAACTCCCTTTGACTTCTGGCTGTTCTCACATCTCAAAAAATGCATGCATGGAAAACAATTTTAATCAAACGAAGAGGTAATAGCAGCGACAGAAGGTATTTGGAGACCGTCCGTAATGCCACTACAGTGATGGAACCCATAAATTAGAGGACTGTTGGAACAAGTGTATTGAGCTTTTGGGAGAATATACTGAATAATAAAAGGCATTTTAAGCCATTAAATGATGTTTTTTATTTCCATTCTACAAACTTATTGAAACAAAAAATTTTAGTCAGATTTTTGATAATCGCTTCCTCTTTCTTTACAATTTTTCTTGAAAAATAAATTGTTGCTAACAACGAAGTTATTCGAATTAAAATTTTATATACCCAAAGATCAAAAAATTTGAGCGATTGAAAATCTTTTTTTATAAATGTTCGTTTTTAAAAAATTAAGCATTAATATGTCTAGCTTGATTTAAAATTCATTTATTTTTTTTACAATGTTTATTGAAAAAGTACATTGTGGCTAAAAGCAAGTTCTTTAATTTAAAATCAAACCTTAAAGTTTTTATGAATTATGTTTATTTTATATGATTAAAATACAAATTCTAAATGTTTGATAGTTTAAATCATCCTTGATTTTAAATACAAATTCAAGTTGTTTGATAGTATAAAATCTTTTATTGAGCTTTAGGTCAAGGTTAGAACAATTAATTGTTCTAACGAATCTTTCTTGTTTTTATGAACAATTAATGATGGTATATTTTTTTGTTAAGTTTTGGAAAGGTTTTTTTATCAATCTGCCTTACTGGATTTTTGATTTTGCTTTTTGTATTTTTTCTATGTATATTGCTTGAAACACAAATCAGATTTTTATTCTTTGAACTAAAGCATCAGACTTAGCTATAACTCATAACATGAAAATATCATTTATAAGAGAACTACAAATAATTTTAAAAGAGAGCTTTTGCTACGAATTCTTTTGCAAATACTTTGGTTCTAGGAAATTTTTAAAATGTATACACAAATATTTACCCTCCAGGAAATGTGAGCATTCCCGGATGTTACCAGGAAACATTCCATGGAATGTAGGAAGCATTCCCCTTTGTTGCACACTCCATTGCTTTTTTAACATAGCATGTCATTAGAGGGAAACATTCCTCCCCGCTGTGTTAAAAATTCATGTGGAAACATTCCTCTACGCTGTCCTCAAAAGTGAATTGGAAGCAGTCCTCTTCCCTGTTTTAAGAATTAATGCGGAAACATTCCTCTCCCTTGTTATGAAAATGGATTCGGCCAGGATTCGAACCCGGGACCCCTGAGCGATAGTCGAGCGCGCTACCACTAGACTATCGAATTCTACAATAGACGGCTAGAAAACAATGATATTAATATTTTCTATTGTCATTGCTTGACAATAAATAAAAGTTTTCACATTCATTCTTAAAGAAGCGGTTTGGAAACAATATAAATACAAAACTGCCCTTAAGCTTCCAAAAGATGCGGTGGGGAAACAATATAAATACAAAACTACCCTTAAGCTTTCAAAAGATACGGTGGGGAATGTTTCTTTATCACTTTTAGATGGAAGCCTTCCGATTTTTCCTGGAGTGTAGTTAATTGAAGCGTAGCTGCAAATAACTTTATAAGCGACAAACGAATCAAACATGTTTCTTTTTGCTTACTACGCGTTAAAAATGCTCAGACTTGGATCTGGATATTTTTTTTTATATATACTGGCAATTTTTTTTACATTTCTTACACCAATAAAGAGGAAATAGAAATCAAATGATTCTAAGTGCGCCATTAAATTGGTTTTTTTTTTAATCCGGAAATCTTATAATTTTGTCGCTTACAACGTAATTCGCAGCGATAAATGTTAATAAAATGCCAGTTATTTCGAAATCAAAAGCATTGAGATATCTTGAAAACTATGGCGAGGCATTTTTGTAAGGCATTTTCTACTTTTTCAACTCATCACCTTAGAATGAGAAAAAAAAAACAATTTAGAATTTCAAGTTTTGACTTTGGAAGCAAATATCTTCACCATTTTGCAATAGATTCTCTCAAATCTTATTTGTTTGAAAGCACGCTTAAATATCTAAAAAAACTAGAAAATATTTACTGTCACTTCAACATTTCTTTTTATACATATATGTATATATTTTTTACGCTTACAACGTAATTCGCAGCGACGCTTCAATGACATAATTGGTTTTTTTTTGTGTGACAATTACGAAGTATTTATTTTCTTTTTCGGAACGTAAGTCGAATGTAAGGGCGAACAAGTGCCCCTTCCTGTCATCCGTGCGGACGACCATGTATGTATTAGTAAACATAACTATTACATGTGTCCTGTTATCTTTTTACTATACAAATAACTGCTGTTACTTGTTAGCTGCACCCTGTATAGCTATAAATTATCATTAGCAATGCCAACCTAGTATTTGTTCCACATTTTAGCCCATTTAGCCCGAAGTGAATGACACTTTCGTTTAAGTATGCAGATCACGTTGTTGGCGGCACCAACGTGTGGGATTGCAGTTTATACTGTTTCTATTTTATTGGTACTTGACAACATGTTCACATTTGTTTGCATATCTGATGTTACGAATTCATATCGAGCTATTATAGGTGTTTGTTAAAATTTTTTTTTTTTATTTATTTGAAATCCTTTCCATCTTCCTCTGCAGTTTTCTTGATGATAATAATTATATGTTTATGCAAAACTCATGCAATATAGCTATATGAAGTTAATGCAAGCTGAGCATGTATTTAGGTTAAGCCATGCTCAATGCATTATTTATTATCCTTTGTGGGCTGCCGTGACAGCATTTTTAGGTGAATCTCTATTGTTTTTGGGCTTTATTTATGGCTTTTGTTTTGATTTTTGTTATTAACATGCTTGTCAAGTGGCGTACTTTTGGACACAGAAAACACAAATTTATTAATATCATAGGTTAACTAAAAAGATTCTTACGTTATAAAAATGTATTTATTTTAATTATTGCCATGAATAATAGGAGTTTTAAATCGATACTAGAGGAATATAAAAGTGTTTAGACTTGAAACGCAACTTTTCATGTCGCTCGATTTCTTCAATAAAGTTACAATTTAAAAAAACAGATTTTTTAGTATTGTCATTTTCTTCTTCTTAACATATATGGGAAATTGATCCAACTTATCCAAAATATTACTATAAAACAAGTTAAAGTGCTAATATTTTTTAATGAATTAGATCCTTATACATAATAATGCCACAAAAAGAATCTGAGATACATATATCCATTTATTATGTGGGTTAATTTGAAATATATTAAGAAGAAATTATCACAAAATCTTGTCTCACGCAGGGAATAAAAAAGGCATCGGTATCAGGATTACATACCTTATAACTAGTGTCCGACCGAAACCGGAATTTTGGTCGAAACCAAAACTGAATATTCGACCATTTTATAATATTCTGCCGAAACCGAAAACGAAACCGAAACTGGTTATTTATATGAAAATTTAAGTTTTTGCAAATAATTTCTTTTTTATTAAAACCCACGGGGAAAATGGGAATTAATTCGTAAAAAAATCAGGAATTGAATGGATTCTTGTGATGCATTTTAGAATGTATTCCAAAGAATAAACAAAAAATTTATTGATTCGTTTTTATTGCTGCAGGAATCGATAATGAAGTATATAACAATTTATAATAAAGTACATGTTGTTAGATTCCTTGCTTGCTTTTATGGTAAGTGAAAAACGAATTGATTCTGAAACAAACTCTGCTATAAGTGAAAAAAGAATCAATCTGTTATGATTTGTATTTTCTGTTTGTTGTTGATGTTTTTGTTTTTGTCAGATATTTTTGAAAAACGATTGTTCTGTTGTTTTCCTTTCACGCGTTTCTTAAAAATTTTACTTTCTGCTTGATTTGTCAGCGTTGAAGGAACAAACTGCTTCAGAAGGCTCGAAAATTGTTTGGTTTCGAATAATGTATTGTTTGGTAAGTTATGAAAAACCATTGCTCTTTACTTGTTTAAATCATTTCTTAATGTTTTTTTCAAATGCAGAGTGCATTTGCAAGGAGGGATACGACCAGGAACAGTCCCAAAAAGATATGAAGGAAGCTATACGCAAGTCAAAATGTAAATACAATAAATTGTACATTTTGTACATTCAAAGCAAAACGGAAGGAACAACCTACATCAAAAACATCTATATTTTTGCAATAAATGTGGTATTATTATAATCTAAATCTCGTCTGTCTAAATATTATTTATTCTTTTAAATTACCTTATAATTAAAATTTGAATTATTTTAATATAATTTTTTATTAATTATTTAAAAAAGAATAAAAGATTTTCAATTCTGCCATACAAACCTATACATTATGGAATTCATTCATGTATATCTATTCCAAAAGGACTTCTTAGCGATTCATACTTTTCTCATATTCAAAAAATTCATACTTTTTTCATTTAAAAGAATCCATTTTATAAGCGAATAAAAGAATCGATTTCAGCAGTGATTTAAGTGGAAGGCAGAAAAGAATGTACTACTTTTTGTAGGACATCACAATGTTAAAAATAATCAATTCTAGAAACAATAATTGGAAAAGTGAATTGATTCTTTCTTCATACACAATTGATTCTTTTTTCCCGGTGGGAAGGAAACAAAAGTACTTTCATACACATAAGAAAATAATTTAATATAAGAAAGTATTATTTGAATATTGAAGTTTATAATAATTAATTGAAGTTTACTATAATAATAACTGAGATAATTTTTTATTTTATTTTTTATTACAAAAGCATTGCATACTTTGAATCTGCAGTATACACTCAAAATAGCATGCACCTACAATTTACATTTTTATAGAACTACAAAACAAAGTATTTTTGTTTTTTTAACGATTTAGTGTTACAAAAACAGAAACATTTTGTTTTATTTTCCTTTATTCCACACACACAGAATTCGTTCGGAAGTTTAATTATAATTTTTTGTCTTCAGTTCCTATAAAACTTTAATATTAATTGCGATAGAGATGAAAAAATTGAAAATGATAGTACGGAACGCATAAAATTATCCAAAATGTTTTGCGTTAACACAAGAAATCAAATTATAGACGAATTCATAATTTTTGTTTTGTACAATGCATTGTAAATATTTTTATATTTGAATTAAATGACTGATGCAAGAAGTTTTTACCAAAACTTTCGGCTAGTTTTAGCCATACTGAAGACGAATAGCCGAAACTGACCAAAACGGACAAAAAGGGCCGAAACTAGCCGTAACCGAAACCGAACCGAATATTCGACAGGACACTACTTAGAACACCGTACAACAATTATGGGAGAAATTTTTAACACACGAAGTAAGCCGTATGCACGTGAAACTAGAGAAAAAGGAGTGTAAAACTGCAATCTCACTTTTTCTCTAGAACGTCATGATTTTTTTTAAAGGACTTTTAAGTTAAAGAAAGGAATTGTTTAAAAAAATGTATTTAAATACTTTACACCTTCAAAGCATGACAATATGGGTATCAAATGAAAGAGGACAGTCTCTTTTTTTCAGAAATACGAAGTTACAATACATCCATACAAAATATGTAAATTAAAAAAAAAAATTTATTTTATTTATTAGTTTAACATTTCGTTTCTAATACAAAAAGATAAATATCTTATTATAGCATTAGACATAATTAGGCTTGACTTTAAGACATCGAGATTTATTTATAATTAATTTACCCCCCTATTACGAATCCATACGATACACGATAAACGCTTGCATTCTGTTAAGCGGTATTACGAACTTTCGTTTGTCGTATTAAATCCGACAGTTAGCGTTTATCGTTTATCTGAAAAAAATGGTATTACGAAACGATACGTATCAGATCAGCTGTTCAATTTCATACGCTTGCAAGCGGCTGAATATTCTTGTCCGATAGTTGAAATTTTATATAAAATTTTAATCTTTTTCAAAATTTTTAAATATTAAAGATATAAAAATGACTTTTTTAAAGGATTTGATCAAAATTAAGCGATATTTCAGGCCAAGAGTTGCGATTTCAAAAGTTCAACTGGGAGGTCTTGCCACTTTAATGGAAGAAAACGCAGATTATACATTTACCGATTTATTGATAACGACATAGTAAAATTGAAATGTTGAAATTAAGTAACCTCAACAAACTTATTTCAACGTCATGAGCAAATCGCCACCTTTCAATGTCATTCCGTTAGTTATTTCGAGTTTCTTGACAATGTCTGCTTTTGGCGACTGCAAGACCATTTCCATCTTCATGGCAGATAGAACCACAAGCGGCTGTCCCTTTTCGACTTTGTCACCTTCCTTAAAACGAATATCAATGACTGTTCCTGGCATAGGAGGTCCAACTTCGTTCTCGTTTGCTTTTGAAGTCTTGGGATGAACATGAAGTTTCTTTACAGCTTCTTTATCGCGAGATTATAAGCATCCTTCAACTTCCTTCTTTCCACAGCATCTATACATGTCTCATCGCTTTCTCCACTTATATTGAACGCCGTGGATGTCGTCGGAAACGTGTTTATATATTTTATTTTTGAACTTTCAAAGTATTGAAGTGACTTAAAATTAAAATTTTGCTTTGAGATTTTCAATTGTTTTTTCTTGAATTCACTGTAAAATGTAAACAAATATCACTGTCATTCACAATAGTAGATCTATCGGGCGTATGAAAACGATAATACGAAAGCTTGATTTTTACGATACGCTTGCAAGCGTCTATCGTGTATCGTATGGAAATCCATAATAGGGGGGTTAGATAGAACATTTAGAATATATAAAAACAAGATAAAATAAATTAATTCAAATTACAAGAACAAGTTTAAACAATTTATTTGACACTCCTTTGGCCAAAACCAGTTTAAATTAAGACTTAACAACTGAATAACTGGAGAAAAAGGAAATAATTATAAAGTGGAGAAATAAGCATAAAGTTTTACCTTAAATTGCACAGGATTGGTTATAGATCTAATATAATTAGGTAGAGAGTTCCACAAACGGATTGAACATATATAAAATTGTATAAAATTAGTTTAATTGAATTATGTTTTATTTGAAAATTTATGGAACAGTGTAGTCTGAAAAATCTATTACATCTTGTTTAACCTTAGGATGTCGTCTGAGTATACACCTATTGATTTAAGACGTAAACTTGTAATTCAGCTCGTTGTCCCCGTCATAACATATTCTGAACTTGTATACAGCAAGTTAGACTCGCGGTCTCAACTTAAATTGCAGATCGCGTTTAATCATGCCACTCGTTATGTCTACGGCTTGCGTAAATTTGATCATTTAGCTCATTTAAAAAATTGTATACTTAGGTGCGATATCATTGTCGGTCAAATAAAAGCCAAGTGATAATTATACCTAGTTTTAACTTTCTAAACTCCATAAGACTATTCTTTATTAATGCCGCTAGATTATGGAATTCATTGCCTAGTAGCTTAAAATCCATAGCGTCAAAAACATCCTTCAAACACGCTTTTTTGAAGCAATTTTCAGCACATAATACTTAACAAAATATCAGATCTTTAGCTCTATATGACTTTCTCTCTTTCTCTCTCTCTCTCTCTCTCTCTCTTTATCTTTAAGTTTTAAGCAAAGTTTTCTTGTTTGCTTTTTCTTAATTTAAGTTTTATCTGTATTATGAATTTACTTTTGCTTTACATAAAAATTTTTTGATAACACTTTTAATCGTATAATCATAAATTTAAATTGCCTTAGAATTAAGTTTAAATGCAGGAAATATTTCAACAACATTTCAGTGCAATTATTTTATGTTTGGATTTTTACGATTGCTTTTATTACGACAAGAAAGAAAATAAATTTTTTTAGGAAAATTTAAATATCACAACTCTGGTATTTTTCATCCTATTTTTATGTTTGATATCTCATTTTAAATATCAATTAAATAAAAAC
Source organism: Dichetophora obliterata (assembly GCA_963920525.1). Lineage (NCBI taxonomy): Eukaryota > Metazoa > Arthropoda > Insecta > Diptera > Sciomyzidae > Dichetophora > Dichetophora obliterata. The sequence continues at coordinate 85,589,861 of OY986439.1, read as the reverse complement.
AGAATTGCTAACTGTTTAGTCCGCAACACTAAAGGTTAATGAAAGTAGTAGATTTACTTACTGCTTTATCGACTTGTTCCAGTATCGATTCTCGATTCACTTCTCCGACGAGTGCCTTTGGTGGTTGCAATTAATCACTTTAAAATAATTCTTTAAGCGTTGTTTTTAGAACACAAAACAAAATTGTGACGTTATTTTCTTATATCGTCGTTGCGCGCGCAATACCGCGTATCTGCCTATGGTGATAGTAGCGGACGATATGTTTTTGATTTGTACAACTTGTCGGTGTCACATTATATTCTGTTATCACAAAAATCTGTCGATTACTAAATGCATTATATTGATTAATTGAGAGCATGTGATATATATAATGCTTTCCGCGAGTAGATACGCTCAACAAAGTTCAACTTCTGATTGATGTATCTTTCAATCGGTAGCATGGCCGATGATCCGGTAAATCTTACAGTAGACAAATTTTTTAATACACAATATCAAGTTATTATATTAATTTAAATTCAAAAAAGGCAGTAGAGTCCATGGATTTTCGATCTATTCAATATTTGTCCCGAAAATCGATCGATAACTCGATTCCGCTTAATATGCAAAATATCGTAAAATAACCAATATATATTATTTTATACCTGCCATGCCTCCTAATGAGAGTTACGAACGAAGTAACAAAGGTTATATACCCCTAAAATTTGAAGTGAACATACAATTTTTATTGTATAATATAGTTGCTTACAAAACTTGCTCTCATTTTCAGTAATTGTTCATCCATATGTTCATTCCTATAAAAAGGCAATTTTATTCCGTGTTCTCAAAAGTTGCCCACATTCTGTGCGCCCACTTTATCTAACTTTTAATCATTTCGATCGATTGAAATCAATTATCGATCTACTGCTGTGCGTCACAACGTGTATATGTTAGCTTGTGAACTGATGTCGAGTGAATTTAACTTTTTTTTTTGGCTAAGCATGTTTGGCTTATTCAAAGCTAAAATTCGTAGTCTTTCAGGTGAATTGTGCCCGAATTGCATTAATTTTTACAAAACAACAATAAAGTATGTTGCAATAGTTTTTTTTTGTTTTTGCTTTAAAAACTCGCTCACGTTTTCCGAACAGCCAATGTTATTTTGCAAGTTTTTTATAAATGTTTGTTTTTTTTTGGCCTATGAATAATTCGCATTTTAAGCGGCTTGGAAGTTGTTGGTAACTGTGATGGCGATGGTGGTGGCGTTGGTGATCATAATAGTGGTTGGTGTTTGGCGGTGGTTCATTGATCGCAGCTGCTGTTGTTGTTAAGTTGTTGCTGTTGTTGTTGTAGATGTAGTTGTACTTATTGGCATCATTTGCAAGCCATACTGTTATGTTATGTTAGCCAAAAGGTGTGGCAGTGCATATTTAAGTGGAAGCCTAAGCATATGAGAGCGCTCTTTGTTGTTGTTCTTTCTATTGTTCAATGAGGATATATTAACGTATGTATATCGAACTTCCATGCACATGTTTGTTAACTTTGTATTTGGCTTTTTTTGTGGTAGCCTAATAATATTTTAAGCCGAGTTTTGCATGTTGACCAAAAAGAAACGCTTAACTTTGGCTAAGCTCGGAAATGAAATACTTTAATAAATAAAAATGGGTCGTAATTCCAAATGACTTGTAAATAAGTTTAATTTAATTCGCATTAATGCAATGATTATATAAAAACAGTTGCATTATAAACAAACCAATTAAAATACTGCAACATCAACAACAGAAAATTACTTACTCCCATTATGGCACGCTTAAGTTTGGTATCGTAAAATATCGCAATAGTAAAAACAAAAATTCAAAGTTTTATTATGTTTGAACTTGGTAGCTTATGCAACAACAAAATTGCTCCACCCCCATTTATAGTCATAAAAACAACACTTAAAGCGTTATGAATACTAATCTAATTAAACATTTTTTTGTTATCATTATCTTACAGCTCAAAACTTGTACCGCTCTATAAACAAAAGGAACACAACATTAAGGGGGGATTCTTTTGTTTGCGATTTAAAGCTTTTTTAAAATAATTTTTTAAATAAAAAATTAAAGCATTTATAGTATTTTATATTGATAACACATTATATTGACACATCCAGGTGGGTACCCAGAATAAAAATTTCGGGCGTTTTTAATTTTTAATATTAAGACTTATTGCAATTTATTTTATATAAAATAATCCTTAGTGCATTTAAAATGTCTTCTGTGGTCACTTCCACATCTCTGTGAACATTTAGAAGAGCTCACCCATTGATCTTCTCTTCTCCTGTTTTACTTTTCATGTATGTTTTGAGTCTTCGAAGCGACGAAAACGAGCGTTCATTTCAAGCAGTTGAAACCGCCAACGTTGCACCAATCTTCAGGAATCAGCTTTTTGATGGATATATCATTGCATCGAAAATACTATGGGATTCGATAAACGTTACAGGTCGATTTGTCTAATTCAAAAAATATGGGGTAAAATATCAATGCATGTTTTTATGTGAATTTAATATTAATGCAAATCGAAGTTTTAGATTTTAAGATTTTTTTTCGCGGACCCACAAAATAAGTTATATTTTGAGACATCATAGCTCAGTCAATTTAAATGTGTAAATAGGGTATCATTTAAAAGTTTATTTCGTTGTTTTTAAGGCAAACATATAAAACTTAAACTTTTGAAAAAAATTGAAGTTAGATTACCAATTTTTAATTTGAAAATTTAATACCATGCCAGCAGCAGGCGCTATAATTGGTTTTTTTTTTCCTTTTCAACAATATAAAATTAAAGTGTGCTCTTCAAGGGCTCAGAAGTTATGGCGTTAAACGTGAAATGTTAATGAATTTTCAATATTAATTCAACTAGCGTTGATATTTATTGGGAAAAGATTATAATACAAAAAACAATATTCCATGGTTCATTTTTTGTTTGATCTTAAATGCATCTTCTTCTCGCTAGGTGGCATAAGAAAAGTAGTCCTTTTCAGCTGGTGTCAAGCCATTTATCGGAAAAAAAAAATCAAAGTACATATTAATATGGTTACTTGTCGCTACAACCTAAACTACTATAATAAAAGATGGTTATAAATTTCCCCTGCTACGGGGATCACAAGGGTTGAAAATTGTAGCGTTTTTAAAAAGTCGAGCTAAATTTTTCCTATTGGGTCAAACTTAATAATTCTAGTAAAGGTTGCAGCTACACCGTGGCGTAGAAATGGGGTTTACACGGGCGTGGATCCCCCAGAGCCATGGAAATATAACCAAAAGTTACTGTGAATTGATTCTATTAAGTAAAGCACGAATACAAATGAATATTTATAGCCAAAATTCTTCTTTTCCTCAACAAAGTTATCAAAACTTGATTTAGTTCAGTGTTTAGTTTTTTAAATCGGTCATCAATTACTAGAGATATTACTAGTGATATGTGTGGCTTCCAGAAATTCGGTGTTGCTTAGATCCAATTAAACAAGCCCATAAGTGTTTTACCTACACGGTTAGAAATCTTGTACTTTTTCTGTACTACATATAAGTCCACACCAGCCAATCTAGAATAAGAAAAATTCTAAAATAATGTTTTAATACAGTTTTGGCTTAAAAATTAATACAAGCTTAGATTAAAAGCTACAAAAAAAAGCAAACACCGTGAGATTTAAACTCACGACATCCAGTTTATAAGTTCACTAGTCTAACCACTGGGCTATTGCGCTATGCGTAATAAAAGCAATAAGCAAACATCTTACCCGAATCAGAACAAATCATCAAATGTAATAGAATTTAGTATAAATCCTATTAAAAACAAAAAGTAGTTCAGAATTGTTCTCAAATGTAAATTGTTCTCTTTTGTACTTTAAATTAAACCACAAAGCTAAAAGGGAAACTGTAATATATATTTACTTAAATTCAAGTACAGTAGAGTTAAAAATATGAGTTCGTATTTGAAAAGTTTACATTTTAAACCGCAAGGTTTAAAAAAATACTCTTGTATTTAAGCTGGACTTAACATAATAAAATAAGAATTAAATTTTAAAAGTAAACTTTCTTTTGTTATTATATTTTTTATGGACACAAAAAAGCTATTTAAGATACTGTAGCTATAAGTACCTTTATTAATAAGTACTTTGATTTTTTTTTGTGTGCAATAAATTAGTACAAAAATATCTTGACACTGGCTGAAAAGGACTACTTTTTTATGCCACCTAGCGAGAAGCAGATGCATTTAAAAAAAAAAAAAAATTTTGGAATGCTGCTTTTTATATTGTTTACATAATTTTAAGTCTCTATGTATTATGGTATTTTCATAAAAAATTTTTAAATTGGGTCTGTTTATTTTTTTTTTCAATGTGCAATATCATCTAAACTTTTTTGGCATAACCATAAACACACAACGGCTGCCATATTGTGCTGATAAATGTTCACGGTGCTCGTTAAAACTTGTTAACATCGGGGGAGGGAGTTGAACCCCAAACCCCCGTACGTACGCGCCTGGAGACATCACATTAGGTCTGTTTCAGTACTCGATTCAAGTAACTTGAAGTTGCTTGAAAGCGTTATATTGCAATTTTTTGAAGGTCGAGAGAGAAGAATAACATAAAAAATGTCACTCTCTATTCTATTACACACCCAAAAAAAGCTTCGTACTAAGTACAAAACAATTATTATATTTTACAAAGCTGTTTGCTCTTTTCAGCCTACGAACGACTTTGTGAATAATACAAATGACCGTTTGTACATTGTACAAAGAAATATTTGTATGTTTTACAAACGCAATCGTTTCATCTACAAAGATACGGACAAATATACGAACGCTGCTGCCACCGCTTTAAAAGTTTTTGAGCTGCAGATTTTTAAAGAGTAGCTGTTCATTTTACTACTACTTACTACTTTTATCTTTAAACGCGTCTTCCTCAAAAATACTTTTTAGATTTGTTACAGTTTGAATAGCAAATCATCTGATCGCTTTTATTTTTTATCTTTTTTGTACTTACTTTTATATACAATAACCTTGCAGTTTTTTTACATCATAAGCCAATAATATTTTTTAACAAAACTCAGAAATTTTTCCAAACTAAATTATTTTTTCTTTTATTTTCTGGTTTAATAACTACGAGAATATTGAAAATCTTTATTTAAAAAAAATTGTGTGTCTTCTTTATATATGTAAAAGTATAGCCTAAAAAGCATCCGAAAACTAGCATTCATAACAGTGGTCACACTAGTGGTACCCCTTAAACACGTCCAGGTCCTTGTTATTGACTTAAGTTAATAAAACACATTTTTTGTGAGTAATTTTTTTTTGTGTTAGCAAAAAAAAAAAAAAAGAAGAAATGGAGGACACTTTTAAAAACAAAATATATTTGTTATGTATATCAGATGTTCAAAAATATTTATTTTAACAATTTTATTGTATAAAAAAGTAATTTGTTATTGAACATCAGTACAAAATTGCAAGTCCTTTTGGAGTTTTCAAGTTGATTGGTTTTTCAGTTTTTGAGGTACACTTGCAGTAGACAAAAAAAAATATTTACTGTAAAAACTATGGAAAAAATTATCTTTACATGGGGACTCCCTCTTAAGTCGTTTATTTAAAAAAAACCATTTGTCTATGAGACAGTTCAAACAATTTTAATTTTTTTTCTATTTTGGGTCTTACCATTTTTAAACCATTATCATTTATGAGTAGCTGTTTTTATTTACACGCATTACGCGTGTCTTCAAATCTGTGAGTTTGACTGACGCACACACACACATACATTCCCATATATGAGTAAATTCAAATTTTACACTCGGTTACACTTTCATTGTTTATTTTGTTTGCACTTAACTGAAACGTGTAACTTTTCGCATTATGTGCACTTTAAGATTTTAATTATAGGCCTTATTTGTTTTGGTGTTCAGGCATTTATGTGTTTTTTTTTTTGTTTACTGTAAATAGTAAAAGTTGTCTCTTATTATTTCGATTTGTCGTGGTTTTTTTCCTATTTCTGTTTTGCACAAGTCTTTGTAATTGTTCCAGTTGTACCGCTTTATGAAATACAATTTCCTCTGCAATTTTGTAAATATTTTAATCACTTATAATTGGCTTTCTTACTCAATATGGATAACAATATAATTGCAGGTGTTAAGCATTTGAATACTTTAATGTGTTTATATACCTTTACTCGTAGAAGATATCACTAAAATCGATGATGCCGTCAAGTCAGGCCAAAGAATTATTAGAGAAGAAGTATTGAAAAATTAACACAAACATTTTTTGGTATATGGTATTGGTATCTACGATGTAATTTATGGACCTGTTTTGACTATAAAGCAGTTCAAAAGTACAAAGCATTTTTAAATAAAACCATTCGATACATGTTTATTGCCTTTATGAATAAAATTCAAAAGTTTATGAAAAAATTTATCAAAATAAAACACCCGTGTTCAAGAACCAGCAGTTATTTTGGAGCCAGTTTAAAAACCAACTAGTTAATTTCTAGCGCAATTTATACTTGCTGTGAAATTGTACAAAAAACTTTAAGCCTAGAACAGTTCACTTTGATTTAATTTTGTTTTCTTGTCAAAATTTTTACTGACAAAATGAATAAAATCTGAACACCTGTAATCTGCTTGAGAAAAATAAATTTAAGAAATTCAACAAGAATAAGTTTTGCATTGTACATAAATAAAAAAAAAATATATACATAAAATAAAAGAAATGCATCATCTTTTACGTGATGCACTTATTTTTGAAATACATGCAAGAGATAAGAAATACATGCCTCTAGCGTTGGAATACTATGATCTACTTTAAAACTTTACCTTAGCAAAAAGTATCAGTTTGGAAATGTTCATAATGAAACTATTTCAAATGAGGGGAAAAAGGAATGTTTTTGGGTACAATTGTACTTTTCTATGACATCAACACGCAAAAAGCGTCAGTTCGATCAATAAAAAAGGGTATTGTAGAGAGACCAGTACTGGTCCTTCTTGGAACTAGTATAGATCTATTTTAAAGTGAATCCAATTTTGTGCAGGGAGAGTTTTTGTATTTGATACAAATTTCAGAGAAATTTTTAATTTATATATTTTTCTTATACTGTTTTATTTATTTTTTGTTATCTCTGGGAAATGTTTTTCAGCTTAATTTTATGATTTTTCATTAATAAGATGAGGTAAAAAACAAAAATTTTAAATTCGCTTAGGTCTCATTACATGAAATTTTTTTGAAAGATTTTCGACCATCTACTTATAATAAATTACAGAAATATATGCTTATCTCTTTTTACACTAGGCAACAAACTTTCGATTACAACTCAAGTACATTGATATGTTGTCCAACTTGGTTATCAAATATTGCAAAAAATTTAAAGAAATAAAAACTTACAAGGAATGTTATGACATAATTTTTCATATTTTTCTTTGCATTGAAACAAATTATGTCCAAATTTTTCAGAATAAATTTCATTAACAATTTAAAACGATAAAAAATGTCTAGTTAAGTATCTTAATTACAATAAATTATTGTGAAATAAAAAGAGCCACACAGTGCCAAAAACCACCACATATCATTTTACTTTATTTATGGGCGGTAAAAGAATGGTTGGCTACATTTATGTACATATATACTCCCTATATATATACACAGCCATGCTCCCTTGTAAATTGCCCATAAAATGTTTTCAGTGAAACTGCATGTGCAAATTGAGGTCGAATTTTGAATTTCGACGCGTGCGACCTCTGTATAACTCAAAAGCTACTAGATTTTACAAATTTTAGTTATATGGGAGATGCCACCCCCCTTTATCAACGCTCATAAAATGTAATCAGTGAAACTGCATGTGTACATTGAGGTCGAATACTGAATTCCGATGCTGTGCGACCTATAACTCAAAAGCTACTCGATATTACAAATTTAAGTTGTATGGGAATTACCACGCCCCTTTGTTCAACGCTCATAAAATGAAGTCAATTCAACTGCATGTGCACATTGACGTCGGTTACTGAATTCCAACGCTGGTTGACCTATAACTCCAAAGCTATTCGATATCAAAAATTTGGGTTGTATGGGAGTTGCCATTTCTCCTTGTCAAACTCCCATAAAGTGTCATCAGTGAAACGGCACGTAAAAATTGTGGTCGAATACCGAATTTCAAGGCTGTGCGACCCATAACTCCAAAGCTCTTTGATATCGCAAATTTTTTATATATATGTGGGTGGTAAAAGGGGGTGTGGCAATTTTTTCTGAAAACATCTCGTACTTGAAACAAATCGATTGCCAAAATTTAAGCTCAACCGGACTAGTAGTTTCGAAGTCCTTTTATCTTTTCTTAAAAGTAGGCGTAGCTATATTGTGATCACTCCCATTTTTTGTTTATATACCGGCATTTATCATACAAACTTCATTTTCAAAGTTAAGTATAATCTTAACCAAAACCGTCTTAAATATACAATTTTTATTGATATGTGGGCGGTAAAAGGGGGTGTGACAACATTTTTTTCCTAAATCTTCACATAACAATTACGAACAAACCCCTAGAAGGAAGTATCCAATTTGGTTCAGTTATTTTCAAATTTTAAGCATTCGAACAAATCATTATCATTATGTTTATTTTCTATGATTTAAATACAAATTCTAAATGTTTGATAGTTTAATTCATTCATTGATTTTAAATACAAATTCTAAATGTTTGATAGTTTAAAATCGTTTATTGAGTTTTTTTTAGGTCAATTAGAACAACTAATTGCTCTAATGAATTTTTTCCAAAGGAACAACAACAACAACATTTTCAATATAAAAAGGAAAACATCACTAGCTGATTTTATTGCAATTTCGGCCCCGCTACAGGCTTGATCAGAAATCTTTGTGATGCCACCACCTGGGAGCGAACCCGGGCGTGGGTCGCCGTGCCAGCGCATTTTAGCGCACTGCACCACAGCGGCAATGAGATTTCAGTATCAATTTATCAGTTTTTCTCCCTTTTCGTTGCTGTTTTTTTTTACTTATTTTAGTTTATGCTTATAATATCCATTTTTATATATAGGGCTGCCATACGTCCCGGTTTTCCCGGACATGTCGCGGTTTTGAGATCGAAGTCCCTGTGTCCCCGTGCACAGTAAAAAATGTCCCGGTTTAAAATATTGAAGAAAAATTTAAAAGTGTATCAGTAAAAACTGAACAAATTTTTTGCAAATGCGTGCAAGAGAATGAAAATGGAACTACCTTTTTTTACAAAATTCTGATCTCCAAAAGTGAAAAAAACTTGTTAAAAATAGTACATTTTTATTCGCTATTCCAGGGCACAAGGCAAATGGAGGAGTATTTTCACTGGTCTTCTCGCAATTTAGTAAGGAAAGAAACTATCTCAACATAACCACCTTGGAAAGCATTATGCAATGCAATTTTAATTATTCTATGACTTGCACAGAATTTTATGAAAAAATTAAAACGCAAAAGCATGTTCTTGATGAATCAAAAAGTCTGCAAAATATGATCGTGCCTTTATTTTGAATAAGTCCAAACAATATTTTTTTTACCTCATTGATTGATTTTTTGTTTTTTTGTTATGAGATTTATAAATTATGTATGTATTACATATTGTACTATGTGTATTAGGGGTGTTCTTATTTTGAAATATCGGATTTTTATAAACCGCCGGGCAGATTCTTGTTCCTTTTATATTAAAATGGTGAATAAAACAAATCTGGAGTAAATCCGATATGTTTTAGTGGACCCGGAAACGACATCAAATATTGGAATTTTTCAAATATAAAATGTGGCACGTTACCCCAAATGAGGTATGTGAAATATCAATTATAAGCCAAAATAAATGTTTTCTGTTATGCAAAAAGTCCACTCCATAAAATAGACCTTTTTTAAGTTAAAAAATATAGGTGGCTAACCTAAACCGCAATCCACTTTATCACTCTACCAACTATAGTAGTTATTATTGAAGCTTTAAAAGTATATGCGATTCGAAAAAGAATGTATTGTTTAGAACACTACTGTTTGCGTAGACTTTTCCTGGAAATTATCTATTTCTCAACGAGAGACGCTGATGATCAGGCGCGGATCCAGAGGGGGTCAGGGGGTTCATAACCCTCCCCCCCGCAAAAAACAGCCCAGTTTGCTTTGATTATTTGGTTAGTTTTTTTATTTTTGATTTTTTTTTCAATCCTGCGACCCCCTCCCCCTCAAAAAAATAGATCAGCCCCTGCTGGTGATAACGGGTGTTGGAGATTTATTTTATCTATTTATAATATTTTTAATTATTTTACTAATTTTATTTTATTTCATTAATTTCATTTTATTTACGGTAGTATTTACCATCATTTTCATTTATTTAAGTATTTTATCTTAAAACTGTAAAATAAGGAATCACCCTAACATAGAAATATATTGTTCTACGACACCACAACAACAACATCATGTAATGATGTTTCTTGTCGTTTGGCTCCAACAGTCACCGGTCCGATAATGCTGTTGTTGTTGTTTTGTCTCATCATTCGTCGGTCCCAACTATCGTTTGGTTTGTCTCGATCAGTTGCCGGTCCGCTACTACTGTTATTGTTGTTGTTTTGGTTCATCAGTTGGCGGTCCCAACTGGCGTTTCGTTGTCTTGTCAGTCGCTGCATCTGTCGTACATATGCATGCACTGGCATTTCCTAACATTATCAGGAAAACGGCAAATGTCATTGTTGAAAAATCCGTAGTTCAGTTGATTTTTTCATTTGTAATGTGAGTGTTGATCGGAGTGTAATGAGTTCTAAACAGTGAAATTAATTAATTTGTAATTCAAGTGGTGTTTTCAGTATACATGTATAACAATTAATATGTCCAAAATATCATCGAAATCTACTACTGAAGAAGCACCAAGCACTTCAATCGTTACAACACGTAAATCCATTGAAAATTTACAGAAAATCGACTTAATAGGGAATGTTTCTCACCAAATTACTGGCGCAAAGCTTCCGTCAAATCGTCAGGTCTTGCAAGTCCTATTCTACAATATGCGTTTTGTAAATCTTTCAGCAAAGCAAAGTGCAAAATTGGCAATCGATGCAGTTCAAATATTTTGGCATCAAGCACGTATACCGATTCGAGAAGGGCATAAGTGTATTGAAAAATTACTAAAATTATATGAAAAGTGGAAAAATTTTCAAAAAACAATCTCTGGGAAAAGATCAAATGCCCAAAAACAAGCCGTTGAAACATTTGTTGAACATCTGGATGAGTTATTTGATATTGCCGCCGCCGATGCACTAGTCCAAATTGTTATTGTGGAAGATAGGCAGTTTCTAGAAATGCAAAGACAAAAAGGACGCCCTAGTTGCATGGCTGGCGTGGAAATGGCTTTATGGGACCGAGAAAGAAAAGCACAGGAACGAAAAGAATAAAAAAGCTGCGCGAAAAAGGAAGTACGAAGAAGAAAAATCGAGTCAAGCAGGAATGTTTTGTATATTAATACATTTTAGATTTGACCGTCCAGTTTTCTATAGACGTTTCTCAACTTATGGAGTGGTCTGATGAAGATAGTGTTGTCAACTTACCGGTTAACGACACATCTATTGACAAGGAAAACCTAAGCTCAAACTCTGTGTTAGGCCAAAAACGGGGTCGCAAAAGTTTTATTACAGCTCGGTTAGTAGCAGCGCTAGACAATGCCAAAGTGTCTGATGGAATGGCAGTTCACATCCTTATAGCAGCAGCAGAGGCATTAGGGCATCATGTAGAGGACCTTGTCATTAATCGTTCAACTATTCATCGTTTACGCCAAGAAAATCGTATAAAAGAATCTAATGAAATTACGACTGGATTTAAAGACAATGTAAGTTGATTTTTAAAAATGTTTCAAAAAAAGGATTTTTAGCAGAATCTCATTACTATTTATAGTTTAGTAAAATTGGTTCACTGGTAGCTCATTTCGACAGAAAGTTTATGAAAGATTTGATTGGATCCACAAAAGTTGAGCGGATTGCAATTTTGGTTAGCTACAACGGCACATCAAAGTTTCTTGGTGCACCAAAAGTGGAATCTTCAACTGGCAAAAATATTGCAGACGCAGTTTATGAAGTTCTAGTTAAATGGAGTATTGTTGATCAAGTAAGCGGCTTCTCATACGATACAACGTCTACAAATAGTATCAACACAGGCGCTGCTATTCTCTTGGAAACAAAAATTGGACGTAGTGTAATCAACCTACCTTGCCGCCACCATGTGTATGAGATTATATTGCGCAGCGTTTTCGAAACCAAATTATATTCAACCTCTGCTCCAGAAGTTTCAATATTTGAAAGATTTGCAAAATCATGGCCAGGTTTTAAGAAAGAATTATTCAGAAGTGGCAATGAAGATACAACTGTTTGTCTACAAATAAGTCCATCTGAACGTGAAAATTGTGTAAAGTTTTGTTTTGATCAACTGACTTAATCTCAAAATCGAGAAGACTATACAGAACTGTTACAGTTGGTCTTAATCTTTCTTGGCGCAGAACGGTATAATTTTCGAACGCCAGGTCCAACTAGTCATGCACGCTGGATGTCAAAAGCAATATATTCTTTAAAAATATTTCTATTCCGTGACCAATTCTCACTTACGAAAAATGAATCAAATGGATTACGTGATATATGTATTTTTCTAGTAAAACTTTATATTAAAGCCTGGTTCAGATGTACGAATGCCATAGACGCAGCGCTTCAAGATTTGACCTTCATTCAAGGGTCATAAAGTATTCTGAAACCAGCACAGAAATCTCAGCAGTAATACTTAAAAAATTTAGCCACCATTTATGGTATATTTCTGAGGAAACAATAGCTCTAGCCTTTTTCGATTCAAATATATATTTTGAAGAAAAACGTAACATGGTTGAAAAACTTAAATTAAAAGAACCAACGGTGAAATTAAAAAATGGGCGATCCTATTTCAACTTAAAAGACTTCGAAAGATACTCCATAAGTGATTTTGTATCAGAGAAAACAAAGTGTTTCTTCAGTCGATTTAATTTATCCCTGGAATTTCTAGAGTTTGATCCTTCAACTTGGGAAACGTCGTTTGAATTTGAGGAAGGCTGGACATTCTGTAAGGATTTATTTGTTGTAAATGATACAGCAGAGAGAGGAGTTAAATTCATTCAAGATTTTAATAGAATATTAACAAATGATGAAGAGGAAAAACAACTGCTGCTCCAGGTTGTTGAGGCATATAGACACAAATATCCATCGTATAAAAAATCGGATCTAATAATACATCCATAATATCAAGGTGTATATATCCAGAAAACTATTCCCTACTTCATTTTGATTTTTTTATGTTTACCAAAATTATAAAAATATTTTTCGAAAAAAATTTTCAAAATTGCCCATGTTGTTTTATTTATTCGCATAGAGGCATATTGAAGTCGTTTCCGGGTCCACTAAAAGTTATCGGATTCGTTCAATATTTAAGTTATATCATTTTTTAATATAAAGGAACAAAAATCTGCCCGGCGAAATGAATTCAGAACACTTTGAAATTTCGCCATACAAATAAGAACACCTCTAATGTGTATCTGTGAGATATTTTGATTTGTGTTTCTGTGTAATATAATAAATGTGCAAAGTTGTACCGGTCAAGTCCCGGACTTATGGCAGCCCTATTATATACAGGGTGTATTATATACAGATCAACGTTTAAATCTTGCGCTGGTTGATTTCTTGGGTCAAGACAAGAAAAAAATTATATGACAGGGGGGTCCTTCTCCCGTTTCGAGCAATAAGCGGAAGTATAGCAAAAAATGGCATTCATAGGTGTCATTAGTTTTAATGCAATAACTTAAAAAGTATTTCAAATAGGAACTCTATCAGAAAAAAAAAATATAATATTAGAACTTTTTTTTATGTAAAACAGGCTTAAAGTGAAAAAAGAAAATAAAAAACATATTTTGCATATTTAAGTTGCTATAAATTATTCCATGGCTAGAAATACCAAAAAACTTTAACAGATATTATTTAACTAATTAAAACACTTTAAAAAACCGTTTCAAAGAGGTTCCTATCTGAAATACTTTTTAAGTTACTGCATTAAGACTGATGACACCTATGAATGCCATTTTTTGCTATACTTCCGCTTATATCTCGAAACAGTGGGCAGATGGATCCCCCTGTCACACAATTTTTTCTTGTCTTGACCCAAGAAAGCAACCAGCGCGGGATTGAAACGTTGATCTGGGACACCCTGATAGATATAGTTTACACAACATTGATAGCACCTACATATCTGTGGTCACAAGGAATAATGACTAAGCTCAAAATATCGTAAAAAAGCGATATAGAATTTACTTTATTGCCAATTTTTGGAAGTGTGTAGATATCCATTTTTTGCCCAGAATTGATTATTACTTATGTATGCATGTATTTTGTTTGTAACCGTTCATATATGTATTTCAAAAAAATGTGTCGTAATTCGTGCAATTAAAATATCGTTTTTTACGATATTTTGAGTTTAGTCGTTATTCCTTGTGACCACAGATATAAAGTTTCACTAAAATATAAGCACTTTTGTTTTTTTTTTGTTCGGGCAGTTTTGAAAAGGATTTGCTCTATAGCGGTCACTGGTGTTTTTTCAATTTTCTTACCGTACAAATTTTCCTTGGGCGAAGACTAACTCAACAAAAAAAAAAACAGTAGCTCAAATAGAAGAATCTGTTCTCGAGATATGAGCGGTCACGTATGCCACTCTGTTTTATATATTATATTTTTATATAGTTATAAGATCTACGTATTTAACCTTACCGGTGCCCTGCTTTCTGTTGAATATCTTATCGATATCGTGATAATGCATTGGCTTCAGCAGAAATGATAATGACATCGGTAAATATTATTTATTTCCGTATTTTATTTAATTCCGACAGATTAATAGTTTCTGTTTCATTACTATGCTGGCTTTCATTTAGTACCTTACTGGCGAGTATGCAGGGTGGGGTTTTGAGGGTTAGAACCCCCCGTAATGATCGAATTTTAATGAATTTCGAGAGAAAAATTCAGCACAACATGGCAGCCGTTATGTGTTTATGGTCACTACAAAGATCTCGATCAAAGTAGATCAAAAATAAAAAGACTCAATTTAAAACATTTATTTTGAAAAGACTATAATATAAAGACTTAAATTTTTTTTGAGTACTCTGAGGGAATATGTTTTAAAATTTAATAAAACTGTGATCATATTAAATGAATTTGTTTTTCAAATAGAGCTTAAAACAATTTCATTTAAGTTGAAATCAATGTTTGTACAGTTCAATTTAAAACAAATGTTTTTTTTTCAAAACAATGTTTTTGAATATATTTTTATAGAAAACATTTACAGTTGAAAAAACTTTAAAATAAAAACTTTAGTATTAAAAACAAATATTTAAAAACATAATTTATAAAATATTGTTTTTTAATTAAAAACAATAAAACTAAACCATTTTTTCGAAGCCATTTTTTGATTTTTTCAAGTTTTCGACTTCAAATTCTTAATTAGCGACCCCTGAAACCCCTCGAATACCTTATTTCAACTCCATTAAATGAAGTTTGCATTTTATTGCGCCTTAAAATATTGAAATTTTTTAAGTATTAGTATAATAAATTAGTTTTTATTTTATCTAATGTGCATTATTTGTAAAACTAATTTAAAAAATATGTTCCCACAATCAAACGTAAAATCGGTGTTTTTCTCAGCTTGGTCTCAATTTCCTGGCAATTATTGTCAAAGATTCTACTGCATATAGTTTTTCCATTCAATCTCAGATAGCGTCGTATTTTTTTGTTCTTGCAAAGAAATAATAAGAGAAAAGTTAAAAAAAAAAATAATTAGTTTATAGTCGAAAATTTAATACGCTTATTTTAAATTTTATTTGGAGCAACTCAAAAGCGTTGAATTTCTATTAAAAATTTTTTTGTTTAATTTAAAAGTAAGTTTTTATTTTTAGTGTAAAATATATAAAAAAATATTCCAAATATCTTCTTCTCGATAGGTGGCATAAAAAAAGCAGTCCTTTTCATTTGATGTCAAGGTATTTTGGTCCCAATTTGTTTGAAACAAAAAAATCACAGTACATTTTAATGAGGATATTTGTCGCTACAACCTTTACTAGAAATATTAAGTTTGGCCCAATAGGAAAAATTTAGCGCGACTTTTTAAAAAATGCTGTAATTTTCAACGCTTTTGATCCCCGTAGCGGGGGACTTTCTTGCTAATATGCACTTTGATTTTTTGTTTTCCATAAATTAGCACCGAAATATCTTGACAACGGCTGAAAAGGACTAATTTTTTTATGCCACCAAGCGAGGAGAAGATGCGTTAAAAACAAACAAAATATGTACTTTGAAAAATTTTTTATATTATATACGTAAAAACTTTTTAAGTCTCTATATATTGTAGTCTTTTCACAATAAATATCAATTCTAGTTGAATTTGTTGAATAAGTTTTTACGCCATAACTTCTGCACCCTTAAAGAACAAACTTTACTTTTATATATTTGTAAAGGAAATGGAACGTACAAAAATTAACATAATGAAAATTAATTAAAAAGCCTGTTGCTGACATGGTATTAAACTTTGAAATGAATAATGGGTCATGTAACTGCAATTTTTTCAAAAGTTCAATATTTATTCCTTAAAATAAAATTTCCAATGATACCCTGTTTACAAAAATAGCATTTAAATTGACTGAGCTACGTTGTCTCAAAATAGACTCTATTTTTGTTCGTTGTCCGTGAAAATAATCCCAAAACCTCAAACTGCGGATTTGGTTTTCTAAGCAATTATCTAATCTAAGCACAAAATTTGAGCCAAATCGGAGATGGTCAGTGCAACTCATATTACACTTCAGTGTGAAATGGGCGACATATTGAAAATAATTTGTTCCTAAATTGACGAAATATGTGTCATTGTGTTGAATTTAAAAACGTGATGATTTTGTCAATGTTTAAATATCTGTTCTTAAGTTTAGAAACTTATGAACGTAACTTTATAATTAAGAAAGCTTTCATTCTTTCAAAATGTTCTTCGATTTATTGCAAATTTTTCTTATAGCCAAAGTGTCGCTTGTGTGAATCCAGGAAATATTTCTAAGTTAAAAAAAATATTAATTTAACTATTGAACAGAATTCATTAGTTTTTTTAATTATATTTAACAATTAATATAAAATTTATTTGTAGTACATTAAAAATAAATAAATCTAAGTTTTACCTAATGAATTTCATTGGTATTGAAGAACCAGATTTGATTGAGTGTATCTGTTGAACTCTAAAAAATAATGCTTAAAGAAAGTTATAAGAATAATTTCTCTATGATATTTACCTAAGTTTTGCCAAATGTAAGATTATTTCTTATAAAATAAATTGTTTAAGTTTTAATAGAAAAAAAAAAAAGAAAATACAATATAGACTCCTTTATCTGTAGGTTTTTCTTTGGAATAAAAGATACATTTCTACATATAGTCTTGAATTTTATCTCTAGAAAAATTTTTCCGAATTAAAAAAGGCATATTTGTTTTGTAAGAGATTCCATTTATATGGAAAAATAATACACGAATGACTTTAAGAAATATTGATATATGATTGATTGATATATACAGTGTTGCGCAAAACAATAGCAACAAAATAAGTGCGCTGCAACAAAATCGTGTATCTTTTTTAATATTGGGGACACACAAAAATGATTCAAAGCATATATTCATACATCATATATAAAACAAATCAAATTCAAATTTGGTTTTGTTTTTTTAATTAAATTTAAAATTAATGTGACTACATTCAATTTGTCTGTCAGCAAAACAAAAGCAACAAAACTTGAAAAATGTAAAAAGAGAACAGAAGTTCGAAGAACTATTGGTAAAAGTTCCGTTATTGTAAAGCACATGTTGTTTGTAAGTCATAAACATTTAAGTTTAGTTTTTTTTTTGTGCTAGTTGTGACATTGACTGTTCCATTTATAATGGCACGTTTTAAATACTGTGAAGCCATTAAATTACAAATTATTTCCGAATATAAAAACGAAAATTTGCAAATATCTAACGTGAAACAGTTTGATATTAATCGGTCAATAGTTTGCAGATTAATAAAGAAATATACCTTTACAAAAGACGTAACAACGGTACATTAAAGAGGGCGACAGCGAAGGACATCGCTGCGTGATGACAGGAACATTTGTGGTGTGTTCAAACGAAATGTATTTGCCACATCCAAAGAGGTTGTTCGGACACTTGATTTAGATATCCACCACAGCACTGTTTGAAGACGAGCCGTTGAAAACGATTAAAGAAGTTACAGACCGGCAGAGAAACCTTTGCTTACCGCTAAGCATAAAAAACAAGGTGAGGTGTTACAATTTAAACAATTCTGTCTGAAATTGTGTCAACTAGTTGCAATTTATTGTTTTTTAGACTCAGTCTTCCAAAAGAGCACCTAAATTGGACCGTTCAAAAATCGAAAACCGTTTTCTAGCGATGAATCAAAGTTCAACTTGATTAATTCAGATGGGGTGTGCACGGTACGGCGCCACACAGGTACACGACTTGAAGCCCGAAACTGCAAAATAAATTTTAAACACGGAGGCGATGGAATTATGGTCTGGACTTGTTTTTCCTATAATGAAGTTGAACCATTTCAAAAAATCGATGGAATTATGGATCGATTTGTATATAATGACATTTTAGAAAGCAAGATGCGACCACATTCAGAGTGGAATATGTCGCTTCAGTGAACGTTTCAGCCCGATCACGACCCGAAGCACATTTCAAAGCTCATCAAAGATTATATTAGAGGCAATGGGATTCAAGTCCTTGATTAGCCGGCACAGTCACAATGATTTGAATCCCATTGAAAATTTTTTTGGGATTTTGAAGGTAAAAGTTTCTGGTCAAAGGTTTTCCAATAAGACTGCACTTTATGAAGTACTGAAACTTAATTGGGAACATATACTAATACTAACATATATACTTTAATAGAGTCGATGCCGCTCAGATGTGCAGTGGTTATCAAGAATAATGGATCTTACACCAAATATTAATTATGTTGCTTTTGTTTTGCTCTCAGACAAACTGAATGCAGTCACATTAATTTTAAATTTAATAAAGAAAACAAAACCAAATTGGATTATGATTTGTTTTTAATATGATGTATGAATATATGCTTTGGTTCCCATAATCTTTTTTGTGTGTCCCTAATATTTAAAAAGATACACGATTTTGTAGCAGCGTACCGATTTTGTTGCTATTGTTTTGCGCAACACTGTATATATTGATATTTAGCTTAGAACATTTAAAACATTTTGAAAATTTTTAATGCAAATTTCTTTATCAGCCGTAGATTAACAAATTTGCATTAAAAATGTTCAAAATGTTTTTAAGCCTTGTCTTAAAAGTGAAAACTCCCTTTTCCTAATCTGCGTGAAAAATTATTCCTGATAGGGGTGATTATCATTGCCTCAACTATTATTTGCACCAAAAATGTTGTGGTTCTGTCAATCATGATAAATGTGAATATTATGAAAGCGGCAAACATACTCGAAGATCGAATGTTTGTCTGAACTATTCTTTTATCACTTAGTTATTAATTCTTTTTCCCTCAGTAAAGCAACATTTTGCGTGAAAAACGTCTGCGCTGCGCGGTGTGTTTTAAAGTAGTGTTTTTATTCTTTAATATTAATTAATACAGTAAGTGCGATGTGTAAAATATTTTTAATTTCAAATTGTGTAATTGAGAGGGCAAACGGAAGATAACCACAAATCGAAATAACTTACTAGGTCTGTTTCCGTACTAACTTCAAGTAATTGTAATAGAATAAAGAGTGACATTTTGAATGTGATTCTTTTCTCTCGAACTTAAAAAATTCTTCAATCGAGTACGGAAACAGACCTACAGTGGCTCACAACGAAAGTCGGGCAGGCATTTCTTAGCACTTTCGCATTGGTTTCAGAAATGAAAATGTAAGAAGAATCTTGGAGTAAATATTTTTTCAGAACGTTCTTTATTGGTGAGCAAAATTAAACAGAAACATAGTTAAAAAATTAGAACATAACGGTAAAACAAAATTATATCAAACCAAAGCTTTAAAAACGAGCTCACATTGAAAGTCGGGCAGATAAGGAATTCAATGCTAAAACTAAGAATTTAATATTTTGTTGCCAATCCTTTTCCTTATATAACTGCCTGCAGCCTTTTTGAAATGGGTGCAACCAAATTTTCAAAAACTTCAGCTGCAATCTGATTCCACTTTTCACTTAGGATACTTTTTTTTTTAGGATTAGATCTTTAGTTGCCCATCTCTGATACTGCACTCAGGGTTCAAGTTTATCTCATAGATGTTCTATAACATTTTAATCTGGGCCTTGTGAGGTTGTTTTTATGACATTTGGACAAATATTAAGTAAACAATTCTTTACCAAGAGCATCGTATGTTTCAGGTCAATGTCTTGGTAAAACGTACAATTGTCTGCAATTCCTTTTTTACTCTCACTTTCTTTTACTTGCGCCATGAGAATGTCAAGGAACATATTTTTGCCCATTATACCTTCAATAAAATTAATCCTTCAAACATCAGACGCAGCCCCAAACCATGAATGATCCTTTACCATTTTATTGCAAAAGTCTTCATTCGGTTTTCGCTTTCCATCTGAATCATATAAATAAAATAAACTCTCATCGGTTAACAAAACCTGCACTAAAAGTTTATTGTTTAAAACTGCTACAGATCCTAATGTTTTCTGTGTTATTAACCTTGCTCCAGAATAGCAAGTCTTTGGTCATCTGCTCATGCATTAAATTGGGGCGTTCTATTACATTTTTCTTTCTAATACAATGCTTTTTTTGTGCTACTCCTCAATTTAAACATTTTTTTCTCAAAACTCTTCAAACTTTTTCTGAGTGTACACTCTTTTTCAGATTGAGTTTTAACATGACCTCTAGTTTTAGAGCAATTAAAAATGGTTCTTTTATTATTTCTCTTAAAAAATACCTTTCATCCTTGGAGTTAAGTTTATTTTTAGCTTCTCTACGTTCTTTATTGCATATTTTCCTATCTAGTATATAATGCTTGATTACATCGTGCACTGTTGATTTACTTTTTAAAGCGATTTGTGAAGTTTGTCGCTCGAAATTTCCTTTCAAATAATAATCTATAACGATCTGCCTTTCCGCCAGTGTTGATTGATTCACTTTTCGAAAAATGTTTATTTTTTTAAAGTTTTGCGTTTAACTGAAGTTATTCCAACAGTAGTAAAAAGTTGTAAGCAGGAATAACGGTTAAAAGACAACAATTTAAATTTTTTCTTTACTTGCCCGACTTTCAATGTGAGCTCGTTTTTATAGGTTTGTTTCGATTTAAATTTGTTTCACCATGTTTCTGTTTAATTTTTTTCACCAAAAAATAACGTTTTGTATTGCAATATTCTTTATATATTTTCATTTCTGAAATCAATGCGAAAGTGCTAAGAAATGCCTGCCGGACTTTCGTTGTGAGCAGAACAGTTCAGTAAACAGTTTGCAGAAAAACCTTTCACTTCATGAAAACGAAAACACCTAGCCCAGGACACATATAAAATAAAAAAAATTTTACTAGCGTTGAGTTTTTTGGTGGAATTGTTTTCATTATGCTGAACTTAAAATAATTTCATTGTCAGATACTTTGAAAGGCGCTACATGTAATCGTGTCCATAAGTGAAGGGTTTTCTTGCAAACTGTTGTGAGACAATAAGTTTTATCGATTACTGCCATTGGCGTCGGAAGCGGGGGGAAAGGGGGGCAGTTTCCCCCCACTTTTTTAGCTAGATTAACAATTTAAAAAGAAAACTTAAAAAGTTATTCAAAATGTCAGTTTTTTTTACAACGAAAATATTTTGGTATTAGATATTTTCCTCTTCTTTCTCTCTTCTTCATAAGCATGCTTGCGGATAACCATTTTCTTTCTCTGTGTTTGCAAAAAGATAGAACAAAATGTAGAGTTTCTACTGCAAACCCACCACTTCAGTTTAAGAGCACCCTTAAGTAAGAAGCTTAATACTGTAATATTGTAATCGAAGCCTTCAACGGGAAAGTGCCTTCTGAACAAAATCTAAAAACAAAACTAGATCTTTATGCAGATGACTTTGATGTGAGCGACCTCCACGCGCAACTTAAATTGCTGAAGCAATTGCCTGGTAAAATACCTTCAAATTGTAGTGGCATTGTATCCCAATTTGCAAAAAATTCGGATACTTTAAAAAAATATTAAATTAAGTTGAAAACTTAATGCTTTGCTTTTGACTGTGCTTGCATCAGTAGCTTCATCTGAGCGTTTTTTAGTGCACTAAGACGACTTAAAACGTATATTCGAGCAACTATGACACAGAAACGACTCACTCATGCGGCACTTATACACATTCACAAAGATAAAACAGAAGAATTGAGTTCGATGGAGGTGGTGAAAGAGTTTGTTTCTCGCAAGGAGAAAGAAACATTTTGGAATAATTTAAATTGATATAACTTTTTGTACCTTATTGCATTTAAACCATGTAAAGATATACCTAGTCTTGCTTTATAAAAGCAACCATTTTTTCTTATATTTTCATATTACCATATGAAAGATCCTTTAAAGAATGATCTCTAATATTGAAATTGGAAGAACTTTTAAAAATAATGAAATTTTAATATTTTTTATATATTTTTATATTTTTTTTATTTTAAACTAAAATAAAAAATTTGTGTATTCACATTCATGTTTCTTTGAAGAAATTTTGGAGAACTTTTTTTGCACCACATTTGTACTGCCCCCCATTTGTACTGTCTCCCCCCAGATGAAATTCGCTTCCGACGCGCTTGATTACTGCTTATGTGCCGTTTCTTTTGTGAACTCTTCAACTATTATGTTGTGTTATAAATCGCCTTAACCTAAAGACTGCAAATCTTGCTTTAATAGCAAAACAAAAATAAATAGTTATAGTGTATTGAAAATAGAAAAAAGAAGAATGTTTTAATAATATTGTGGTTCCTACAAATAAGTTCCTTTTCATAATATAGTTGTTGCAATCATTCCATTTTTATCCCAATAACAGAATAATGATGAATTCTAAATATTGTTGTTGCAATAATTTTACCATGATCATAGAAACCATTAAATGTTTAAGAAACAATCATTTAAAAGGTAGAAACAATTAATAGCCTGATTATACTATGATCATCTTAAAACATGGTTGTTGCTTCTATTTTTGTTTCTCTGCGTGTAGCTATCACTTTTTTATTCAACATTATATTAAACTTTATAATCAAACGGTATCAGTTATGTTATTGACTTCAATAACAATGTTATTGGACGCGATAACTTTAAATTCTCAATGAATTTCTACAGCATAACGCAAGCAGAATGAGAAAGATTTCTGCTTAAATATTGAATAAAACAACAACTTTCCGTTGCTGGCGATATAACTTACTTTTGGCCCAACAGTATTCTAGTAGTATTAATTACTATTCAACAGTGGAAGTAGGTTTCTAGTAGTATTAATTACTATTTTATGGCAGAACAACTAAAGGTTTGGCACAAAAACTTGTATTTTTACCTTTAATTAACCAGAGTAACTTTAAAAGCGTTTTTCTCGAAACATACTTTTTCAAAACGGGCCACACAACTGCAAACAAACTATTCGATCGATTTATCGATCACAATATAAATTTATTATCATTACACATTTTGATTATTTACACATTTTTATCAAAATGAGCGTCTTTGGGAAGTTTTTCTAGTTTTTCCACGAAATAATATGGTCAAAAATAACGTAAGTTTGACGATTTTTTCCATGCTTCATAATTTTCCATATTTCCATTTCATTTCGGTTAAAGATGTGCATTCAAGGATCTACTTTCGAATGAATTCTTTTTTTTCAGACAATCTGGAGCCGAGATAAGATGTGGCCAGATTACTTAAGCGCCATATTTATGTAAAAAAAAATATTGAACTTGTACTTGTTGCACTTATATTGATGATGTAAAATTAACATGCAAATGAAATATTTTGTATAAATAATACAATATTTTAGAAAACATATTCTAAAATATGCCTAAATTTAGCTGCATTTGCCCAAAACCTCCCTTAAAAGTTTAGAAACTTTTGTTTTTTTTTTAAAATTTACTATGTTTTTATACAAAAAAATATTTATTTAATTTTCTTCTTTTACCGTTACCCAGTAGGGGGCGCCCCAAAAGTCATTCTTTAAGAGTTTACGTTTTTCTTTATATTTCTACTTCAGAGCAGTGTTGCCAGATGTTTTTTATACAACTGTTAGTTTCCAAAATGCCTATTTTCTAACAAAAATATCCTACAACCTACAATCACGTGATTTATATCTGAGATATTAATTGTTTTAGTTTTAGTTTTAATAAACACCAGTTTACCTAATAGGCAGTAGTTTTTCATCTTATTTTGCTTTTCACAAATATCGTTGAAGGCACATTTCAATTTGATGTTACATAATTTAAAATATTTACTAAAAGCTATTTTCATTTTATATTGATTATAATATAACTTAGTTATTTTTATTTTCTGATATTGAACTATCTACTTGCAAAATTTAATGAAAATATTAAGTTGATTAACGCAAATAATATTCATGTGTTAAATTGTGGAAAAAACTTGAGAACAGTGCCAGTTTTCTTATTTATGAACCATCATCGTTTCGACGATACAAATATTATGTGCAAATTTTACCCGAAGCGGTCAAGTCGTTAAGAAGTTATGCGACTACAAACAGACTCACTTACGATTTTATATATTAAGAAAATAGCAATTAATTAAAAAAGAATACACAAACGGTATAAATAATATAAAATTATTCATAAAAAAGTAAAACACAATATTACAAAAATAATAATATAGGATATAAAAAATGTCTAAAATGTTTAGAAAAACCATTTATCAATTATTGTGCCTACTATTGCTTTATGAAACTATGTAATTGTAATTAGTATCATAACAGTACACTCTAAAAACTGATTGAAAAATCTCTACAATAAATGTTGTGAAATTTCACGACATTTATTGGCGATTTTGTAAAAAAAACAATGGTATACAGTGAGTTTTTTCAATTTTGTCTGAAAATCAGATTCTTTTTCCAAAATATGTATATTTACTCTACTATTCACGCTATTTAAGCGTGTTTTCGCTCAGAGAGCCCTAAAATATATATATATTCTCCACTTTTCACGCTATTCCAGCGTGGTTTCGCTCAAAGAATTCTAAAATATGTATATTTTCTACTTTTCTCGCTATTTGATCGTGTTTTCGCTCAGAGAGTCTTAAAAAATGTATATTTTCCCTAGTTTTCACACTATTTCAGCGTGTTCTCGCTCAGATACTCCTAAAAACGCTCCAGCAGCGGTATTTAACGCTTGCCCTTAAATTAACACCTCTGCTTAAACGTAATATGCTTTCAAAGAGTTTATTCGAACAAGTGTCCAATTATATACAACTTAAACAGTAGAGTGGTCACAGCTTAATTACTCAAGCCTACTAGAGTAGGAAAGAGTAGCGCCTTCTGCTGAGTGATTGACTCTATATAGAGTTGTTGTTGTTGCCATGTTCAAAACTTACTTGAGAGACTTCACGCATTTCTAGCTTTTTTTTATAAGCGCAGACAAGATTGGAAGAAATATTTTTAGAAGAGTTTTTACAAGAGAGCGAAAGAAATAATTGTAGGTGAGAGGATTCACGCATTTTTAACGATAAATATTTATAATTTTGCTCTATGGGATTTAACGATAATAAATGTAGGCAATCAGTTGCCCGCAATTATTGTAGTTAATTCTCGTGAATTTTTGTTAGAGTGTAGTTAAATTCTAACTCTAATAAATTTCGCTTAACTCTTTCTAAACACTGAGTGTTATGCAAATTTACTAAGTAAATAAATATAATACACAAAATTTTTGAGATAGTGCCTTATGAAATTTGTCGGAATATCTTAAATACGATAGTTGTTTGTTTCCACTCGACTAAGCAAACCTTGCCATATAGATATTATGCTTTATTTGTTTTCCATTTGACGGGGTTTTAATTGGGTGAATGAACTTTGCTTATATCATAGGATTTGGTTGAAAAGTGAACAAACAGTTTATAAGAAAAATTGTGTTAATATATAAGAAAGCGAAGTGAACTAGAATATAGATGCTCTTTTTATGGTTCGATCTAAGTAACAGTAAAAAATATAGTACAACAACATCAATAAAAACAACAAATACATTTAGTTAATATGACATACTGGCAGCACAGTTATTAGCCATTTGCGTTACAGCTCAGTGTTGGCGTGCTCTATTAATCAACCTCCACCAGTTATGACCATTTTTAATAAGAATATTTATGCTTGATTTTGCGTTTTTGTTGTTGTTGTTCTTGAACTGAGAACGCTGCATACTGAACATATTTATATTTCAATAATTCTGTAAGAAAATCATTAGTAAAAGTAAAAATATTTAACATAACTTCAGTTTTGCCAGCGTAACAATGTTCTGCGAAACCTTAGCAGTTGTGTACATTTATGCTTTATTTACGTGTTTTGCTATCTTAAAACTTAATTATTTAAAAACCAGGTGCATAATTAATGGAAAAAAGTTCTTAAATGTAGTCATTGCAAAGGTTTCACAGAGCAAGCGGCTTGCTGGATTATTATATCAGCGGCTGACTCGCTGTCTTGACTTCTCTATAATTTTAGCAAGCTGAAATCTTGCTTTTAAATATGGAAATTATCATGCTTGGTATACAGATAGGAATTCTGTTTCTATTGTTATAGATGTGAGAATTTTCTAATTGTTTGCGAGTTTACCATGCATTCGCAATTACAAAGGCTGTAATTATACGAAATAGCACAAAGTAAAGAAAAAAAATCTGGGAATTTAAAACGAAATACATTAATACATATTAACAAAAAATACACTGGCTTATTTAGGCGGTCTAACCCTGGTCGAATGAAGCTTTTAAATGAAGACCACATATTAACCCTTTCGGCACATAAGTTGCCGTACAGCAACATCTGACCGTGTTTCCCAACCCCCCTTTTTTCAGATAGAACCAACGCTCAAAGGATGCTCCCTATAAATGTGTTAGCATTGTGTTGATTCGGAAGATGGGTGACAGTTGTTGGAGGGTAGATAGATGGAGTAGTATCTGTGAAGATTTGTGATTTTGCACAGCTCAAGACTGGCAGGAAATACGTTCGCTAGGAGACTATTCCACAATTTAGTCGTTGGACTAAAAAACTAATTATTACGTATCCATGTATCTTACGGCCATGTATCTCCCTTGAACACTCTCCACAGAGAAATCTGAAGCAGCCAACATTACGTCGATGCCCATGAGAGTTGACAGAGGATGAAATATTTTCATCTGCTATCAAATGTATCGCAGATATATTTAATCAGAAAGCCTCTATATTTAATCATATATAAGATCAGAAAGCCTCTGCTCAAATGTGCGAATTTACCAGATTTATAACTGGAATCTTTAATAATAGTGCGCGACTAATTGACTTCGAAAAAGAAAAATGGGGAAAAGAAAATGGGTGCACCAAATTTTATTTGTTCTACGATGCCTCTTTTGGGAATCATACCAGATTACCGATTTCGGTTATATGGGAGGTGGTCGTTTTGTACGAACAATTCTCTTATTGAAAAACGTAATTGCAGAAAATTTCATGATTCTGCGATAACTCCTTCTATTTTTCGCAGCTCGCTATATGGGATCGTTACATTGTGCTACGCCGGAGAATCTGTTGATTAGTACTGCCCTAGAAAGTGTTCTGCTTCCAACAGAACCATTCTTGCCAAGAACCACACCTCTGTGCAGTTAAGTATCGTCGATGTTGATGCAGAAATCGGCCAAATGACCGTTGGTTCCAAGACCTATGCCATCTGCATCAGACGTATCGTAAGGGTGAACCCTATAATTGCATTGTTCGTTTGGCCCAGAAGAACGGATTAGCGAGAACTTTGAAGTTGTTAACAATAACGTTACTAAAATAAATTTATATTTAAAACATTTACAACACAAAAATTCACAACATAATTATATTTATTGAAAAGTTATTGACAACTTTTGCTATTTGATTTGCTTTTGTTCGTAAACAACTGATTTTGACAGCTCTGTGGGTACCTGACAGCTCTGTGAGTACAAGAGAGAATTTTATTTACTAGCACTACCTTCTTATATATACGCATGGCAGAATAACCAGGTAGATGCAATTCGGAGAGCAAAAAACGAGAGAGCAAAACATTGGCGTAGCTAAAATGTCACTATTGACAATTTATGTTTATTTGTTCAGCCACAGGGCTGTATAAACTACTTGTAACCGTATAAATCATTTGAATACCCAGATTTTATGTATGAACATGTAAAAAAACTAAACAAAAATCTTAAAAATTTCATAAACTTAGCCGTGTTTTAAGATATAATACATAATTAATTGTAGTTTGGCCTTAAATGAAGTAAATTAAAGTTTATTTTTAATATAATTTTCATTCGACTACTTATTTCGAATGTGTAGTAACCAATTTATTTGTGTAGCTATGTACGGCTGATTTAAACTGTCAAAATATATTTTGACAAGTAAAATTGCTGTTGGAAAACATAAAATTTATTTAATGAAATCGTCGATTGTTTGCTAATTTTATCGTGCTGTAACGGAAGCTAACAATTAATAAACTGTCCAGAAAATCCATTGTCAAAATTGAATAAATAAGTAAAAATTGATACCTTTGTTATTGTTTTGTTGTCGCAGAGAGCGTATTTCTAGTGCATCTACCTGGTTATTCTGCCATGAATAAACCTTGCCTTCTGAATATTTTAAAATAACAAACTCATAGCAAAGATAACTCAGAAGAGCGGGAGCGATATTTTGCCGCATTCAGCGCAGACAACAGTTGGCAACTGTTGTGTAAAAATTCGCTGAATTGTACAAATTTGGTAGCGCTAACTTAAACTGATAAAGTAGCGAACGCCTTTTAATCGAGCGAACAAATTATATGCTACATGAACACAACGGTTTGCTTAATTGTCAGATGCTGTTACTGACGCTGTTAAATTAATAAACGCAGAAAGAACGCAGCAAATTTAAGTGAGAAACCTTTGCAATTGAATTAAATTTACATAAAAATTAAATTGAATCTAACTTCTGACGTGTACAGTAGCAACACATTCAGAGAAAAACATCGTGAACTAAGGTAGCGCTACTATTACAGTTCACAACAGTTGTCTGCGCTGAATGCGGCCTTTGATTGCTTAACACGGGGGTTACACGAGACAGTACTGTTAAGACAGTTGCAACACTTTCACAAATTTTTACCCACCCACACTCACTTTTGCTACTGTCTGCTACTGTCTTCTCTGCTGTCTTAACTTCTCTACTGTCTTAACTTTTTTGTTGACAGTTGGTGGAACAGTAGCTAGGACAGTAGATTGATATTTAGCATATCAAATGACAGAAGACGAGAAAATTTAATAGAATTAATTGGAAGTTTGCAATACTTTGGCGTGCTCGTTCTTTTAACAAAAATTTTCTTCATAAAATATAAATTTTTTACAATTTTGTCTACTGTCTTGTCAACTGTGTTACCACCTGTCTGGACTCTTATTCACAGACACAAAGTTTGACAACTTATACGTATTTTTCACTGTCTTAACAGTACTGTCTCGTGTAACCCCCGTGTTACGCACCCTGCATCATGGTACAATTATTTGACAAGGTAGTAGCGTAGACTGGCTTTTTTCTCACGAGCGGCGATGGGTAGTTGTCAAAATTAGCTGTTCATGCAATTAATCAAAGAAATGTGAAATAACCAACGACTTAAACATAGCTAGTCAATCGCAGCAAACTAAAAACATTTCAATAAACTTCGCAAAGTTAAAAATAACAACTCCTTTAGCTGTTTTTGACAACTACCAATCCCAAAAAAACTGTCACGGCTACCTTGTCAAATAATTATACCATGCCTTGCATAAATGGGAACTGATTTGCTATCTCATTATATTTGTGTTTACTATTTTTTCTTGAACGGGAACTCTTCAAGCAAATAAGATTAATCCTTTTTAAACGTGTATGGCAACAGACCTATTAATAAGTTTGCCTCCCAGCAACTAATTCCCTGTTTGTCTACCGTAAAAGTTCAAGCAAGAACTGGAAGAATTACATTGTGTGCAAGCTCGATTTTTTCTAGATTGGGAAATTTAACAAACCCATTCTTTTATAAGATGCCCAGGTGCATTAGGGGTCGTCCATAAACTACGTTACTGATTTTCCGGTTTTTTTACCCCCCCTGCGTTACTTTTCGTAGTGCTTTTCAAAACCCCTGCCCCCCATAAAGTAGCGTGACATATGAAATTAATTCATTCGAATGATTATATATTTTGACTAGCTCTGACAATTTTCACTAGTATTAGTCACTAGTATGACTAGATACATTAAAGGAACAATTGGAAAAAAATCAATAATTAATATCATCTGTAAAAGCTATTCCATCTGCGATCCAAGATTCGATGCTCTCAATCACTGGGATAGAAGAAGCTGGTAGCTTTGTTGAGGATTCTTCAAAATAGAATTTTTCGTCGGATTCTATGTCGACCCATTCAGGTGAATCCTCATTTTTAACGCAAAGAAATTCACCTGGTCTTTGACAGAGTACCCTTAAAGGCTGCACCCGAGCTGCACCAAGTTCTGTGTTTTTGTGTAAATGCTTTCTGAAAATTGATTTATTTAAATAGTATTTTTATTCCGATTTATTGTAAACGATATAATACATACTTATGGCAATTCATAGAAGTTTTAAAAACGAAATACAAGCCGCAGGTAGGACACGACCTTGAACCGATTTCTTCTTTCTGAGAAGGACAGTACATGTCATACGGTATCTCCTTTGATCAAGAACATTCAGGCCTTAACGCCAAAGCCTGTCGCAAAAGCAAAGAACCAAATTTTTCAGGCGTGTGCTGAGATGGTGAAGGAATACCAAAAGGTTCCTGTGTCGAGGGAAAAGGTGGTGAAAGAAATCGTTGAAACAAAAGTTAACCATCAATTTAGCCGATCAAACACAAACATGTAAGGTTAAAATTTTTTGAAATGATTGTGTTATTAATTAGAGGTTTTTCGTCGATTTTTTTAATTTTTGGTAACGTTACAATATCTAAACACCTCCCCCCTAAATTGGTAACGTAGTTTATGGACGACCCCTTACTGATCATACGAGTAGTTTGTATGTCATAAACTATAGAATAATGGACGACTACTGGTTAGCAAAATATAGGCTATAATGGGGCCCGTTTTGAACGATTAGAACACAAAAGTAAAAAATACAGGAATTTTGAATAAGTAACTTGTTATCTTAGAATTTAATTACTAAAACCTAGAGTTATGAGTCAAAATTTTGTGAGCATTGCTTTTACTCTTTGTGTTTTCCTATTTTGACAAGCCAATATTTTGTTCGTTTTTTTCATATTAGTTTTTTGTCCAAATTGTGTAAACTTATGTTTATGGGCCTATTTCTAATTCCAAAACTTTTTTCCTTTCTTCTCTCTGCAGTTTGTGGACCACCAGCTGTACCACTCAATGCCAAAGTCAAAACAGCTTCTGGTAATGAGGGTTTCGTCGAGGCAAAGTACGAATGTGATTCAGGCTACGAACTCTTTGGTTCAGCGACAATCAAGTGTGATGCTCGTTCCGGTTGGGAGCGTGAATTACCGTTTTGTGGCACAAATGTTGCCTATCGTAAACCGGTAAATCAAAGTTCCTACACGCGTGGAGGTCCCGCTCACTATGCCAACGATGGTCAACCGGGTAACAAGGTAAGCGAGAGCTTTTAATCGATTTCATTATTTATTAAGTACAGAACACATACTCTTCTTCAGAATCCAGATGGCCAACAGTGCTCTGAGACCCAGAAGGAGCCTTCGCCCTGGTGGCGTGTAGATCTGCTGGCCCCACAGGCGGTACGCGTGGTACGCATAACGACACGTGGCTGTTGCGGTCATCAACCGCTGCAGGATTTAGAGATACGTGTTGGCAATAGCAGCGCCGATTTGCAGCGTAATCCATTGTGTGCCTGGTATCCGGGTACCTTGGATGAGGGGATAACCAAGACGTTTACATGTGCGCGTCCACTTGTTGGCCAATATGTTGCCATTCAGTTGGTCGGTGTTGAAGGCAGTCTGAGTCTATGCGAAGTGGAGGTTTTTACGAATGAGGAGTTTTCCGTGGATCGCTGTTTGAGTCCGAAACTGAGCGTTGACTCAGTGTTGACAACATTTTCGAAAACCTGCTACGAATTTCATGTCACAAAGGGCGAGAGTTTCGAAAACGCACGTGCCATGTGTCAGTCCACTGGTGGGCGAAAGAAAAAAGAAACCAACAACTTAAAGTTCTTATACTTATTCTCCTTCCTTCTATTTCATACTCAGGTGGTGATTTGGTGCACGAATTTCGTGGTCCTGCTAGTGATTACATACTCACGGAATTGGAACGTCGCAAAACTGAGCTAAAAACCCAGCTGGTCTGGATTGGCGCGCAAAAAGAACCCGGACTCACATCACGTACCTGGAAGTGGGTGAATGGTAAGTAAGACTAAGGCAATAACGTTGTCTGTAATTTAAGAAAACACGCAAAATATAATGGCCAATAAATGGTAAAGCGATGGAATGCGCTTAAATCAATAAGGCAGAAGCAGCTAAAAGTTAGAACGCAATAAGTACAAATTTAGTACGTTTTATGAATGTTCTGACATCTATGTGCGTCTGTTTTGTACAAGTATTTTACTTCATTTTATTTTTTCTTAACTGAAGTGTGTTGTTACAAAAAAAAACATTCTGGAAGCGCTTACGTGCATAAGACTGCTTAAGTGTATTTAGAAATATTCAATTTGTGCTAAAAAACCAGTTAGCTATTAACGGCTCGATAGATTAACCAAGTTTTTTTCGGTGATAGCAGAAAATGCGAGGTATTTTATTCACATTCAAAAACGTCCGACAGACAGCAATTGTAAGGGAAAGTGGATGTCAAATCGTTTTGAAATTGTTGCTAATCAAATAATTTAATTCAATAAATGATGTCACTAAATAAAATTTAAATAAAAGTTCCGCCACCCTTACACAAATCTCCAGGTTATGTGTTTATTTTTTAGTTATTTATTCTGTCTACTGACAAAATATCTTATAGACTATTATAAAGTTTACTTTTGAAGTTAGAAAACTTAGATAAATAAGATGAATAGATGAAGTGTAAAACGGTTTTTATCTACATTAAAATTCAAAATAGGTTTACTGAGAATAGTCCAGAATAGTTTATGGCAAAATAGACTTATGTTATTTATTTGAATATGAAATAATTAAGTTCTCCATTCATAAAAATGTGGCGGCCGTAGCCTAGTGGGTATAGTGCGTGACCCCTAAGCTAAAAAACCGCGGAAGCCCGGGTTCAATTCCAGCTCAGACAGAAAGTTTTTTCAATTGAATTAATTTTTCTGTTCGATCGTCACCTCTCTGCAGACAATGGCAAACCTCAGAGAGTAAAAATTGCCATGTAAAGCTTCTAGAGAACAAAAGCCGTTTGGAGTCGGCATAAACGTAAAAAACGTAGGTCCAGTTCTCGGTCAACTGTGATCAAACATTTAATAACACGCACAACACAATTGATCAATAGAAGCTAGATCAAAGTCCTTCCAGGGACTGAAATGGCTAGTTTATTTTATTCATAAAAATGTACGAAAATTATTGAAGTACCATACTACAGCAAAATCTTCGCTTACCTTGAATCGAGAAAGCAATCCAGGACATTTTATTCATCGAATCAAAAGCGCTGCTAATAATGCGTTTATAAAACCAATTTTCAGACATAAATACCTAAACAATAATACAATACTTGTTAGTACATAAATACATTACCGTGAACTGATGAAGGAATTGCTAAAAATACTTTTATAAGCATTTAAGTAAATTTATACTTATAAATTAAATTTACATATGAAGGGTTAATTGGAAGAACATGATAAGCCACATAAAAAATATTTTGAATTAC
Organism: Dichetophora obliterata; assembly: GCA_963920525.1. NCBI lineage: Eukaryota > Metazoa > Arthropoda > Insecta > Diptera > Sciomyzidae > Dichetophora > Dichetophora obliterata. Next base: position 85,555,845 of record OY986439.1, on the reverse strand, counting down.
TCGGCTCTAAAGTTTTAAAAAAAATGTATATTTGTATGAAAAATGGAATTGAACACGGAAACTTTTAAAAATAGGTTAGAAAATTAATATATAAATAGCCAAAATCTCTTCAGTGGTTGTTAATAATGCATTGAGTAATGTGTTCAGCCTAAAAAAATTGATATTTAATAAGCCCTTCATGTATAAAATTTTTAAAAATCGAATGAAAACTACGCCCACCTCCCATACAAAGAGACTTTATGAAAACAGGTAAATCTCTTTGAGGGAGGTTTTAGGCAAAAACGATTGAAATTAAGGCATGTTTGAGAAGATGTTTTCTAAAAAATATATTATATAGACAAAAAATTTAATTCGCATAGTAATGTTACATCATAGTAATCATAGTAATGTTTAATAAAAAATTTTTTTTTTGTAACATAGTTTTTATGTATAAAGATGGCGCCGAAGTTGGCGTGTTTAAAAAAAGGTGAAATTCGGGCCACATCATAGCTCGGCTTCAGATCGTCTGAAAACAAAAACAAAACGCATTCGAAAGAAGACCGTTCAATACGCATCATTTACCAAAATGGAATAGAAATATGGCAAATTCAGAAAATTATGAAGCATGGAAAAAAAATCAAAAAATTTACGTTATTTTTGACCATATTGTTGCAAACAAACTAGACAAATTTTCCAAAGACGCTAATTTTGAACTATATGTAGAACTACATTATAAATAATTAAAAAAAGAAATTAATATCGGTCGATTAGTTTGCTTGCAGTAGTGTGGCCCGTTTTGAAAAAGTATGTTTCGAGGAAAACGCGTACTCTGACTAGTTAAAGCTGCTCTTGCGCTCCGGTTTTTAAGCACTGTAGAGTCTGCTTCATAGGCGGGAGATTCATTTGAACAGTTGTACAACAATAATCCATTGAAAAAAAAATTAATTTTTCAAAAATTTTTTTGCTCAAAACCTCCGTTAAATTCTACAAAACATATTATAATGGTTTAAAATGTTTTCGGTCCAGTTGAAGATTGTTCTTTATATTCTGTATATTTTATCGCGAGCTCGTTAATTATGTTAGCGTAAGAGTTCTTAGCCCTGAAGACGAAAAAATTTAGAATATATAAACTCTTATTAGAAGTAGCTGAATATTTTCCTGTAAGGATGACATGCTGCTGCCACCTAATAATATGTATTTTCAAAAGTAAAAGCAACCCTATTACTTAAAAATTTTATAATTTTGAAATTCTGACCATGGATTCGGATTGAGCAACTTATTTTTGGCATACTATTTTTTTGCCAGCCCCGAATTCATAAAAATACAAAAAACTAAGGTGGCAACCCTATCCTCAATTTCGAATTTTAAAATTGTGACTTCAGATTCGAAATCAGTGACTCCCTAACACTGTTAAATAATGTTTAAAATTCTTAAAAATATATACTATTAGGTGGCAACCCTATTATTTCAAAACTTTATAATTTTGAAATTCTGAGCATGGATTCGTATTCAGCGACCCATTTTTGATGCACCATTTTTTTACCAGTCCCGAATTCATAAAAATACAAAAAATTAGGGTGGCAACTCTATCCACCATCTTGAATTTTAAAATTCTGACTTCAGATTCGAAATTAGCGACCCCCAATACTCTTTCCTCATGTTTAAAATTCTTAAAATAAAACATTTTTAGGTGGCAGCCCTATGTGTAGAAATATTTTCGAGTTTTAAAACTCTGACAAAGGATTCGAAATCAGCGACCCAATTTTACCTAGTGTTTCTCCCAGAGTTGAATTCGCATAAAAAAACAAGAAATTAGGTGGCAACTCTATCCGCCATCTTGAATTTTAAAATTCTGACACCAGATTCGAAAGAAGAACCCCCAATACTGTTTCTGCAGCCCTGTGTAGAAAAATTTTAGAATTTTGAAATTCTGACATCAGATGCAAAATCAGCGATCTATTTTTACTTAGTGTTCACTCCAACCCCCAAATTCGCAAAAATAAACCAAAAATCCCCACACATTTTTTAATTAATGAGCAACACTCAAAAATTCCAATGGAAATCGTTATAAACTGAGAGCGAGTTTATGCTCTAAGCATAAAGCCGGGATAAAATGTGAACAAAACCACTTTTTTATCTCCCGACTTATACGCTTGGCATAAAATTAACCTAGAGATAGTTATCCCCGAATTAAATCATATTTATGCCCTTTGTGAACAAAATGGCCCTGAATAAATTAATTAGTAACTCGACAAGCGGTAATTAAAAAAATAACGGTTGCATACATGATGCACATTAAGTATTTTAACTAAAGAATTATGAATTTAGCAATAGATTCATTTTTAGGAATTGAACTTTTGTCACCTTTTTTGATCAAATACCCCTCAGTGTGACGTCAGAATTAAAATTAAACTCACATATTCCATTTATTTGTGAATTAAATTAAAAAACAAATGATTATATTAGTCTAAATTTTAATGTTGCTTGCATAGCAATTTCTGTAAACGTAAAAAAAAATTTGATTATTTCATAGTCGCGGTAGACCTTTAGGTGGAAATGCCCATATCTGTGCTCTTATTCAATATATAAAAATATTCTGGATTGCTTAGGGGGGTTTGAACATCTTGAACCCCCCTTACCTACGGCGTTGGACTCTATATATGATACAGTTGTTATTAGAACATTTTTTAAATGATTACTAAAACTTAAATTATCTTATATACGTAATAAGTTAATCTTCTTATATACTAATCAGAGCTGGAATGTAATCGATTACTTTCGGAATTGATTACAGGTAAATTACAATTACATATTATAATCATAATCTTAACAAAAATAAAGATTACGATTGCTGTAATCATAATGAAAATATTTTTTATTACAATTACATAAAAAAATACAATTACTTTAGGACAATTTCAGTAATCGTTAACAATCAAAATTACAATTACGATTACTGTAGTCACTAAATGATACTGAAGATTCAATCATCATGAATCATGAAACAATCATGATGAATGGCAAAAAAAATATTAAATGCATATGTAATTGTAAATGTAAATGTAATATTACAATAATGTTATAAATGTAAAGTTTAATTTAATTTTTTTCAATTTTCGATTTTTGAACGATCCTGAATTACACTTTATATACGTATTTTATTTACTAATTGTTTTATCAATTAAATAAATAAAACTATAAAAAATGTGTACTTCCTTGAAGGGAAAAATCTGTATCGTAACGTATGTATCATTTCGTATCATAATATGGTTTGTATAAGAAATAATTAACCCTTCCAATGGCTAGGCTGAACTAAGAAGAAAATAATTTTTTTAGGAATATTCCTATCATTTAGGAAAAAAGAGGAAAAAACATACCTGTGCTTTTTACCTGCGCTAAAAGCAATCTTGTACAAAAGTAAATTGTTTTGCTCCTGTTCGGCACAAAATTTTTTTTTTAATCCCTTGAAGGTTTACCAACCCTTTAGATTTTTGATTTTTAACCTCTTAACCTTCGCCTGGCATGCTCAGTCTGAGTAACATACCTGAACTCATGGGGTACATACGAACCCCAATGATTCAATTTAAATATTGATTATTTTGTTTCAAAAAAATTTAGAGATCATCTTTAGATACCACTTTAAACTGTACAATAGTCCAAGTTGAAAAAAATGAAGATCAGCGTTCATAAAAAATTCGGAAAACTAGAAAAAATTTCAAACAAATCAAAACAAGAAAGAAGGTGGGGCATGTAAGTACCCCACGAGGCCAGGTGAAGGTTAATATTCTTATCATTAAAAAATTAAATTAAAAAAAAAAATAAATTTTGTTATTGTCCGGTTGATTTTTTCCTTTTAAAATAGGTCAAAAAAATAATTTGCTTTTCTGCGGCACAAAATTGAAAATCCAATTGACTTTAATGTAAAATATCTCTCTAAATTTATTCCTATCATGTTGATGCTTTTTTTTTTTCATAGAACCAAATGATTTGATAAACAAAAAATAAATATAAAAATGACTTTCTGCCGTGTCCAATATATTGTGTAATTCTACTGAAAGGGTTAAAAAAAATTTTCAACGAAACAATTATGAATTAATAACAACATTATTCCAGATAATATTCAAATTACTTTGATATAAAAACTCGTGCACACTTCACAGATAAAAAAGTTTAAATTTTGCTTTGCTTTTTTTAATGTTTACAACAAAAAATCGTACGAACGTTACGTGCGCAACAATGGAAATGCCCACATTTCAAATTTTTTAATTTTGCTTAAACATAAGGGTAAATTGAAAATTGTGTTTGCTTAGTTAGCAGATATTAAGTTAAATACAATACAATAAAAACTCCTTACTTCATTTTTTGACTTTGTATTGTTGCTAACGTACTAACGTTTTCAGAACGTATGCATATAAATTGAACAAAATTTTTCCGAACCAGGCTGTGAAATTAAAATTATAATGAGCGTTATTAACTTAACGTAAAAGTGCATTTCATTGGCTCATTTGTATAGGCACATCTGACTGTACAGTTGCAAAAAATTGATAGAATGTTGCAAACATATAAATCTATGTGTTAGAATTAAAAGAATGTTGCGAACATATAAAGCATAAGTCCTTCAAAATAAAAAATAAAAAAAAGATAAATATTAAATCTCTTGAATCAGCTATAAGGGACTTGTATCAAAATAAAATAGATATACAAAAGTTGGGAGTCGAACTTGAGTTATGGAAATCTAAATGGGCCAACAATAGAAATGAGGGATGCAAAACAGCTCTAGAAACTTTAAAATTATTTTGCGGCGACAAACGTAGCTGTCAGAAATGGATGTTTCCGCAATTTTACAAAATTACTGGTTTAGCGCTTTTAAATATTCATAGGGATATTGCTTTGAATAAGGAAACTGTCATCTATAAATTGGCTCGCTAAGATATAATTAAAGAAATAATTATATAAGTATCTACAACTACGTTTAAGTATATTTATCTATGTAAAATATCTGTTTTCGTTGTTTTACTTAGTTCAATACTTGTCGTCCTGCTTAACACCAAGCAATTAAATCTATTTTATTTAAATTTAAAATATTTTATAATTGATTTTTGTAGGGCCGTAAAAATTAAACGAGTTTTAATTTTGGTTTTATGTATTTATTTTTCAATATTTCGACTAAAATTGTTAGTCATCATCAGGACCGACCAGTAACTCTATACAAAAAGGTACTTGTTACAAATAATTTCTTTCGTCAACTTAGTTGAGAAACCAAACATAAAACCAAAATTAAAACTCGTGTTTAATTTTAACGGCCAAAGCCTACAAAAATCAATTATAAAATAAACATAAAAGGCCGATAACATCAATAATTAAAATTAAAATAAATAAAATGTCATTAATTCTTTTCACTTCGATTGTTGAATCGGTTAAGAAATTTTGAAAAATCTTAGGCCTTCAGAAATCACTATGGAAATGAAAAAAAAAATATATTTTTGCTTCAGTAAACGCCCTTGTGAAATACCTATCTACGGCGTTGATTGAGTCAGCTTATTATATAAACGAAATACCTGAAATTATACAATACTTAGCGTCTGTAGAATTTAGACAATAAACTCTACATTTAAGCGTAACTTTATATTTTCGTTTAGGGTTAAAATGTATTTTTTTTTTAAAATATGAAATTATAATTACCATTATGATTGATAACTATGAAAGATAATAGTTTCAATATAGTCAGACCATAGAAAACTCGTGAAATAAATAAAAAGTAAAGTCTAAGATATAATAAAATATATTGAATAGTTTTATTTAAAAATAAAAATAATAACATTTGTTTCGAGTACAAGGTTCAAATATGTAATTAATTTTCAATAACCATAAGCATGTTTGCTTTTGGTTAGCTATAACCAAATCTTGCTTGATATAATAAAACTCTTTTCTCAGTGTAGTACTCGTTGTTGATAGTTATTGCTAAAACCACCAACCTATTTTGTGTAAAAATTCGTAAATTTTTATCCGAAAAATAGGAGTTTAAAAAATAAAATCAGTTCTTACAGAAAAACATTTTTTTTTTAAGTTAAATTAAACTTTTACATGCAAAGTTTTTCATGACTCTTATTTTTTTTTTATTTATGCTTATCGTGCCAATTTATTGTGATGTGAACACAAAATTTTTATTTATTTTTATTCTCCACTCCGTTAGGTCAAAATAAGCTTTCATATATTACTAAAAAATTATGATCACGTAACGATAGAATAATCAATATGTAAATTTGAAATGATGAAAGTGGTTTTGCTGTTTTTGGGCACACATTATTTTTGCTTTATCATACCCACGAAATACTTAGTTGTTAGCATTTTGGTTTTTCAATTAGACCGACTAAAAAGACTGTCACCCCTGATTGCCCATAATTGCAGCCAACAACGATAGCTGTTTTAAAATATTGGTTTAAATGGTTTTCTTAAGATTCTTGAAAAAATGAAAGTAATCGCATAGAAACACGTTTGCGCAACTACAGTAATTAAAGTGTTATTAATATTCAGCTAGCTTATGCGGCACGCCATTAACTATGTGAATTCGAAACTACAATGACTAAACAAAGAGTTGACCTTCATTTTTTAATGCCATGCTTAAATAGGTGAAGTGGTTCAGAAGCCTGCCTGGGGTAAAGACCAACCAAACAACTACAACGGCGAACAGAACTGCGTGGTATTGGATGGTGGACGCAATTGGCTGTGGAATGACGTGGGCTGTAACTTGGATTATTTGAACTTTGTTTGTCAACACGGTAGGTGATGTCGGTGACGGTGACTGTCGACGACGGTAATTAAAATGGACCAGATTTTTAATGATCTCTTTTCATTGTATAGCGCCGCTTTCATGTGGCTCACCCGACTCGCTACAAAACACAACAATTGTGGGCAAAAACTTTACAGTTGGAAATCAAATTGAGTATAAGTGTCCTCAGGGACACTCGCTGATAGGTGATGTGATGCGCCAATGTCGCGTGGATGGCACGTGGAGCGGCAAGGCACCCACCTGTAAATGTAAGTCCACCTTTGAGTCTTTTAGGGGTTGGGACGGAAGAAAACACTTATATTGATACACTTTGTGCTATTCGACAGATGTTGATTGCGGCGTGTTGCCTGAGCTGGAACATGGCACAATTCTTCTCTCAGAGCAGCGCACCAGCTACGGCGTCCAGGCCACCTACAGCTGCCACGAGAACTACACGTTGATAGGCAATGAAAATCGCACCTGTGAGCTACACGGCTGGTCAGGCAAGCAGCCAGAATGTCTGGTGGACTGGTGTCCAGAACCACCTCGCATTGCGGGTGGCAGCATCATGGTTACTAATCGCCGCGCGGGCTCAACTGCCACATACGAATGTGAAGCCGGCTACTTGTTGGTTGGCGAACCGGTCAGTTTTTCCTCAAATTTCGAAAAAACCTGTTTACTTAATCTTCTTCATCATTTAGATCATCTCCTGCGGTCTTGGCGGCGAATGGTCCAGCAAGCCGCCAGCATGTCGTTTTGTTGACTGTGGAGCTCCAGCGCGGCCTGATCGTGGCTCAGCTGTGCTGGTCAATAGTACAACCACTGTTGGTTCCATGGTCAAGTATGAGTGCGAGGACGACTACTGGTTAGATGGTCCCTCGGAGTTGTACTGCACCAAAGATGGAAAATGGTCGGGCGATGCTCCCGTATGTGAACTGGTCACCTGTGATACGCCTAATGTACCACCGGGGTCCTTTGTCGTTGGTTACGACTATAACGTGCACTCAAAGATTCAGTATAATTGCGATCCGGGTCATGTGCTGCGTGGCAATCCTACTCTGGAATGTCTAGAGACGGGGGAATGGAGCAACGATGCGCCTTTTTGTGAATGTAGGTTACTGTTTGTGGTTTCTTTTATCACTTTGATAGATAAAATGATTAATTTCTTTTAATTTATAGATATCGATTGTGGTCCTATTACGCCTGTACCATATGGCACACACAAATATACACAAAATACAACTTTTGTCGGTTCTGATGTCACCTTTAGCTGCACGCAATCGCACAAGTTAAACGGAGTGCCCAAACGCTCTTGTTTGGAGACTGGCGTCTGGAGTGATTCTTCGCCTAGGTGTGAAGGTGAGACAATGCTTACTTTTTAAATTGCCTATTGAATTATATTTTTTTATAAAATTTAATTTGTTTTTTTAGAAATTCGTTGCAGTGAGCCTGCCTTAGCGCCTCACAGTCTGCTTTCGGTTACCAACAATGATCGCATGTACGGACGCACCCTGATACGTACTTCGGATTCCACTCAGAATAGCGCCCAAACCTATAAGTATGTGAATATTGAACATAATAGTTGTTGAGAGAGAGGTTATCGTTTTTTAAATTCTGTATTGATTGATTTTCTATATATTTTTTTAAGTCATTTTTGGAGAGAAATTTTGCTCACTTAAATTATATTTCAGAGATAACTATATTCACTATCAATAGTTTACAGTTATCGTGACTATCAATTGTAAAAAATTAATTATCGACAGTACTCCGATAGTGATTTTAACTATAGTCGATAAGTAAGGTATGGTTAAGGTGGCGGATGGTTTCTAGAACGGACCACTTAGACCAGATGATTGGTTCATTTTCATTTTCGGAATATAAAGAGAGAACGTAATCAAGTGAAACTTATTAAGGATGTCCTTTGTGTGGCAAAAAGCTATAGAATAATGTAACATTTAATCTAAAGCAAGTGTTATGCCCTTTTATTTAGTAAAATTAAGTTACCAAGTGATTCTTTTTTTACATACTTTTCGGTAAGCAGATTTAGAGAAAAGTTTATTAACTATAATTTTTATACAAGTTTTTTATTGGCGACTTAGCGAAAATCTCATTGACTAAAATTCAAAATGTGTGGTAGGGAAGGCGTATTACAATTAGTTTCTCTTTAAGCTGTTGTTACTTTCTTATAATCAGTTCTTTTCACAGTATTAAAGTTGTTGAATGTACAATTTTTTCTTTTTGTTTTTGTTTTCTTTTTGTTTGGAAGAATTTAATATATATTTAAACATTTATCTTCAAATATAAAGATTTTCATTTTACTTTTAACTCTCTTCGTTAACGAACACTCGATCAGACACAATTATTCGCTTTCACAGAAATTTTTTTTCTTTTTTTGACTGAATACTTCAACATTATAATTCTAGTAAAAAAACTTACTTATAATTCAAGAGATTATATTTCTATATTATGTCAGAAATTTTACTAAAACCTAACAAAGAGTGACTTGAGTAAGTGGGGGCAAAAAGTATTGTTTTATTTTTCAAGAAGATAATAAGTTAAATCCGATAAAAAATGAATTTTACATGTAAAACGAAGCAACTAAACATCTCCTGTAGATTTTTTTTCATTTTATGAATACTCTGGGATAAAGGGCCTGAATTTTTTCCATGCTCTTTGTAAATTTTTTTTAATAATGTCACTCTTTTATGCAATGCTCTATTCAAAGTTTGTGAGACTAGCTTTTAAATGACCTTAAACACTACCGATGACTTACCAAAATTGAAAATCATACTAACGATGATCTTGAGTATCGATAGTTTGGCACCACTAACAAAAATCTTCAACCCCACTTTGTCGAACCAGTTTTTTATTACCTACTTTTTGTAGTTTTCCGGTTTCGACTTTATTGATTTGAACATTATCGCTTATTAAAGACTCAAGTTATTGCAGACTTTACAGTTAAGATTTCAAAACAGAATACTCATATTCTTTTTCATATTTTTTGGATCTTCTTTTTATTTTGAGGCATAATTTGCTTTTGTAATTTATTTCATTATGAACCAATGTCCTGTTATTGGAGTATTTTTAAAGACTTTTTCAATAATTTTTTTTGTTTTCGAATCACTGTGATGGTTGGGACTCGCACAAATTCTTTTACCCGTTATTGAAATTCAGTCAAACCATACGGCTCAAACTCAAACTTTTTTTATATGAAAGACCTGAGAAGTGCTGCGATAGTTGATTTTAAGAATGAACTCGTAAAGAATTGTCATATTTTTATGTGAAATTGCAAAGTCTATTTGGGTCGGGACAAGGAATTGTGACGTTCGGTACAAGTAAGAAACACATAAATAAGTTCGAACCAACTGAAAGTTTTATTCGAAATTCGACAGTGCAACCTAGCACGTGGTCTCCTCTGCATTGAAGATTTTCACGGTGTTTATCAATATGCTTTAGAAATAAAATGTGTAATAATTTCGGCATTAGTTAGACATGCATTTTTCGGAACATATGTCGCATGTAATTACATTAAGAAATTCCCATGAAGTCGCAGGAAAATCTGATAAGTATCCGTGCAAAGCCTCAACCATGTATTTAAAGTTTGCATGGCAGATACAAACATTGTGAGGCATTTCGCTAATAGGCCTAACATAGAAGGGACGCATATCAAAAAATTTGCTTTTACCTATTTTAAGGTTAGGGGCAGATCGTTAAATAATAAGCTTCAGAAATGGAGTTCTTTCAGATGGGTACGTTTACTAGTAATTGAATCTATTAATGATAATAGAATAATATAATGATAATGATAATAGAATCTATTAATTGAATCTATTAATAATAAACTAAATTAACAAATTTTAGTCTAATACGACCCAAACCTTCTAAAATATAGCATTTTCATTAATTTGTGGGCGGTAAAAGGGTTGTGGCATTTTTTTATTAACCGGAATATTAACCTTAACGTTACCGTTCCTGAGATCTTAGCCCATTAATGACAACGTATGATATATCATACGCGATGAAAGTATTTTTTAAAAATTCCTCAAAAATTTGTAGTCACTGTAAAGCTTTTGCTTTCAACAGTGTGAGAAAGCCAAAGGTATGTTTTTTCCAAAAATGCTCTAAAATTGACACTTAAAGACTTTGAGTTTATTTTTTTCGCTCCAGTTCGTGCAGTACTTCAAAGAAAAGTGAAAAATACCAATCAGCTGTGATTTTTTAATGAGGACTTTTTCTCTGAATGTGTTGCTACTCTAAATGCCAGAAATTAGATTAATTTTAATCAATTTAAATAAATTTTTAATTTTATTTTATATGTAACAAATACAATTGCAAAAGTTTCTCACTTAAATTTGCTGCGTTCCTTCTGTGTATTCATTTAACAGCGTCAGCAGCAGCACCTGACAGTTAACTAAACAGTTGCGTTCATGTAGCATACAATTTTTTCGCTCGATTAAATGGTGTCCGCTACCCGATTTATTTTAGTGAGCACTCCCAAAATTGTACCATTCTGTGAATTTTTACTCAACAGTTGCCAACAGTTGTTTGAGCTTAATGCGCCCATTGAATCTGAAGTCAAGTTACTAAGCGTCCTCTCCACAAACTTTTCTACCACCAAATTTGGCTAAAATATGGACAAAATTTTACCTGTATTGAGGTTTTTCGGTTTGTGTTTTCGTACTTTTAGTATTCTTATTATTTTTTTATATATTTTTTCTCTGAAAATTACAAATTTTTAGCTTAAAATATTTTTAAAGCTATGGCTACAGAGGCCTTAAGCTAACGTTAACCTAAATTTTATATAAGTACTTACTCGATCTTATACATTTTTCCAAACATTTGATCAATTCATACAAAATCTATCATATCAATCATATCAATCTATCACTCCACAGAATTGGCGCCTTGGCCAAATACCGCTGTGAACGTGGCTACAAAATGGTGGGCGAAGCCTTAGTTACCTGTGAGGACAACGGACAATGGAGTGGCTTAGTGCCAGAGTGTGTCTGTAAGCTCAACCACCACAAGCTTTTGTCCAACTATTAAATTTTGGTTCAATCTTCTAATTTTAGATGTTGAATGTGGTCTTCCGACTAACATAACCAGAGGAAAGGTTACTCTACCCACTAATGTAACTTACTATGGAGCTGCTGCGCTCTACGAATGCGATGTCAACTTTAAGTTGGAAGGTGTTTCTCGGCGTCTCTGCAGCGAAGATGGTACCTGGAGTCATGAGACGCCAGCTTGTGTGGAAATTACTTGTGATGAGCCGGATATGAATGAAAATCTGATACTGGAAGCTGCAAAGCGTGCAGCCGGCTCGGTAGCCAAATTCAAGTGTGCCAAGGGACGCAATATGATTGGTAACGACACTCGAGTGTGTCTTAAGAATGGCAAGTGGAGCGGAAAGAGTCCGTCATGTAAACGTAGGTTATGTGACTAGAAAGAGACACATTTCTTTATACAAATTTTCTCTTAATATTTTCTTCAACCAGTTGTTGATTGTGGCCGCCCACTGCCCATAGACAATGGGCGCGTCATTGTGCTGAATGACACCACGTTGTATGGTGGTTCCGCGGAATATCTCTGTATACCAAGTTATAATCGTATAGGTCAGTATCTGCGCAAGTGTACCGAGGATGGTACCTGGAGTGGTGATGAGCCACGCTGTGAAGTGGCCGCCACCGAGGCACAAGAAAGCTCTAGCCTTGGCACTGGTATTGCCATAGGTGCCACCGTTATAATAGTATTGCTCGTCATTGTTGGTCTGATATTTGTGCACCGTAACAAAGCGCGCCCCGTGAAGAATACTGAAAATATACAAGCTGCTGAATCAAAGGACGAACGCAATGCCGCTGTGATGTCCTATTCGACGCTGGAGGCCAATAATCGTGCTGGCGGTCCACTGGACAACGGGCCACCAGCAACTTTCAACACCTTTCATGGGGCGGGACGAGGTGGTGGCTTGTCGAACGGTCATGGTTCTGTGGGCAGAGCAACAGGTAGTTGCATTATCTTTAAATCAAACTCAATTATTAATTTTATAATTTTTGTTTTTTTTTCCAGAGAATATCTATGACCAAATCCCCAATGAACAGTACTATGATGCTCCATATGAAATGCGCAACAACGATGAGGTCTATGAACCAGAACCAACGACCGGAAATGTCATCACCATAAACGGAATATCTGTGCGATAGAATAGAAGAAGATAGCATAAAGCGTTCGTTGACACTGTTAAAAATTGACAAGCTGGGCGACTGGTTGCCGGTTAAGGAGAAAAAAACATTAAGACAAATATTTTTTAACACTACTCTTCAACTCTCACATCTTCAAAGGTGTCAACCGGAAATGGTGAATTTAATTGTGACTGATGAACTAGTTGTTGCCAGCTTTTTTTATCTCCCCATGAACTTCATTAAAAGTTGTTCTTATATCTTAAAAATTAGATTTTTACACTTTCTCTCTTCTAACTGCTTTTTTATCTGGACGCCATTTTTAAGTTTCTTATTTCCTTCTCGGTATCCTACTTGTAGATTTTGTAAATTTTTAGTGTTTTAAGTAAATTGTAAATAGTTTGTGTGATTGTAGAGCGTAGTCCATGATAAATATATAAAATTAAGCTGTTATTAATATTTATATGATAAAAATAATAACTTTTAATATGTATAAATTTGTTGAAATTTAAAGCAAAATTGTTCGTTTTGCTCCTAACGGAGCGAAAATGAAGCACATGTTGTTCTAAGCTAGGATTTGTCAGCATAGCTTTTATACTAATCTAGTTAAGTTGACTGGAGTGTGGATGACCCCGAAAGTATCCACTTAAGTTTTATTAAAGCAGCCATTGATATGTCAATTTTTGCTTATAATGATATATAGATATGAGGGTGATTCCAAGATATAAGAATTGGCCATTTAAGTCCTTGTTAGAACTAAAACAGAGCCTCTAATGATAAGTTTTTTCCAGATATTCGCAGCTTTTATATTTACTCTTAACGTAAAAAACATTTCCTGTGAAACGCAACAAATCGATAAAAGGTTAGAGGTGGCGTTTTGAGTTTTTCATTCATTTGTATGTAAGAAAAGTGCGTTCTGCAGTCAAGCCTATTTAAAAGTCATGATAATGGGCCAAATGAGTGAAGAAAAATTTCGTGTCCCCTAAATCTTCAACTTTTAAGACAAAACCAAGGGCCTTACTCTGTAATACGATTCGAAAAATAAGTGCGATTCGAAAACAAAATCACACCATATAAATACATGAATTAAAATTACTAAATGACAGTTTCTTCTACCTCTGCTTTAAAATGCAGTTTTTGTCTGCATTGAATTTGAACTAATCACAAATTTGCAAATCACATATTCAAAAAACCATGCAAATACATGGCGTGATGTTGTTTTCGAATCGCATTTGCTTTTCGAATCGCATTACAGAGTAAGGCCCCAAATTTCTTTCATGTTCAATTAGTGTTTTTTTTAATAATTAAAATAAAAAGCTTTAAAAAAACACAAATGAACATATATTTACATTTATTCAGCCTTCAGCCGTCATTTGAATGATGCCAAATACAGTAGTAAAAAACTGTGAGATATATCATTACTTAAGAGAGAAAATATAATGTTATCATAGGTACCTATGAGAAAATTCTTAAAGATAAAAATATACTGATTGAAAATTAATGAAATAAGGATATGGCAGAAAGGATGCATTTGTTTTTTGGAAATATATATTTTTTCCAACTAGTTCAGTTTAGTAATTAACAAGATTGCAAAATGCACTTACCTCAATAAAAATCGTATGGAAAAACGAAAAAAAACCGCCACCTCTAAGCCTTTATCAATTAAGTTGAGCTTTATAGGGGATGTTTTGTAGTTCAAGAGAAAGGATTACAGTTGCGAATATTGATCAGTTTTTTCTGAACCACCCTAATTCATATGCTTGCATTATATTGTAGATGATGAAATGTAAACTACATATGTAAAAAATCCAAAATAAACTTTATTATGATATAAACTAAATAACTGAAATTGTTTTTACTATAAAAGTGTCGTCTAAATAGACCCGTAAAAAATAAAGTTAATAAACTAGCCATTTCAGCCCTTGGAAGGACTTTGACCTAGCTTCTATTGATCAATTGTGTTGTGCGTGTTATTAAATGTTTGATCACAAATGACCGAGAACTGGACCTAAGTGTTTAATGCCGACTCTGAACGGCTTATGTTCTCAAGAAGCTTTACATGGCAATTTTTACTCTCTGAGGTTTGCCATTGTCTGCAGAGAGGTGACGATCGAACAGAAAAATTAATTCAATTGAAAAAACTTTTCTGTCTGAGCTGGAATTGAACCCGGGCTACCGCGGTTCTTTAGCTTAGGGGCCACGCACGCTACCCACTAGGCTACGGCCGCTACATAGGCCGCTAAACAGACCCGTAGCTAAGGGAATATAGGGAAGGGAAGATTTGTGGTTAAAACTCCCCATAAGCACCATAAGCGCATTAAAATTTCGACCATGCTAGGTCATGTTCAGCGCATGAAAGACTCCAGTGAAGAAAATATTCGATTCGGTACCCTGCGGACGTCAACGCAGAGGAAGACGATCCATCTTTGTTGAAAAGACCAAGTAGAAGACAATCTGACGAAGCTTGGAATTTCGTTAGCAAGCGAGAGACAAAACTGACTGTTGCTCATGATGAGGAAGTAACCTGCCCTTTCCACGTGACAGAAAAGCTGATAGAATTTCTCTTAGTAAGCGTCATTAAAAAATCTTAAATTTTTCTGCTAGACCGATTATGGCATGACTTTTTACTGTAAAATACCGCTGAGCTATAATTAATTTATATAATTATTAATATAATTAATTTCTTACTAGTTTTCCTTTTTGTTTATTTTTTTTTATTATTACTAAAACTAGTCACATAAGAATACAAGGGCTATTCGTTTAAAGGTGCTAAAAGACTTAGAAAAAGCGGAATATATTGAAAATAAAAAAAAACCAACTCAGCCATTTTTTATCAGATACGTCAAATTGAGTTTCGATTTCTGTCCGTAGAGATGTCAGTGATTTCTGGCATACTTTTCAGTCGTAACATCTAACATTTCGGTCTCCACAGGACGTAAAACCTGACATAGCAGCTGCTGAGATATATTTTCTGGTGTGTGGAGACGGCAGGTAAGTGTCTAAAACAGTGATCTCCACAGCCTATGCCCGCGGGCATCGTGAACTCTGTCTCTGTCGCTCTAACATGTGAGCGCACTAGCACAAAACTGAAAGGACAGTGCAAGAGTTTATTTGGCCAACACTTGTCTAAGACCATTTTTTAGAATCAAAATTAAACCATTTACAGCTAAAAAATTTAAAAAATCTCAAATGAATTTCGATAGGGTTTACATTAGACTGGGTCAGCCTCCATACAAAAAAAAAGTTAATAAAGTCCGCTCCATATTTTAAAGCTTATCTCGCGAGAGTTTTATTGCCATAAAAACTTATTTTTTTATAAATTCTTTTTGTCTGATCATCAAATGCAATATATCGTTGGAAAGAATTTGATGAGCACTAAAATTATATCATGGATGCCATCGACATAAAACATCAACTTTGTTTAGTCCTTTGTGGTATCGAAACTTCTAAGCCCCTACATGAAAATTTTTTGTATACAAAATGGAACCAGTAAAATGCAATTAAAGTTTCAATCCAGGGGCCTTACTCTGTAATACGATTCGAAAAATAAGTGCGATTCGAAAACAAAATCACACCATATAAATACATGAATTAAAATTACTAAATGGCAGTTTCTTCTACCTCTGCTTTAAAATGCTGTTTTTGTCTGCATTGAATTTGCACTAATCACAAATTTGCAAATCACATATTCAAAAAACCATGCAAAAACATGGCGTGATTTTGTTTTCGAATCGCATTTGCTTTTCGAATCGCATTACAGAGTAAGGCCCCAGGAGAACATCCGAAGTAGTTAGTCGGACTTATCGTCGGCTTCGGTCGGTCGAACATTCATAGTAGTTTGTCGGACTTATCGTCGGCTTCGGTCGGTCGAGCATCTGAAGTGCTTTGTCAGACTTATCGTCGGCTTCGGTCGGTCGAATATCCGAAGCTCATTATACCCACACGTTTAAAAAACATAATATTGGTATATTAACTTGGTTACTCCGTTTGTAACGCCGATTAGGAGGCGTGGCCGGTATAGAAAAGTAAATATACTCTTGATCAGCATCTCCTCTTAAGTCTATTTAGCCATGTCCGTCTGTCTGTCTGTGATCACGATAACAGCCGTAATTTAATAGCTATCGTACGAAATTTTATATATAAGCTTTTTATTTAAAAATGGAGGTCAAGTTCGAAAATGAGTCAAATCGGATGAAAATCCCGCCTACCTCCCATACAAAGTGACTTAACCAAAACGGTAAAATCTCTGTAAATTCCACAAAAACTAATCATATGACTTCAAATTTTGCACATTAGCTTTAACAATTAATATCAACTTTGAGTATGAAATTTGTAAAAATCAGATTGAAATTACGTCTACCTACCATACAAAGCGAGGTTGACACAACGGTGAAAATTGTTACTCAAATTTAATAAAAATCGACGTAATTGGTTTTTTTTAAATGAATAAACAAATTATTTTGAAGCGAAAACAACAGAAGAACTATTATTTTTCTTAAAACTGACCCACTACCATTTACAAAAGTAAGTGTTTCTTTTTTGCTTATTTTTTTTTAATTATTACTACAATTATACACATAAGAATACAAGGGCTATTCGCGTCCTTAAAAAAGTATTAAGATAATCTTGTTTTATTTTTATTATTACTACAATTGTACACATAAAAATACTAGGGCGATCAACGCTACATAAAAATATAAAACTTCGCAATTGCTAAATAGGTGCAGCGTAGTCAGGCCTCGTCTAAATCATTCTCATTGAACCCCATCTAGCACCGCACCATACCGAGTCACCGAACTTAACCAAACACCGATCATCACCGATCATACGAGAACGCTACAGGCAGAGACAAACCACGACCCCATTGGCATATTTATTGTGTATTGTATATAAAAAAAGTATATCACTTAGCATTTTTTATTTATTTGATGAAAGTTCGAGGGTCTTTCGTCTAATCCTGGAGCGGCTGAGCATATCTCTGCATACCTCTGAATAAACCCTCCCCCTTACATTCTTTCCTTGTTCCAAAATATAACAACCTAGGATTACTTTTATTGAAAGTTAATGGCTTTTTCAAGATGAATTTATAATGTAATAAATTTTGAAGAAAAATCATTTTTTAAATATCATATTGGCATCAAAACAGTTTTGAAATTTAATATCTGCCATAGAAAATTTTAGATCTATGCTGCAATATATTAACCTCAAATATTAAAACCCGTTAAAATTTACATATATTTAAATCAAACTTAATTCATTTTCATAAAAAAATTATAGGTTAGGTTAGGTTAAAGTGGCTGCCTCAAATTGAGACGCACTTAGGCCAATAAGGCCCATTGTGGTACCAAAAAAAAAAAAAAAATATAAAGAAATATTTTCAAATTATTTGTTTTTACTTTAACGAAATTTGTTTCAAGCCTTTTTTACACATTTTCTTAAGAAAAATATAATTAACATTAATTTTCTTAAAATAAATTTCGTAAGAATAAAAAAATATCTGTATAAAATATGCATATCTAAGTATTTAAAATTTTGTTTTTGGTTATTTAATTAATTGTGGTCTATTATTTAAATTATTACATGAATTTAATTGCGAGCTTTAGATTAAGTAGGTTTTTAAGAAGGCAACAACAACAACTCTGTATACACTTAGCTGACTAGACAGTCTTCTTAAAAACTGACTTGATCTTAAGCTCGCAATTAAATTCATGAAATAATTTTTTTTTAATTCGTAGGAAAATTAAAACTATTTCATTATGTGTTTAATATTGAAAATTTTTTTAGTGTTTGTTCAAAATCGATAGTAGATTTTATATCATAAACTGTCATTCCCATTTTAAGAAGTAGTGGAAAAAAACCAAAATGAAAAATTAACACTCATCGGAAATTAAAAGAATGAATGGTAGCAATAAATGATTACTGGGATATTTGAAAATTTCCAATGGCAACAGTACAGATGGTATGAAAAATAGAAAGTAAACAAAATTTTTGATATATGAACTGTTTTTTGTATGAACATTAGGTCTGTTTCCGTACTAACTTCAAGTAAAGTTCGAGTGAAGTGTGAGTAATAGAGAGTTACTTTATTATCTGTCAAAATGAGAATATTTATTAAAAATTACGGAAACGACTTTAACTAAGTTTCAAGCACAACAACTGTTCACGCATTTTTGCAATAGAAAAAAATTGATTTTTGCTTGAAATTATTAGTTTATTCTTATAAAATACACTTTGTTTAAAATAAATAAAACAATGACACTTGCATTTAATTATTAGAATAATTTTTATTTCACAAAACCATAAAAAATATTGATTTAATAATTTGACGATCAGCTGTTTATAGCTGGAAATTCGTGCTCGAAGAAATTTTTCAAGTAAAGTTCAAGTAATTGTAAAAGAATAGAGAGTGACATTTAGCTTATTCTTCCTCTCTCTCGAGCTTGAAAAATGTGTAAAGAAACGCTTTCAAGTAACTTCAAGATACTTGAAGCTAGTACGAAAACAGACATATTTTTATATTGGAAACATTTCTAGCACGTAAATTATATTATCTTTGTCATCTGTAAAAATTATTTATTTATTTATTTATTTGGACAAGCAAGGCAATATTCTAACAGGTGGTTTTTTATTTATTTTTTTTCCTCACCCCTTACCTTGTTTTTGTGTACAAAGACATGCTAATCGAAGTGGGCGTAATCCGCCCACCTAAACGACTTGAATTCAAGAACACGTCAAAAAGAAAAGGAGATAAGAAAAGAAACAGAAGGAACTTATAACTAACATATTTTATACAAAATAGTAGAAAATATGACTATTAAGCTACTGTCTACCTTATAAAAAACAGAAGGAACTTATTACTTACATATTTTATACAAAGTAGTTGAAAATATGACTATTAAGCTACTGTGCTATCTTATAATTAATAGGGAACAGTTAAAGAGGCATGGATGGTGATTGGTGATCGTGATAAGGATAGATGCTTAGGGTGGAAAGAGGTGATTGGAGAGGGTACGCTAGAACATGTATTTAGACATAGGTGGTAGGTAGTGCTCGCTGATAGTATTAAATATCATACAACATCTGTTAATTGGTTCTTTGAAAGCGTAAGTAGTGTGGTGGTGTGACTCACACAGAAATCTTGTATGCCTAGTTCTCCTTATTGGGTCATTAATTGTTACTTTGTTGGAAATATATTCGCTGTCAATGTTTCGGGCAATGACATCATATATAAAACATGAACAGAGTAGCGATCTTCTTGTTGAAAACGGCATTAAGTTAATGGCTTTCAGTCTGGGAACATATGGTGGCAGGTTTCTATAGTCCCGAGGATTGTACGTGTCTCTCAAGGCAAAAAGTAAGAATTGTTTTTTGATAGATTCTATTCTATCACTATGCACTTCAAAACTTGGGTTCCATACTGTGCAACAATATTCAAGAATTGGACGCACTAGTGTGCAATATAGGGTTTTAGTTACCCAGACGTTCTTAAATTCATTTGCACGTCTTTTAATGAATCCTAGAAGCTTATTTGCCCTGGATGTGATATGATCGAGGTGAAGATTAAAGCGCAGCCTAGAATCTAGGATAACTCCAAGATCTGCAATGTGATTGATCCTTTTTAGTTCAACCCCATTTATCTCAAAACTACTGTAAAGCATTTCTTTTTTACGGGAATAAATTATAACATAGCATTTATTTTCATTTAGAGAAAGCTTATTTTGATTGACAATTTTGAAAAAATAATATTTTTATGACAGAGATTTCCTAATTTTTAATTCGTATAGCATTTCAATAATTACAAATTTAACGTGCTTAAATGTTTAGAATTTATAGGAATTTTATTAAATTATTCGGTGCAAAATAATCTAGTAAGCTACTACCTAGTATTTATGAAAAAAATTACATCATATTAATCATATACAGCTGTAGTCAAAATAATAGCAGTACTCTTTTATTCACACATGTTTGTATAAACAATACTTGTCTACAAATTTCGGATCCGGTAAGCCCATTATCGTTCCTATATATACTTTCATCGCTTTCCTGTCATCAGTTTCCTCCTATATTGTAAAATTTTCCAGATACAGGGTGTTTTACGTTTTTGGCAATTGTTTAGTATTATTGATTTAGAATCTAAACTACTCACCATAAAATAAAAAATAATATTTTGTATTTTAGAAAAATTATCATGTTCTATAGCAGAACTAAAATTTTCAGATTATCAATCGAAATATCAACAAATTTTGTATTTTTTTTTTTAACGAAGCTGTAATCGTCCAAATTAAAAATGTCTATTTTTCATGTATAAATACACTTAATCAACAGGTTTTTTCTATATTCTAACTTTGAATGATAATAGTTCTGCTAAAAGAAAAGATACAGAATTTGTTGATATTTCGTTGGGTAATCTGAAAATTTTAGCTCCGCTACAGCACATAATACGAAAATGGTTGATAGACTGATGAAAAAGCTGATATATCTTCTAAAATAGAAAATATTCTTTTTTATTTTATAGTTAGTAGTTTAGATTCTAAAAACTAAATAGTTACAATATCGGAGAAAACTGTGTTCAAATTTGGAACGAGTATTGAAAGTACATCTAGGAATGATAATCGGTTTACCGGATCGAAAATTTGTAGACTAATATTATTTATCCAAACATGTCTGAATATAAAACACTGCTATTGTTTTGACCGCAACTGTATGTCATGATATAGAGTTGCTTATAAAGGAGATTAGTATAATTGTGTTATACTACGTTCATACTACGGCATAAATTACTTAATTTGCCATAAATTACTTCACTTAAATCAACTGCGTTCAAACTAGCTGTTCGTAATTTGTTTTGACAGTTCGTTGGCAACTCATATATTTGCTTATTTTGTGGCAAAAGTAAGTAAAGCAAAGAAAGTAAATAAACCATCGCAAGGCATTAACGTGAATTTAAACAGTTTTTGTTTTATTTAGCATGTCCGACCAGGAAAAAGTGATAAGTTTCCACTATTATTTTTAAATATATATACTGTTCCACTAAAAAAAAAAAACTGGCTATTTCAGCCCTTGGAAGGACTTTGACCTAGCTTCTATTGGTCAATTGTGTTGTGCGTGTTGTTAAATGTTTGATCACAAATGACCGAGAACTGGACCTACGTGTTTTATGCCGACTCCGAACGGCTTATGTTCTCCAGAAGCTTTACATGGCAATTGTTACTCTCTGAGGTTTGCCATTGTCTGCAGAGAGGTGACGACCGAACAGAAAAATTAATTCAATTGAAAAAACTTTTCTGTCTGAGGTAGAATTGAACCCGGGCTACCGCGGTTCTTTAGCTTAGGGGCCACGCACTCTACCCACTAGGCTACGGTCGCCACCAAGTACATACTGTCCCACTATGTACTTAAAATTTAAAAAAACAAATAAAACGTTCCATAGTTGCTTTTTAATTTTAAAAATTCTATACTGTAACATGTTGGTTTTTTTATTGCCTTTCCAACGAGATAAATATGATAAATGTTGTTCGAAATGGGAGCACTTTATATGACAGCAGAATTATATATGGGAATCATTGTTTTAGCAGTTCTTAGGAGTGTTCTTAGCAGTTCAAGGTTTCTAATACCGAATCCAGGCATAACTTCGAGCGTTTGTTTAATCGCACATCCTGCACTTACTCTTTTAATTTTTCCGGTTGTGACAAGTCAATAACCGTTGATGCAGAACGACACTCTTTGGTTAGTCCCAGCTGGCTAGCATCAAAGACACCCCCTAGCTGAGGCCACAACGTCGAAAATTCTTCAACATTCAAACTGCTTGGTGCGGCTAACGATTTGCGCTAGTCAGAGCAATGGATGCTCATCGCACAGCTGGTGAATGATTTGGAATTTGGGAATACGAATAGCAATTTTTCTAGTACTTGGATTGAGGAAACTAATGCTTAAGTTCTGTAAACGTTCGATAACTATCGTTCTGGATCCCGGCAGCAAACGTTTCAACAACGCATCCTTTATATGCTTAGCTTTACCATATCAACGAAGAGCAGCCAAGTCTTTCACACAAATTGCCACTGGTTTATGACAGTCTTGTCCTTTGATTTCATACAAATTTTGTATGGCCTTCTCATTGTTGGCATTGCAGGCTAGACCATAAACAGTGTCGATTGGTAGAGCTATAACTTCGTCCGATTGTAAGCATCTTCGTGCTTGATTACAGCATTTGGAAAATGTGGTCATAGGTTCATCAGCAGAGCGATTTTGCATCTGCATAAAATAAGCTTGTTATAAAATAAGCTCACCTTTAGCCGTGGAAAGGTACGCGTTAAAATGTTTTAATTGATGTTGCAAATGTAAGGACATGTATTGCATGAAAAGCGATGACCTGTAGTTTCTTCCTCTACCATTAAAATATTACCGCAAGTCGGACAGAACAACATTGTGAACTTTGCGTTTTGGTTATTTACAAAAATGACAGCTTGTGATGCGATTTTTTCGATTATTTATCGAAAAAACTAGTGCTGACACCGATTGCATCTTAATTTAAGTGGTAATTTATGATAAATTACTTAATTTCGAAGTAATTTCATTGACATTTTTTCCACGGCGAAATTACTTAATTTGGTCATGATTTATGCATAAATTAAGAATGAGCCGTAAATTAAGATAGTGAGAACATGGTCTTAGGGCCGTTTTCTCAATGTTCGGTTAGTCAAGCTCTTAACCGGGAGTTAGCTAACCGTACGATAACTAAAAAAACAGTTTCGTTTTCACCAAGTGTCGGTTAAGCAACTGTCGGTTAAGTCATTAATTGTGAATTTTTTCAATTGTGAATACGCTCAACTGCATATTAGCTACATATTAGCCTGTTTGTTAATTTTATGTGAATATCTAACAAGGATTAATTAATAAATTAATAAATAACTATGCGTATTGTCTTTTTTCTATTTTGGTTCGAATTTAAGTTAGAAAATAAACGAAAGGTTCGAAATTCTTTCTATCCATTTTTAAACTATAAAATATATAATTATTTTTTACACTACACAGCTGTTCTTCCAATTAGCAACAAACCGGAACCGCAACTTGCCGTTAACTTAACCGACACTTAAGACCTAACCGAACATTGAGAAAATGCTTTTTTGCTAACCGCCGGTTAAAGTTACAATTAGTGCTTAATCGGACATTGAGAAAACGGCCCTTAATCTGTAAACTATCGCATTAAAACAAATTTTAACGAAGGTTTGTGAATTTGATAGAACGAAACTGTCATAAATAGTTTGCTATGCTCATGTTTAGCGGAGACACAACTCTTCGAGCAAGTCGAAATATGATGGTTTGTCTATAGATTTTCTAACAGTTCATAAACTCATACAAAAGTTTGTATAACAGTGACTTTCAAACTGCGATTTCCTTGTTGTTGTCTGTACTTATTTCGAGGAAAGCAGCAACGAGTGTGTATACTATAAGGAACCAAGACACATGCGCCAGAAAACAACTTTTAGGGTGGGTCACTTTATTCAGCCCATTTTTTTTAAAAAGATTTAAGCACGTTAAAAAAATTTAATTATTGAAATGCTTAAGGAATCAACTTTAAGAAAATCTTAGTCATAAGAATATATTTTTCACATCCACTCAACCACAACTATTGATTTTTTTCACGCGTGCCATCAGAATGCTTTAGCCACACATCAATCTTAAGCAGTGTTGCCACTTTTGGGAAATTTGATTGTACTAGATAACCTACCAAGAATTAGCATTTGTAACAATTCTGTGTATAACATTTAGCTACTTATTTTGTTAATGTCTCTTAATAAAGATAGCTTGTTTGACAAACTCCTAAAATGTTATAAGGTTTCACTGAACGTTAATCAAAGGGCTGCTTTCTATTATATTTTGTAGAGCGGGCTGATCAAAAGGATTTTTAAAAAATTTATACTACTTTTCCATCTGCTCGAAATCTTGTGATTTTGAAAAAGTGATTTAAAAGTGTTTTCATCTGGCATTTCATGACAGCTAGATTTCATTTGACAATAAAGACTTAATTTAATAAATTTAAGAATGAGCAAATCGTGAAGGAGCAATTAAGTTGTTGCATTTCTTTTGACATTTCCAGAGCTCTTAAATTTTTTTTTCCAAAATTGCTACTAGTAATTGCTCCTTACTGAAGCTCAAAGCCTTTTTATTTTCATATTTTCTTTGTTTTGCATTTTTAATTTTTATAATTTTTATTGTTTTTTTTTAAGGAATTAGTTGTCATTGCCAGTTGTCAACATGAAAAATTTGACATAAGCTGAATAGCTGGATACTGATACTGATATAACTTTTCAGGAATACCGTATTTCATTTTATGAGATTTTGTATTCGATTTTGTTGAAATTACAAGATTTTAGATTCTTAAACTTGTATAGAGAACTCTGTTGATTTCAATATGAATTTAACGATATCTCACAAAATGTCAAGATTTTGAGCAGATGGAAACATAGTATTAGTTGAAATATAAAGATTAAAATCCATCTATAATTACAATTATAATTAATTATTAAATAAATAATTAATTACAATTGATTTGTTGTCCAAAATTCTGAAAAACCTAGAAAATTAACAAAACTGTAAAAAATTATATTTCAAAAACATAAAAAAACAAGACAACAAAATTTTGGTCCGATTGAAACAAAACGGCAACACTGTGTGTAACCACTGTTTAAACAAACAGCTCCCTTAAGACCAAACCAGACGAAAATTAATTGGCAAACATCTTAATACAAAAAAAAAAAGTACAACTAAAACAGCCCTTCAAAAGCGCCCTCATCAACACTCAATATCTCCACTAACTAAGAATTGAGTTCCGTTGAGGATAGATTTTTGTACGTTCGTGTGTGCAGTTAGTTATATTCGGGCATCATCAACGAGCTGCCAATTGTTGGGACAGAAGTAAACAAATAAAAGGCCGCTCAAGTGTTAAACAAAGAGCATACACTAAATAAATATGTAGGATGCTCTAACAAATAAGCTAAACAGATTCTGGTAGAAGAGACAAAAAACTATACACGGACCGCCGTTTTAAAAGTGACGGAGCTTTAAGGTTAAAATATTGTATAAAACTAAGAGTATTTAGCAATGAAGAGAAAGGCTGCAATTAAGACCCAAATGTGCTCAGTGAATTTTTTTGAATAGTGGAAGTTCAAGTACTAATACATTTATTAAGGTTTTTAAGTACCTAAAATACTTGATAACTCTGACTTTCCCTCATTTGAATTCGTGTGTGTTAATGAAGATCTTGTGGCTTAATGTTCAATGCAGTTAAATTCTAACGCAATAGGAATCGATGGAATGCCTTTTAGGTTTATTAAACTTGTCTTTCCTCATATATTAGTGCCTTTAACCCATATTATAAACCACTCGCTTACTTGTTTCCAATTTCCTGAGTTATGGAAAATAGCAACGGTAGTCCCTGTGGCTAAAACTGCGTCAGCATCAGAACACAAGGACTACAGGCCCATAAGTATATTACTTGCCCTGGGCAAGGTTCAAGAAAAGTGTTGGGCAGCTTTGCAAACTTGAGATTGTGTTTGTGGAGTAAAATATGTATTCATCTCACCTACAGAACGATCAAAGCTTCAGTGTTCAAGCGAATGTCAAGCAGATAAGATCTGCACTTGCGTGTTCCTTGAATAAATGTGTCGATAAGCAATACCCTCCAGGAAAAATCGGAAGGCTTCCATCTATAAGTGATAAAGAAACATTCCCCACCGTATCTTTTGAAAGCTTAAGGATAGTTTTGTATTTATATTGTTTCCAAACCTTATCTTTTGGAAGCTTAAGGGTAGTTTTCAATTTATATAGTTTCCAAACCGCTTCTTAAAGAATGCATTTGGAAACTTTTATTTATTGTGGAGCAATGACAAAAGAAAGTATTAATATCATTGTTTTCTAGCCGCTTATTGTAGAATTCGATAGTCTAGTGGTAGCGCGCTTGACTGTCGCTCAGGGTTCCCAGGTTCGAATCCTGGCCGGGCATTTTCGTAACAAGGGAGAGGATTGTTTCCACATTAATTCTTAGAACAGGGAAGAGGACTGATTGTAATTCGCTTTTTAAGACAGTGGAGGGGAATGTTTCCACATTCATTTTTAACACAGCTGAGCGGAATGTTTCCCTCTAATGACATGCTATGTAAAAAAAGCAATGGAGTGTGCAACAAAGGGGAATGCTTCCTTCATTCCATGGAATGTTTCCTGGTAACATCCAGAAATGCTCACATTTCCTGGAGGGAAGTTATTGATATAGTTGTGTTCCACGTATATATCATTATGAACACACAAAATCTAGAACTTCTAGCATGACCTTAGCGAAAGATATGACACAAAAACAAAAGAACTTTTCATATAACTTATATGCCGACTAAAACTTTGAAGCAAAATTTCTGGAAACTTTGAAATAAGACCTAAGCTGTTATTGCGCATCGACACAGATATAACGTGAGATTACACTGTATAAAATTGTATGTATGCAAAATTTTTGGAAGTGTGTATGAAAAAATTTTTATTTTTAAAAAATAACGGCGTGGTGCGGCATCAAAGAGGTAAAATTAAAAAAAATTATGTATTACGAGGCATAACGATAATATTCATGGCCAATATAAGGTAAATGTGGTGCATGCGATGGAGAAATGTATTATTTATTTAAAAGCGGTACGTCCACATATAATATTATATAGTGATCAGTTCCAAGTACGTATAATGAAAGCATCTCACGCTGTCAGTTTAGCCTTGGCAAATCACAATAAGCAACATAAGCACAATAAAAAAACATATTTGTTTTTTACTATAAGCCTTCCTTTTTACATTTCCGTCTGCTTATATTTATTTCATATTATCCATCTGTCGGTCTGTTACCTTTTGACATTCCTTTACTTATATATTTAATTTCGCAATACAAATCCGAGCAAAAAAATATCCAATAATGCCTAGTAAGATTTCTGCAAAATGCGCTTTAGCACTACTTTGTTTTCAGTGTGAGCTTGAAAGCATTTATTAATGCATACTCAAGATGAGTAAGTAAGTATAGGTGCGCAAAGCTGCCCGACACTGCTTTAGAGCAGTGGCCGTCACCCCAGGCTCTTAAGAGCTCTCTCGTTTCACTCTCGTTTTTTCGCTATTGAAATAGCAACGAGAGCAGTGTTGCCATATGGTCCGATATATCGGATTTATTAAGATTTTCAGACTTGAATCCGATGATCCGATATTTGGCCAATATGTTACGATTTCCGAAAAAGCAGATCCGATGTCAGCTTTGCATATATTTTTTTAGTAAAGCAATGAAAAAAATAATATTTTTCCACATGATACAAGGAACTACAGATAAAGTATTGCGCATGTCCGCCATCTTTGCTGTGACGTGCAAGGTGCTCCTTGGTTAAAACGTAGTCACAATTTATTCATAGGGTATAAAGATTTTAAAATGCCTACATTTTCTTATGAAAACTTGTTTTACTGATATGAAATAAATATTGTTATATAAAGCACATGTCCAAAATAAAGTAAATATATATTTTAAGTACTGTTTGTGAAGAAAAATTTGCATATTTTGTAGGGGTGCTTTTTCCCCTTTTTACCGATTTACACAAAAAGCGGCTACGTTGCTTGATGTGCTTGACAGAATTTTGACTGTTTTTTCGTTTTCATTTTGCTATCTTCGTCACTTTTCTACATTTTCTTTTGAATGTATTCATCAAGTGTCACATTTGACGAGCACCGATGACGAGGTGCGCAGTAAATTTTGTTTGTTGCGCCGGGAATACTTTACCTGTAGCTCTTTGTATCATGATTTTTCCATATACATATAATCTTTTTTACCTCATCTTATATTATGGTAGGTTTTGCTACAAAATATTTCATAAATTTACTCGAATCAAAATCAACGTTTTTGTTTTTTTCAAAGTTTTACAAATCCGACGAGGATCCGACGAGTTGATTGCAAAAGCTACGATATGAAAATTTTTTTCATGGCAACACTGAACGTGAGCGCTTTTTATGACACTCCACAGCGAGAAATTTGATGTATGAAAAAATATTTTATGACTTCAAATGATTTTCAAAGAATGCAATGAGTTTTGTGTAATGTTTCGTTTTCAAAGAATGAAGAAAAGTTAGTTAAAATGTATTATTAATTGCCTCAGAAGAATATTCAGAAATTTTATGGTGAAGAAATGCAAAGACTTTATAAAGAGAAAAAGCAATTCCTTCTGAATAAAGTGAGGAATTGTATTTCTGAAAAAAAAAAGAAAACTTGGTTGAAAGCAATGCCAAAAAAAAAACAAAATAAATTGAAAATTATATTATGTTAATTTATAATTTTGTAATGCTTGAATTTGAATGATTTTTTCAGTGCAAAATTTTATCTGCTCGCCGACACACGCTCATTTTAATTTTGATGCTCAAACGCGCACAAATGTGCAAATAAGCTTTTGTGCTTTCACACGTATATCAAGCTCACGCATACAAAAAAGCTCCGCAGTTCGCTCTGTCGTTTCAAGCGCTAAAGCTGTGTCGCTTAGCTCTTTCAATGCTTGCAAAAGAATGTATGCGTGAACTATAAAATATCTTCTTAATTAGGACAGTAAATATATTTTTCGTGTAGGTAATTCTATTTAAATTGATTTCGGCTACAGATTAAGTAAAATATGTTTTTATAATTAATGGTTTAAATAAAGCGTATACAATATTCAATTCCCCAGAAATAATCTTTAAAATTTACATGAATTATTAAATTCCACTCATATTTAAGCCCATTTCCCGATTCCCTGACCGACATGAACTACCCCCACCATTTGGCATGCCTTTTTTAGAGGTATAAAGTTTTCGACAATTTCGACCAGTTGCCATACTAGGCAAGTGTTTTTGAAATTTATGTTAAGCATACATAGACAAGCTTCCATGAAAAGACTTATAATTACTAATTAATTAGCTATGGTCGAAAAAAGCAACAAGACATTAAGCGACCATGTCGATCTTATCTGTATTGGTTTTTGTAATTTAACTTAAAGATGCAAACATTTACCGCAGCTTTGTGTATCTTAAAACATACATGTAGTTTCGTTGTGCGAGACATAATATTTCCATTTGAAAAATTATTGTTGCTTATTTCTTTTACCCACAAGTATTAAAACAAAAATCACACTGACAAACATCAAATCTTAAAATCTTTAATCATCTTAAAAACATCATTTGATATAAGAGATAAAGTTACGAGCTTTGAATTGTAAGCGCCAGTAAAAATAAATTATAAAAAAAAACTGCTATTTATCTCCGCAAATTAAGTTGGTTAACGGCTTGTGTTTTTAGAATTTGCAAATCTATATGAGAATGATTAAATTTTAATTCTTTATATATTTTATAACAACAAACTAGCAGAACCACGAAAAGTAGTGCCAATATTAAAAGCATTGCCAAAAACCTGAAGAGTACAAGTTTTATTTGTAACTAATTCGAACTTAAATGCGTGCTTGAAAATCTTACTGACATAGCGTTAAGCTGTTACACTACCTGCCTCAACCACAACAGGTGGTATTATTAGCTATTTATAATGATCTAGCTTACGACAGGCAGTGGTTTAAAATTTATCTGACTTAAAAAAACGAAACATTTTTCATGAGAAAACCATTTCGAGCAGCACCACGAAAGTGCTAACCGACAGAAGAATATTTAACGAGGCAAGAGTATAAAAATAACACAAAAGAGAAAAAACTACCTGAACAAGTCGTGCTCGAATTAAAGTGACCTCCTTCACAAAGAAAAAAAAAGTTGACCCTACACATTAAAAATCTACCTAAGACACGCACGTGACGGGGTTTTCCAAAGTTAAATGAATAACAGAAATGATCAGTATTGTTTTAACTACGAAAGTGAGAAGTACAAAAGTTGAAGACACATCGAGGTCAAGACGAATTGTTCAAGAGAACAACAATAACGAATAGAGAGAACAGAAACTATACGACGAAATGCATACTAATATGGCACACGTTAATCTGGTACTCATACTTGGACTTTGGTGTTCTGTTTCCATGCTCACCAATGCCAGCGGTGAGGGCTGCAATGAGTTCGTTTGCGGTTCGGTAGTCTCCAAATGTCTACTCACACAAAGTTGTCAGTGCAAGCTGAGTGACTGCTATTGCTGCAAGGACTGTCTTAATTGTTTGGGAGATCTTTACACGGAATGCTGTGGTTGCCTTGATATGTGCCCTAAGCACAATGAAACTCTCAGCGCCTTGGCGCCCAAATCACAAATTGGTGATTTTGAGGGTGTGCCCGAATTGTTCGACACCCTTACCGCAGAGGACGATGAGGATGAGTGGACAACGGTACGCTTTCCAATGCATGCTGGGCTTAAGCGACGATACGATGTGAATTACGGTGGTAGCATGCGACACGGCGGTGATGCCATCGACCGTCAAGCAATGTTGCACAAGTTGCCACATAGTGGTGTCAATTGTACCGTCATCTATTTGAATGCATGCACAACGAACAACAAATGCTTGCAATACTGCGAAAGCATGGGTGCAAATAGCTATCGGTGGTTCCACGACGGCTGTTGTGAATGCGTCGGTAGCAATTGTCTCAACTATGGCATCAACGAGAGTCGCTGTGCTGCCTGTCCGGAGGAGGAGGACGAGGATGTCGATGAGATGATAAGCAAACAGGAGGCTGATTACGGTGGCGAGGAAGACGAGATGGCGTGGGATTATGGGGAGAATGAAATGACTTTCAATTGAGTAGTCATAAGTCGTACTTTTATGTTGGAAGCACTAGAATCTAATATTTATAATTTTATAATGTAAAAAAATCCCAGTTAATATATAATAATTTCATTGAAATAAATGAAATCTGAAAGGTATACTACGTTTTTTTTATGACAATACTTGTTTATTTTCTCACAGTAAAATCACAGAAACCGACAGATAAAAACGACATGGTCTCTTACATTGTTGTTGCTTATTGTTTGTATCTATTACAACAGTAAGAGTTTATCTAGCACATTGGTCATCAACTTATGTTTTCCCAAACAAGCGGGCGTCGTGTGTTTTTGTGTTTTACACTGCGTAAAAGTTTGTTTTTTTTATGTGCTTTAAATTTTAACCCTGGATTACTGAAGTATAAAAAAAGCTGTAAATGAAGCTAACTATTACACAGTACGACAAAATCAAATTTTTTTGAGAACACATGAGAAATGTTAACAGAATATGAAAAAAGGCTTAAAATAAAGAAATACGTGTCTCGGCGTTTTGCTGCAGCACGTCAGAATTTTGAGAAAATCGATTTTTAAGCTTCGAAGGACCGTGGAGGTTCAATTGTAATGTAATACTTTTATAAAAATTTTTATAAAAACAGAATGGGTGAACCGATTTTAATGCTTGAGCCAGTTTTGAAAAGGGAATTGAATTTGGATTTTTTTTTATTAAAAAACCATTTTTTTTCTCCGCTAGATGGCGCTTTAAGTTTCATGTAAAGTTAAAAAATAACCAAAAATGTAATGTAATGTAAATGTATGTGCTAGCGAAGCACATTCCACTTTAGTTATTTGATTTCAAACTAGCAACATTATATTTTTAATGAATTTCGTACATTTTTGGTTATTTTTTAACTTTACATGAAAATTAAAGCGCCATCTAGCAGAGAAAAAAATTGTTTTTTTAATAAAAAAAAATCCAAATTTAATTCCCTTTTCAAAACTGGCTCAAGCATTAAAATTGGTTCACCCATTTTGTTTTTATAAAAACTTTTATAATAGTATTACATTACAAGTGAACCTCAACGGTCCTTCGAAGCTTAAAAATTGATTTTCTCAAAATTCTGGCGTGCTACAGCAAAACGCCGAGACACGTTTTTCTTTATTTTAAGTCTATTTTCATATTCTGTTAACATTTCTCATGTGTACCAACCACTGTCGTACTGTGTTATAAGAATTTAAGTGCATAAATCTAAAAAATGGTCAAATTCGAAATAAGTTCAACCTTTTTTTACTAGCGATAATGCTTGGTTTTCACTATGTCATTTTCAGTGGTCAGTTATTTTCAATCAAATTAAAAATAACAATATGTTGACATTTTTTCTAACTTTGGCAATCTTGGAAAATAGAAAACAATTAAATTATTAAATAGAACTATGCAGAAAATGTTCTAGAGTTTTATTAAGGTGATATTTCAGGTGACAAGCTTTTGTGTCGTCATAAAAATGACATAGCAAAAACCAGGCATAATTAGTTTTTTATTAATTCCATTTACTAATTCTATGCTCAGAATAATTTTGAATTTAGTGCTACTGAGTGTAATCCACTCACGATAGTAATGAAGGGTTAAGTCAGCATGCTTTGAGTGCTCATGTGATGAGGATGCAGCTCGCTGTTTTATTAATGAATGTACTTAAATATTTTGCAACGTTACTTTAAATTTTTTATGAAACAATTTTGTGGAATTAATTGAAAAATACTTCAATTTGAAATTTATTTCAACTATCTAAATTATCTATACTATTAAAATCGTGTAAAAATACAATGAATAGATCACAATTACCCACCGTTGATTATATATCTATTTTTACTGAAGTGAGCCAATTTGACTCATAAAAAAACATTTAAGCTATTTGCAAAAAAAAAAAAAAACGGTTCCAACTAAATTGAAACAAAAGATTTGTTATTATGTAAAAACGTTGATTTTAAATGATTTAAATACAAACTCTAAATAATTGATAGTTTAAAATCGTTTATTGAGCTTTAGGTCAAAGTTAGAACAGTTAATTGTTCTAACGAATCTTTCCAAAGAAACAACAACAACGTTTTTTTAATATGAAAAGGAAAACATCACTAGCTGATTTTATTGCAATTTCGGCCCTGCTAAAGGCTTCATCAGAAATCTTTGCATATGCAACATAAGCATAAAGACTAAAGTATAGCAAAAATACAACAACAAATGTGAGAATATGAAAAAGGAGGAAAGCTGAGAAATTTACACTTAAAATCTCATCGCCTCTGTGGTACAGTGCACTAGTGCGCGCTTGCACGGGTATCACAAAGATTTCTGATGAAGCCTTTAGCAGGGCCGAAATTGCAATAAAATCAGCTAGTGTTTTTTTTCCTTTTCATATTGAAAAAACGTTGTTGTTGTTTCGTGGTATTAATTATTTGACCAATTTAAATTTGTTTTAATTTTGGGCTTTTTTGGTCAAGCTGTATTAAAAATAATGTTTTAAAAAATAATAAAAACCTTTATTTACATTATTCTTTTCCTCCGACGTTTCACAGATTTCTTTTCTGCTTCTTCAGGGATTTGAATATAATTTAATTAAAAAAGGAATTTAACTTTACATTTTACACTATACAACCATTAATAATTAACAGTTAGAACAATTAAATTAACAATTAAATTTAATTTAAACTAACATATAACACTCAACAGTTTGAACGATGGAACTATTATATTGTATTGTTTCTTTAGAAAGATTCGTAAGAACAATTAATTGTTCTAACTTTGACCTAAATCTCAATAAACGATTTTAAACTTTCAAACAACTAGAATTTGTATTTAAAATCAACTATGATTTAAACTATCAAACATTAGAATTTGTATTTAAATCATATAAAATCAACATAAGAAATAACAAGGTCATTTACAAACTGACCTTCATTGTAAACATTTTTTACATATAAACTCTGTTTTTGAAATACATTTTCTGCTATATTGCATTTAGCACAAAAGCTCTTAAATCTATTTCTCTTGCATAATGCTTGAACTTTATAATTCTTCGGTACGTCGCAGCATGAATTTTCGACATGTGAACGGAAGTGTTCTCCACAAGATTGATCATGAATGTTCAAGCATCAGCTTTCTTTAGAGTTCTGAGAAGAACTTTCTTTATGTAAGCCATAAGTTTCATGTTCTTAAAGCAATTAACTGTTAAATCATTTTATGAGTCAATTTGGCTCATAGCCGTAAAAATAGGTATACCATATTCGAATATGCGAAATGAGGGGTCGTCGGAGGGGAGTAACCTATATTTACCTATATTTCATTACGTAACTAAAAACCAACATATGTATTTAAAATTTAATATTTCAGTTATATATATATTATACATTATATTATATCTATATATTTTTACGACTCAGCCAAATTGACTCATAAAATGATTTAACAGTTAATTGCTTTAAGAACATGAATTCTAGTTTAAAAAAAAATCGCGATTTGAATGGATTATTGTGCTTGCATATTAGAATGTATTCCAAAGAATATATAAATTTAAATCAAAACCTATGAATTGGAATCAATAAACAAAAAATTTACTGATTCGTTTGTATTGCTGCAGGAATTGATTATGATCATATATTTTTTCTCTCTTTCGAGAAAATTAAATGTTGCCTCTAAAGTATTTATATATTTTTAAAATCTTAAAACTCTTTTATAAAAGATCTGGCTACTTGAATAATAGATTTTCCATTACCTATAATCTGAGAGAAAATGTTCAAAACCTTACAATCAGTCCACCACACTCTCTGCAGCTATATTTATTATCGTTTTCGTCAGTTGCGCCAAGATTATATAATAAGCTTCCGGATAACATACGGGAAATTCGCTCAAAGAACTTGTTCCTTACTAAAGTAAAAGCGTGGCCTTTTCAGTTGGAGTATGCCCAAGTTCAGTTCATGTTAAGAATTCTTACTTGAAATCACTGTTTAATTATAAATTATAAACTTGCATTGTTTGTCTTTTTACTTCCTTTTAACTTATATAAAAAACCTTCTTTAAGTACTGTTACTATATCTTATATATCTTAAGTTTAGTATTAGTTAAGTACTAGTCTTAATATTCATATTGAGTTGATGACTGGCTCAACACTAGCCTTTCGGCTATTGAACGCAGCAGTTTATTTGTGATTAATTTTGTACACTTTCTATTTTTTGTTAACTTTGTTAGATGAACTCGCAAAAATAAAAAATAAAAAAATATAATAATATAGCTATAATAAAGTAAATGTTATTAGATTCCTTACTTGCTTTATGGTAAGTGAAAAACGAATTGATTCTGAAACAAAATCTGCTGTAAGCGAAAAAAGAATCAATCTGTTATGATTTATATTTTCTGTTTGTTGTTGTTGCTTTTTTCAGATATTTTTGAAAAACGGTTGCTCTGTTGTTCTTCTTTCACGTGTTTTTAAAAAATTTTACTTTCTGTTTGATTTGTCAGCGTTGAAGGAAAAAACTGCTTCAGAAGCCTTGAATATTTGAATAATGTATTGTTTGGTAGGTTATGAAAATCCACCGCTCTTTACTTGTTTAAATCATTTTTAAAATTTTTTTTTTTATGTAGAGTGCCTTTGCAAGGAAGGATACAACCAGGAACAGTTTCAAAAAGATATGAAGGAAGCTATACGCAAGTCAAAATGTAAATACTACAAGGATATATTTGAAGCAAAACGGAAGGAACAGCCTACATCATAAACATCAATATTTTTGCACTAAACGTGGTATCTTATATGTTAATACGCAAACATCAAATGTTTATTTATTTATTTATTTATTCATTCATCAATAGAGTAAGTACTCTGGCAGACTACTTTAATTTACTATTATATAACTTATTCTAACAGGTTTGCTTAACTAACTTATTCTAAACAGGTTTTGCTTAACTTAACAGGATTTATGTTTTATTTTCATTTCTCCCCTTTCCTTGTTTTGTTTTTTAACTTTTTGTGTTTACGTCGACGTGGGCATATTCCGCCCACAGGATTGACAAAATTTCAAAAATCATGTCAAAAAAGGAAAAAATATAGAGGGACTTATGTCTATAACTGAGATAAGGGTATTTTAGGTATTATTAAGTTGACTTAGAACTATAGTGACATTATTCTTAAAGGTATAATGAGAAATAAAATTGAAAATATCAATAGATGGCAAAATTAAATTTGTTTCTTTGATGCAACGAGCAATTGGTTCATTCTGGGCATAATTAGATCGGTGGTGACTATCACGAAAATGAAATTGTTCTCGAAAATGTCGAGTAGGAGCATAGAAATTAAGCATAACGAGTAGTCTAGGGCAGTTTATGTGATTTTGTATTAAGTCCCTTACAAACATAACAGAAAAGAGCTTTCGACGACATTCAAGGGATTGAGTATTTATTAACGCACTGATTATTGAGTTATCTCAAAGAATTTTCTCAGTACAACGTATTTCCTTGAAGCAAGATCATCGCATCAGAATGAAAATGAAAAAAAAAAACGATTGAAATTTCATGTTTTCATTTTTCAAACAAATATTTCAGCCATTTTTCAATCGATTTTCATTGATTTTTCCCCGTCTGAAAGATCAATTAAAAGACTTTGGAAAAATAAAAAAGCTTTACAATTAACTCACCAATTCAATGTTTTATATTGTTTTATATCAACCTATAAAATATTCAGTTTTTGCTCAAAAAATAGGCCAAACTTTTTTTTTGTTGTAATTTTTTTTTTATAAAATTTTTTTCAAAAGTTCTACAGCTTCGAAAATAATTTCTGTGAAAAAATGTTTAACCATTTCAAACCACTCCAAAGTTATATACAAAAATTTATGTTTTAAGCCACTTCGTTAAATATACACTGAGAAAACAAAAAATCAAATACGCATATTTTAAAAAGGTTTAGTAAAATTAATATTTTAAAAAATATTTTACGCCATACAAAAATGAAAACACATATTTTTAAATAAAAAAGTAAAATGAAACGTTTTTAAAACAACTACGGATGTTTTACTATAGTATAGTAGGTTAAAATTAATATTTTTTAAAACATTTTACGTCATACAAAAATGAAAACGCACATTTTTAAATAGAAAAGTGAAACGAAACGTTTTTAAAACAACTACGAACGTTTTACCATGATAAAGCAAATTCACATACTTTGTTTCAAAACACTTGTAATAACGAATTGTTTTTTATATATGTTTCATTGACTTATGTATTTGATATTTGTTCAGAAAATAAAATATTTTTAATTCTCGATTATATCACTCTGCAGTTTGCCTGCAAGAAAGTAATGAAAGAGTTTGAGTTGGAGCATTTGCTGCCACAACTAAAAGGTAGGTATTTTAAATAAAACTAATAATATCTGACAAAATTCTATTTTTTTATAGACGCTGGGATAATTATAATTGACAGTATAATTATCTAAAAAATTTTAAAGAGATGAACATAGCTGATGATAAAATAACTAAAATAATACTGCAATTTTGAAAAGCCATAAACCTTTTTTTAATTAATAAAGGAAATGCGGGTTTCTTTTTTGAATTAATGGGAAATAATGAACATTTTCGTTTTTAAAATATAAATAATTGTTGTACCATTGCATTTTAAAATGTTTATTGTTTCAAATCGAACGATTATTTTAAAATCTAATTTTAATATGTTCGTTTTTAAAATGAAAATAAACATTTTACATTTGAGAATATTTATTATTAAAAATCAAACGAACATTTTAGAATCTCGTTTTAAAATTTTTGGTTTTAAAATGAAAATAAACGTTTTACTACAGCATTTTAAAATAGCCATTGTTAAAAATCAAACGAATATTTTAGAATCTCATTTTAAAATGTAAGTTTTTAAAATGAAAATAAACGTTTTACTATTTCATTTTAAAATGTTCGTTTTTAAAATTAAAATAAACGTTAGAAGTGCAAAATCTGGGTTAATCGTTTTTAAAAGTAGCTTGTTTCTGCCACTTTTGAAAATCTTGTTTTCTCTGTGCAGACATAAGCGTAGGAGAAACAGTTCTTCCGTGTTTCTGAACCGATTTTGATTATTTTTTTTTTAAATAAATTAGAGTAGGGAGGAGTTTACCGGAATATTTTGTGACCTTTGACCTGAAATATTAGCGTTGAAAGATTGTTTCTGAAGTAAAACCTAAACTATAAGAAATGGAAGAACATTGCATACGAGGTGATGGTGAAATTTTTTACAAATAGTTAATTCTAAAAAATTCCCTTTATTTTGACGATAAGTTATCAAAGTTATGACGATATTTCGAAAACTGTAATTTATTTTTAGAATAACGATTTTTTGTATTGAAACTTAAGATTTTCTTAGCACGCACATTTTCTCAAGGCAAGGTCAACGCCTCAGAATGAGAAAAAACTATTGAAATTTCAGAAGGAATTTTTTTCAACAAAAAGAGCATTCCCAGTGCCCAGCTTTACACTGAAACAAGAATATGTTACAAGCTCTCGCACCATTTAGTGCGACGAAACTAAACTAATTTGTGTACAAAATGAAAATTCTGTATATGTCCAATTTTTTCTGTAGAAGTAACGGGCGAAAAAATAATTTTGATTTGTTTCGACTACATTCCGTTCATTTATATCATACCATCGGAAAACATTGATATCAAAGCAGTATGTTTTTGTCGCGCTTCACTGCATACTTTCATTTCGCCCGTGTCGCGCACCTGATCTAAATGTCGAAAAATTCAGATGGAAACAAACAGGAACAAAGTGTAACTTTAAAGACCACTCATTTCGGGCTCCTAGAAGTACAAGACAACATATTATTTTTCATTATTTCGATTTGATTCATGTATTTGATCCCTCTTCTTCGATATAGTTCTTTAATTTAGACTCTTTCATTGCCCACTTCGGTAATTTTTTCAAAACTCACTTCCACTTCCAATTGGATTCTGTGTTATTTTTTTTAAAAATGCAGACCTACCTCTAAACTCACTTCCATAAAATGAAACGTTACAGACCACATAAAGCTGGTTTTATCTTCAAAACAACAAAAGTTAGAAGAAAAATTTGCTTACATAAAATGCAAGTCTTGAGGCCTTCTTTCATGTATGTACAAATAAAAAACTATTTGGTTTCAAGGAATATTGTCGATGTATTTGCAGAAATAAGCTTTCGAGTGTAAAGTTTAAGAGAAAAAAAATTAACGATATTAAGTCACTCATTTTATCGATATCATTGGCTATAATCTATAATATTGGCTATAAGAAAAAGAGTCAAGTCGAATGGGTCTGGCAGTGAATGCAGATAAGACTAAATACTTGGTGTCAACAAATAAACAGTCCCAGCGTCTTGGAACCACCGTTGCAGTTGACAATATCTCCTTCGAGGTTGTGAAGGACTTCGTCTATCTGGGATCCAGCATAAACTCAACCAACGACATCACAGCATTGAGATCAAACGAAGAATAACTCTTGCCAACAGGTGTTTCTTTGGGCTCAGTAGGCAATTGAGAAGCAGAGCCCTCTCTCGAGAAACGAAAATCACGCTCTATAAATCGGTAATCCTGCCCGTCCTTCTTTATGCATCAGAAACCTGGACGCTGAGCAGTTCCGATGAAAGGACTTTAGGAGCATTCGAGACAAAGATTCTTCGTAAGATCTACGGACAATCTGCGTCAATGGCGTGTACCAAATACGGTGAAATGATGAACTGTATGAGCTGTACGCTGACATCGACATAGTCAAGCGCATTAAAATCGAGCGGCTTCGTTGGCTAGGTCATGTTCAGCGCATGAAAGACGATGCTTCAGTGAAGAAAATATTCGATTCGGTACTCAGCGGTGGTCAACGCAGAAGAGGACGACCGCATCTTCGTTGGAAAGACCAAGTAGAGGACAACCTGACGAAGCTTGGAATTTCCAACTGGCGCCAGCAAGCGAAAGACAGAAATGGCTGGCGCAGATTCTTAGATGAGGCCAAGACCGACATACGGTTGTAGCGCCAACTAAGTAAGTAAGTAAGTGTTGCGTGTAAAAACTTGACAAATTTTCCAATGCCGCTTATTTTGGAAAAAGATGTAAAGAATTACAATACAAATAGATCACAAAAATGTTTAAATCAGTCGATTACACTGGCTTACATTTAAAATGTACATTCAATGCTACTATTTTTTCTAATGGATTATGGCCTGCTTAACTCTAAAATCACATATCAGACTATATCTCAAGTTAGAGACGTCCAATAGAGTCACACACGATACTATTATAAAGGAAATTAAATTTATAACAATAGTTTTAAACATTATTTTCCAATCTGTTTGATAGTTTAAGTGTATGAAAAAATATATGAAAAAACCTAAATTTTTCGGCCAAAATTAAAATCTATAATTCATTTTCATAAATTTACAAAAAATATAAAAAAATTATTAGCATATAAACCACATTTTTAAGAAGCAAATGAGTTTTTGATGAAGAAAATCTATGAATAAATACCGGAGTTATGAGCAATTGAGTGATGGTATCAAAATTCAAATCTTCTACTTTGTAAACATTTTTTTAAGGGCCAGAAAGAGCCATGATCGGTAAAGAAAAGTATATTTATTCTTGATCAGCATCCTCCATTGAGTAATTAGTTTTTCATGGACTTTAATATTTTGGTGCGAGGAATAAATCACCCGGCAGACCGCGTATGTTGTGAAGCCATTTAACGTAAAAAGTATTGAAAGGAGCTGAAAGAAACCCTTTTCTTTTTTTGTAAAATTTGCGTTTGCGACCATGTTTGAATTACAACACAATTTTTGAAGATTTGCTCAAAAACTATGTAAAAATGGGTATGTTTTTACACACATCTTGCTATATTATTCAATTTTTTGTCTATTTCTTTCAAGTATTTAGTCATTGGTCTGGTTTAATAAATGATAAAATCTGTATATTTCATTTCAATAGTCGTAAATATGTCGCTCAAAATTATTTTTTTTCATTATCACTTAGAGTTTTTCCCGGAGAATCTCGGTGACGTAAGTGACGAGCAAGGTGAAAGATTTCACCAAGAAATGAAAATCATTCATACAATATTAATGACGTCAACATTCCCAAA
This sequence comes from Dichetophora obliterata, assembly GCA_963920525.1. Classification (NCBI taxonomy): domain Eukaryota; kingdom Metazoa; phylum Arthropoda; class Insecta; order Diptera; family Sciomyzidae; genus Dichetophora; species Dichetophora obliterata. Next base: position 85,514,100 of record OY986439.1, on the reverse strand, counting down.
TGCTGGAAAATTGCTAAAATATTCTCCACTCCAAAATCAGACAGAGAATATCGTCCGATTGCCATCTTGCCATAGTTGTCGAAAGTACTTGAATCTCTAATGAGTAAACAAATAAACAAATATCTATATACTAATCATATAATCAATGACCGATAATCTGGTTTTAGGAAAAAGTGCAGCTGCATAACTGCACTTATTGACGTTTCAGAGAACATTCGCGTATCGCTTGAAGCAAATGAGGTGACATTCCCGACACTCCTTGACCACTCTAAAGCATTTGACTCTGTTGACCATAACACTACTGTGCACAAAATTATTTAATATGTACAATTTTTCCTTCACTGCAGTAAAACTGTTAAAATTATACCTCTCGGATCGACTACAAGCAGTACATCAACCAGATGGGGGTACCAATAAGTTTTCGGACTTTCTCTCGGTGACAAGAGGTGTGCCACAAGGGTCTATTTTGGGACCGCTTTTATTTATAATATACTTAAATGACCTACCGACTGTTCTTCGTGACTGTAAAATACACATGTACGCCGACGACGTTTAGCTTTACACAAGTTGTAGACGTGATCAAATAGCCGAATGTGTATCTAGACTTAACAATGGACTCTGTGATATATATGCTTGGACTCAGAAAAACGGCTTACGTCTTAATCCCTCCAAATCGAAATGCTAAATGATTTATAAAAAGCAACTAGATTTGATAAATCTTCCAAGAGTTGTAATGAACTTTACCGAAATTGAATACGTCATTACAGCAAAAAATTTGGGAATTGTATTTGATGGAACTTTATCGTGGAAATTTCACATTACAACCACAGTCGGGAAACTTTACGGTATGCTTCGATCCTTGTGGGACACGCAATATTTCACTCCTCTCAAAATACGCATGACACTTGCCAAAGCATATCTTATTCCAACTTTATTATATGGTAGAGAGATATTTGCAAATTGTGACTCGACCAGTAAACAGAAGCTAAGAGTTTTGTTAAATAACATTGTGAGATACATTTTTAGCTTGAATAGATCGGATCATATATCTTCCTTTGCCTTGCAAGTTTTTAATAAAACCTTTGAACAGCAACTTGAATTCAAAGCACTAACTCTGCTACACAAAATAATATACTCGCACGAACCTTCGTACTTATATAATAGATTGAGATTCAACTCTTCCGGACGCTCTAACCAAATCGTGCAGTTAAGGCATACGTCTCTTATGTCGGATCGTCAATTCTTTATAGATGCTATCAGACTTTGGAACTCGCTTCTTGCTCGTTTTTTATGTAATAGTAATATTAATGTTTTCAAGAAGGATCTATCAAACTATTTGCAAGTGTAATTAATGTATTCTTATTACCAAGCAACCAATTTGTCGTTTTTATGTTGATTAAATGCTCAATTCGTTATGTGATGTCAACTTGTTTTTTGCCTGTAATGTAACTCCCAGTTATGAGTACTGAATAAATTATATTTTGTACCTTATATCTGTTAACTGTAATAAGCTAAGCAAATTTGAGATTGTATTAAATTTTTGTCAATTAAGTCAATTTGAACCTGTATTTAATTTTGTTGAATTTTGTTAGTAAAGGCTTATTATATAAAACTTATATTTTGTTTAAATAATTATCTCCACACAATCGTGTTAATACACTATATTATTAGGGCAGCTTAATAAGATTATATTATCTTAAAATTTATAAAATAAATCTAAATCTAAATTGAGCAGAGTTATAAAGGATTTTGGGATGAGAAAATGCTGGGAGACTATATTTGGTTCCTTATCGGAGAAACAAACCCAGATAAAAACAGAAGACAAAGCAAGGGCACAAAATATTTATAAATTTAACACATAATATTGAAATTCGATAATAACAGTTAATGAAATTAACTAAATAAATGTTTTTAAATACTACTTATTTAATTTTTGGCAAAAAAATCGATGATTCTCGTAAATTTTTGCCCATTACAGCTTAAAAACTGAACCAATTGGAAAGCAATGTTAAAAGTGATTGTTGAAAAATTGATATCCGTTGGTTTTATATCTTGTACGACCCAATTGGATATCTTTAACTCGAGAATGGCAGGGTATAAATACTGAATTTGAAAATATTGAATTTTGATACCATCACTCCATTGCTCATAACTCCGGCATCTATCCATAGATTTTCTTTTCATCAATAACTCATTTTCTTCTTAAAAAGCAAATTAATTACGTTGGTTTATATGTAAACAATTTTTTTTATAGTTTTTGCTAATTTGGTACTAATTTTGCATGGCGTTAGAATGAATAATAGATTTAAATTATATTTTTGAATTTCACGCTTAAACTATGAAATTGATGGGAAAGTAATGTTCAAAACTATTGTTGAAAATTGAATTACCTTTATAATGGTATATTGTGTGACTCTATTGGACGTTTTAACTCGAGATGTAGTCTGATAAGTAAAGCTACCTCCGAAAAAAATAAAAAAATTCGTATCTCGAAAACCTATCGACAAAAAATTTTTTAATGTGATTTTTGAGTTAAGCAGACCATAATCCATAAAAAACAAATAGTCACATTGAATGTACATGGAATTTTGTTTTTTTTTTAAACCAGTTTTATTTTGTTTGCAGGAGTGTGAAATCTTTGTTATAAGCTGGATTGATTTGAAATTTTTTAACTTATTCTTAAATGGTAATACAACAATAATCAATTAAAAAAATTAATTTTTCAAAAATTTGTTTGCCCAAAACTTCTCTCAATAAAAAAATAGTTTTGTAGTTAACTTTTTATAAACTGTAACAACAATATTCCTTACAGAAGTTTTTATTATTGGTAAAACTTTTGGTCTTAAAACACGAGTTATAATACTAATACTTGGTTTTTGCAATTTGTTTTTTATATATTATTTATTTTTTGTTTATGTGGCAAACAGCTTCGGGTTGACGAACAGCTTCATTAGAGATACAAATTTTAAATTTCTTACAACTTCGCTCGCATATCAATCGATCGCTTAATGCTTCGTTAGAGATACAAATTGAGGCCATAAACTTATTATGATATAAATGATTCCAAAAGTAGTACAAAAAGTTTTATCCACTTTAATTTTTTAAAATTTTGGCCAGATTTTTAAGTTGAAAAACTGTGTGCGACACTGCAATAAACTTTTTACAAATTATTTCTCATGCCTAAATAAAAGAAATCCCGGTGATAATACATAAATGATATGGATATTTGAAGCCAGAAATATTCTGACTATCCTGGTCTAAATAGAAAAAAAAAAACTAAATTTTCATATAGGTATTAGCTAGAAAAGTTTATTTATATCACAGGCTTTTAATATATAAAAAACATTATTATTTACATACATACAAATATCAGACACTTCAATCGAAAGGAGTCTACTCCTAACAGTCACCAAAATAATTAAAAACGAATACTTTAAATTATGAAGGCAAAAATCCAATCCAGGAACTTAGCAACATCCGTATATATAACATATTGATTAACATTACAATTTGACATTTGAACCCGTTCAGTGGATTTAGTGCTAGCACCAGTTGCTTTGGTATCTTTTGCAGCATCTGTTGCTGTTATTGGCAAGGACGCTGAAACTGTGCCACGCAACATCCAACGATTGTTTTTGAATATCATTAAACCGGCGCCAGAATCACCCGTGCAGAGTCCTGATTGTATTTTGCGTTGTGCATCACCGACTGTTGCGGTTGTTCTATACTGATTTGTAGTGGGTTTTGCTTTTGATTTTGCCTTGCGTGTTTTGGTTGTAACAATTGTGGGTATAACAACACCAGCACAAAACGTGCGATTCGATGAAATGCTCCGAAAGTTATCATTTGCCTTGAAGCACACATCGTTGGAGACAATCGGAGCGTTCACAATTCTTGGCACGGCTGTGGAGAAGGCTGTCGCTGAGGTACCATTGCCGTTGCTACTCAAACCCCAGCCAACAACAATACCACGTTCACCCTCGATGTACTCGGAATTGGAAGAGCCAGACCACATGCAAGCGGGCCGTATGAAAGTGTTGAATCTATAACAAAGACAAAAATGTTAAATCCTCAACTCTGAATTTGGTTCATCTAGAAATGTGTTTTCTTGTGAACTGACCTCACTTCATTTTTCAGCACTATCACCGCAATATCGGCATCATACGTATTCAAATGGCTGTCATAATCTGGATGTATGTAAATGTCATCACAAGGTGCCGCCAATGAGCCCTCCTCATTCCAGTTCTTTAAATTGTGTCGTCCTAGAAAAACCAACACCTCGTTTGCAGTAAAGCGTTTCTTAAACATCTTAAAGCAATGCGCCGAACTGATGACAATGCGTGAAGAGACCAAAGTACCGCCGCACTGGTAGGCAAGCGATGTCAAATTATTAACATAGATGGCCGCCATCCAGGGCCATGCACCACGGGTTATGGAAGGCAATTCGTCGTTGGCCATTGAACTGTCTGAGGCGAACTGTGAGCTTTGCGCATTTGAATCATCGTCGGCTGTGACAAGAGGAACATTGCTGGCGCCAACAGTTGAACCATCTGCTCTGGGTAGCAACTCATCGTCACCCGCAAAGATTTCGTCGGATGTCATGCCGACTTTCATGGAGTGCAAAACCTGAAAACGTATGCGGTCATCTATGCTGCCACAGATATCCTTTGTGGTACGCATTGGATTACTTGATGAAGAGAGAGAAAGAGAGAGGGGGAGAGAAGAAAAAAAGGGAGTTAAATAAATTATACGGAAAAAGAAAACAAGTAAATAAATTAATTTAACTTAAATCATAGGGCGACCGGGATGTAGTTTACGGATGGAATGAGGATAAAGTGGGCGATGAACTAAGCATCAGCATGCGAGGTAAATTCGAGAGGAGGAAGTGACGACTTTAACTTTAAAAAAGGCTGACTAAACGAAAAAATTTGGCTGTTCCAGCAAAAAACTTGCAGATATTTCTTCAGTTTATTAAGACTTAAACATCGTAGTAACAAAATGATTATAAATTATAAAAAAATAATTAGAAATTTATAAAAATCTATTTATTCTGTTAAAACACTTGTCAGAAAAGCGCTTAATTTCAATAATACGTTAAAATTGAAATATTTGCTAAATTTTATAATCTTACAAAACAGTTCAGCATATTTATTTTGATTATTGATATGATGTCACAAGTGGAGCTTTTTGAAAAGATTGTTTTAAGTGTTAAACTTCATGTAGAACTATCATGTATTTAATATTTGTTCGCGAGCATTATCGCGATTGTTCTTCTTGACGAAATGAAGGTTTTTGAGGTCTAAGTCCGATAAGCTTCAACTTGATCTTTTAACCCTATAATTGGTACACAGTAAAAAATTTGAGGGTAAATTTTATTTTTTTTATAACATTTGTGTGGTATAAACTTTTTTTATTCCAAAGAATTAATAAATTTTATACCAATCAATAATATAAAAATAATAAAACAAATATAATTTAAAAATTTCATATGGATATCATGTGTTAATCAAAATATATTCTGGTTCGAAAAAATTCACCGAAATCGGGAAATTTAAAAATAAAGTGGTTTCGATTGGTCTGAAGAGAAAAATGGTCTAGAAAAATTTATAAGATTTGATGGTATAACTTTTAAAACATTTTCGGTTTGGATTTATATGTATACAAAATAGTATAAAATTTATGCTCATATTTTTTACTGTGTATGTTTAATGTTCTGCATATTGAAAGTAAACAGTTAAACTAATTTTTTGTAGAACATTTAGGGCCAATTTTTCAATGCGAGCTTAAACTCTAGTCAAATTAAACTGAGTTAACTCACCGAAATTGGACATTAAAACTATGTGTAACTAGGTATTTTACCATTCGTTGGTGTTATATTAACTTAAATTTTCATATTATGTTTTTTTGTGCCTTAATCGAGCTTAAACGTTCAGTTTTAGGGCCGTTTTTCAGTACGAGTTTAAAGTCTAGTCAAATTAAACCGAGCGTAACTCACCAAAATTGGACTTTTAAACTCGGTTTAGGCAAAAATGAAACACATTATATGACAATTTAAGTCAATTTAACTTAAACGAATGCTAAAGTATCTAGTTAAACTAAGTTTAAACGTCCAATTTTGGTGAGTTAAACTTTATTTAATTTGACTAAAGTTTAAAACTAAAAAACTGGTCATAAGGGCCTAGTTTAACTTGAGATTAGTTTAAAATTGATCTGAATTTAACTAAGGAATCAATTTTTAAGTGCTGGCATGTTTTTAGATGCAGAATAGGGATAAATAATGTGGCAACACTTGCAAACCGATAATAAAAAAAAAAACACATTGCCGCATTCAGCGGAGACAACAGTTGGCAACTGTTGTGCTAAAATGTTAGTGAGAAACCTTTGCAATTAAATTATTTAAATAATTTCATAATAATAATAATGAAATTAAATAAATTATAGCTTTTCTGAAGATAAGAGTAAAAATACATTCAGAGAAAAACGTAGCTCACTAAGGTATCACTATCATTACAGTTCACAATAGTTGACTTCGCTGAATGCGGCCATTGCCAAATGCGAATAGAAAAAGTTGCATAAACTAAGCAAACAAATAATTTGTCAAGATCATATTTTCTGATTTTTAGTCTTTGTCAAAAACTTTAAAAATTCGAATTTTCAAAAATACACCACCGAAGGTGGCAAAAGAAATTGTTCAAGAAACCGAAATAGTTCTATCACCTGGGTTGTAATGATTCAATTTTAATTTAATTCCACCTCAATTCTAATTCCTTGGAATTAGGAATTTGTAATTGTCAATTCCTCAAGAATGTAAATGGAAAAACTACTCAATTACATTACAGGAATTGTAATTAATAATTGGACATCTCAATTCCTCAAGAATGGAATTGGAAAAATCGTCAGTTCCATTACAGGAATTTTAATGGATAATTGACCACTTCAATTCCTCAAGAATGGAATTGAAAAAATTGTAAATTTCATTGCGGGAATTGTAATTGGTAATTGGTAATTCCTTAGAAATAGAATTGGAAAACATCGCTTTGTTAGTAGATAAATGAAATTTTGTAGAGGAGTTTGGAAGTTGTGTATTAAGAACCTTGCAAAAAATCGGCGGGATTGAACCAGGTAGCGTAGCAGCTATATATTTTGTTTTAACTTCGATAAATCATTTATTTGTAAATATTTCACTAAACGACTTACAGTGGGAGTCAAATAAAGTTTTCTAATACATAATTAAGTAGTTTTGAGGTAATGAAAAAGTAATTGATATTGTAACTTCAAATTACAATTCGTGTAATAAAATTGACGATTTTACCCAATTCCATTTATGAGGAATTGGAGTGTTCAATTACCAATTACAATTCTTGTAATGGAATTGACCATTTTTTTCAATTCTATTCAAAGGAATTGAGGTGTACAATTACCAATTACAATTCCTGTAATGGAATTGACGATGTTTTCCATTACATTGCTGAGGAATTGAGAGAACCAATTACCAATTCCTAATTCCAAGGAATTGGAATTGAATTGTAATGAAGACTTTGGACCCAGCTCTGAGTTCTGTAAATATTAAAAATGAAACAAAAAAAAACCGGTAAAAATCCATTGACATTGTTGAGGTTCGAACTCACAACCTCACGATTATAAAGCAAGCGCCCCCTGTGCTCTGTGCTCTGAGCTACAGAAATCACAAAAAATATATTCTAAATAGCAATAAATCAAACTACTTTCTTATAAAATATATAACAATTTTTTATTTAAACTATTTTTTCCAAATTTTTTTCACACTGCAGTGGTGAAATTTGAATTTGTTTTATAAAAAAACAAAAAGTTCGTCCAAATTGTTGAGGCTCGAACTTACTACCTCGTGGTTATAAATCAATCGCCTTACGCTATGAGCTACAGAACTCGCACCAAAATTTTTTCTAAATGAGGTAAGTTGTGATTTCAGTTGTGATTTTTAATTTTAAAAATGTCAATGAGCTTTTCAGTATTTTTGTTTGATTTTTAATATGTATTTATGAAAAACATACAATTTTATCAAATAATTTCGCATTTTAGCCAAATAAATAAACGTAAAGACAAGAAAATAAGTGATTATTTTGTTGTCATCCAGTTCAGTGCTACATTTTAAGTTTCAAAACTCTAGCTCATCGGGAAGTTGTTTAAAAATGGATTTCAAGATTTTTACGGGACAGACATGAAGTGAACCTTATAAAAACGTGTTAATTAATGTCTTGAAATCTCGCACATAAGCATTAAATTTTTATATGAAACCTAACTCTGAAATTCGGTAAAATGTAATTAAACCTAGTTAAATCGAATGATTTCAAATATCGAACAATTTGTTCGAATATTTCGTTCATTTATTTACTTTCAAAAAATAATCAATAATGGCTGAAACTATCGAATGATTTGAACTATCGAATAATTCACTCATTCATTCGAATTCATAAAATTATAACTGGTACAAAGAACCATTGTACGATTTTTACTATCGAATAAATTATTCATTCATTCGAATTATAAAAATAGTAAAAAATATTAAAAAAATAATTAATTAAACTAATACAAGGAATTATCGAATAATTTTTTCTATAAATTACATTATTCATTCATTCGACTGTAAATAGTTATCACAGTAGTTTTAACAAAACTCTAAATAGTTATAAACTGGTGTGGTTTCATTATAATTTTCATTTAAACAAAAATCAAGCAGTATTTTTAAACGTACATTTTCAGTAAAATTTGCAGTACTCACGTTTCGTTCAATCATGAATGAATGAATGATTTTAAACTATCGAAAAATTCGAATACTTTTGTTCGATAGTTCCCATCACTAATGAAACCACTTTCAACTCCTATACAAAGCGTCATAATAAAACCGGTAAAATCTCTTGAAATTCCCAAAAAATTAATCTAATGACTTGAAAATTTATCTCATAAGGTTGGATGTTCATTATGAACTCTAAGCATATATGATTTCAATTTTGAGCTATTTAGTTCAAGTAAATTTTGAAGAAGGCAATAAGAACAACGACTCTGTATGGGACACAACAACTCAAAATTCAGCTTGAAATAAAAAAAGATTTTTATTTCGACCCCTTATACCCTGGTTCTGCTAGGCAAACATGTTTAGTGAACTGATTTTGTTGTTAGTGTTTTACGAATAAAATGAGAAATTAACTTTTTCTCCTGCCCATTTCTTCGCTCTCACACCAAACATTTTTGTTTCCTGTTTGAAACATGTCAAACATTTTTATTTTATAACTGATTTTTACATTTTTTTCAACAAACATAGCATAACAAGGAAACGAATATTTGATCAGAGATAAATAGCAAACATGTTGCCCAGCATAACCAGGACATTAGTCTCCCTGCTGGCATCTGACTTCCTTATTTATTAGAAAAATGTTTATTTAAATCCATTCTTGTGTTTGTAACACACAAATCGAGTGAAACGTTATAATTGTTATTGACCCAAGTTCATAAGTTCTCATCATCGAAACTTGTACTTGTAATTGTTGTGCAGTCACGACAAAAGCACCAAACTACGATCTTTGCTTCCTGAAAAACTGTAAGACTATCTTGTGATCGACGAAGTTGCTTCATAGTTGCTCTCTAAAAGTTCCGAAATTACTTATGGCTTTTGAATCCAGAGTGTACCACAACTTCGTTTTGCAACGAGTCAGTGTCACAAAAAAGGAAAATGGTTCCAGGATGAAAAAACAGCTGATTACCTATCCAAGCGCGTCGGAAGCTAATTTCATCTGGGTGGGGGGGGCAGTACAAATGGGGGGCAGTACAAATGGTGGTGCAAAAAAAGTTCACCAAAATTTCTTCAAAGAAACATGAATGTGAATAAACAAATTTTTTATTTTAGTTTAAAATAAAAAAAAAAATATAAAAATATATAAAAAATCTTAAAATTTCATTATTTTTAAAAGTTCTTCCAATTTCAATATTAGAGATCATTCTTTAAAGGAAAATATAAGAAATAATGGTTGCTTTTATAAAGCAAGACTAGGTTTATATTTACATGGTTTAAATGCAATAAGGTACAAAAAGTTATATCAATTTAAATTATTCCAAAATATTTCTTTCTGTCCTTGTGAGAAACAAACTCTTTCACCACCTCCATCGAATTCAATTCTTCGGTTTTATTTCTGTGAATGTGTATAAGTGCCGCATGAGTGAGTCGTTTCTGTGTCATAGTTGTTCGACGATACGTTTTAAGTCGTCTTAGTGCACTAAAAGAACGCTCAGATGAAGCTGCTGATGCAGGCACAGTCAAAAGCAAAGCAATAAGTTTTTCAACTTCATTTAATAGTTTTTTTACAGTATCCGACTTTTTCGCAAACTGGGATACAATACCACTACAATATCAAGGTGTTTGGCCAGGCAATTGCTTCAGCAATTTCATCTGCAAAAAAGTCATCTGCATAAAGATCTAGTTTTGTTTTTAGATTTTGTTCTGTTTAAATGTACAATAAGATTTACAAAGTGCCAGTTTACACTAGCTTCTCTCAACCGACTCACCGAATGTTAAATCAAAGTGAGTCGGTTGAGTGTGTAAACTTGCAAAAAAAAATGTAAAATATCAACCTGTTTGATCGAATCTAGCCGTTATCTCATTTGAGAGAAGATCTAAAATTTCGAAATATTCTTTTCGTAGCCGATAATATAATGGCAACTGTACTGAAGGAACCGGATTTGATGTTTCTTCAAAGCGTCGATGTGGATTTTCATCAGCTAATTAAAAGTAGGGGCTTTCGCATGGTCCAAAACATTGGACCAATATGGCAGATTGTACAACATGTAGTCTCATGCGTAAGCTAAAACGTTAGTCGAAATTTTTGGTTTTTTTCTGCCGATTGTACAATATTGTACAACTATGTAAAATTACTGCTCAATTGTTAGGGCATCTAAAAGTTGCTTAGCTATTAGCCGGATGTGTTCTGCTTGAGAGCTTGCAATTAATGATGTTGCTTCACAAGTTGGATCGTTCGAACGCTCAATCAAATAGTCCCATTAGTTTTCCATCTAATTTATCGTACAACATGTCGTCCAATATGGAAAGCCCCTAAGAACATGTCAAATTTTTTCTTACCAGAGTTGCAAAATTAACAAGCATTAAGCTACATACTTAAGGGTGCTTTTAAACTAAAGTGGTGGGTTTGCAGTAGAAACTCTACATTTTCTTCTATCTTTTTGCAAACACAGAGAAAGAAAATGGTTATCCGCAAACATGCTTATGAAGAAGAGAGAAAGAAGAGGAAAATTTATAATACAAATATATTATCGTTGTAAAAAAACTGATATTTTGAATAACTTTTGAAGTTTTCCTTTTAAATTGTTTATCTAGCTAAAAAAGTGGGGGCAACTGCCCCCCTTTCCCCCCGCTTCCGACGCCAATGTACCTATCAGATTTATATATGTCAATTTTTTTAAAGTAAGCAAGTAAACTTGCTAAGATTATTTAAGACATTAATATTACTGTTTCTTTCATTAATATTACTTTTTAAAGGTTTATTTAACATAAAATATGTTTTTTAACAATATTGTAAATTTATTTTTCACTGCACAACATAAGCAATCAAGAAATTATAATTTGATATTCTTCTTGACGCTTGTTCTTATAATGCTGGTAAAAATTTTTCCAGCACACTTCGAGCAACTTTTTTTCTTTTCCGTTGCGACCTCAATATGAAAACCTTTAAAAATAAGAAAATGCATGGCCTAACTAACGCAATCGTGAACAAGTGCTTGCAAAGAACGAAACTTGTCCTTTCTTGGAACGCTTCCGATGATATCTTTTTTTCCGACGAAATACTTTTCGTTCGCACGCAAAATGACAGATTATGGGCAGTATCATACAAGGATATCCCAAATGACAAAAAGCATGTACCAAGATACCAAAACTCGTCATCCATTATGGTCTGGGGTGCGATATCCAGAAAAGGTATATTGCCACTGGTCTTCATTGACAAAGGTGTAAAAATAAACGCTCTGTATTACGTAGAAGAAGTCTTGCAGAAAAATTTGAAGCCTTGCGTACAGGAACTGAATATTATTGCTTCCAGCAAGATGGCGTACCTGCCCACATCGGTTCAATGGTTCAAGACTGGTGTAAGCAAAATTGAACAGATTTTATACCTAAAGATAAATGACCTCCTAGCTCACCAGACTGCAATCCCTTGGAAATTTGCATGTAGGGATATATGGTACAGTGACTTAAGGAATATAAGTACAATAGCTTGAAGGATTTGAAAGCTGATATTATTGATGTATGGAACAAAATACCTTTGGAAATAGTGCGTGCTGCGTGTAACAATTTTGATTGCAGACTTCGGCGGGTTGTGGCTAATAAAGGGCTAGCCATCAAGTAATTGTCATATAAATCAAATATTTACACTTTATTTAATATTTGTGCATTCATATTTCTTAAAATAAAATGAAGCTTTATCGAAAAAACCTACTTTGTTTTTGTATCAACACATATTTGTCACACTGTATTTGCTTTAAATTTTTGCTAAAATTAAAAAGCTCCAACCTTCAACTATGTATTCCATTTTAAATTATTTTATAAAGTATGCGCTTTGATAATAAATTATTTCTTCACTTAACACGTGCTAACATCGACTGTCAAATGCATTCAGCAGCCACAAAGAAGTTTTTGCTTTGTGCTTAATTCCTCAAAAGTAAGCAGTCGTTTACAAAAAAAAAATTTTTGTTTTGCTTTCTTGGATCATTTGTTTACAAAATAACATAGCTCTTTTTAGTATTTGGTTAAATCAATTTTGTCCACCTAGCTTGTTCTAGACGAAACACTGTGCGAGCGTTTTAACATATTTAAATAATAATATTTCACTTGACTTACTTATCAGTGTCAGCCACTGGCAGATGCTTTGTGCCGAATCCAATATTAGTTGGTAACAATGATGAGTCCATAACAACGCTACCACCACCAGTCTGTGATGCTCCAGGACCTAACGATGATGATGCTGGTTGAAAGCTGTGTGGCTTTGGTCTATCATCCGGTATGAATGTGAACTTCCGTGTATGTTCCAACTGAATTTGTGTCACAAAAATACTATGGTCTGGTAATGCGTGTGTGTTTGATTTTTTGAGCATTTTTAAGGACATGCATTTGATAAAGAGGTGACAAAAATTAAAACGAAAAAATCAATTTATTGTCATTTCCAGTTAAGGAAAAACGCATAAATCGATAATATTAATGGATTTTAACGTTTCAGCCAAGTAAGAGACAATGATGAATTTTCGAGGAAGATGAAAAGAGAATAAGATGAATGGAAAGAAAAAAAAAATTAAAATCATTTTTCATATTTTTGATGTCTAATGAAGTGTGCACTTGAATGCATAAGCATGAAAACACATTTTTTAGTACAACTGTTCGTGGAGTCGGAAATTAAGTGCCATGCAGTATAGCACCTTCTTTCACATACCTGCAGCTCCGAGACAAACGATTTGATTGTTTGTCGTGATTTGTAGTAGCTTTGGTGGAAAATGATGATTAGGAAATTTTACTCTGTACAGCACCGGAGTGTCACTCAAAAATTGTCCACGTGTCAGCAGTTCAATTTCCCCCAAATAGTTCTGTAGTAAATAAAAAAATATTGGTAAATTTTTATACAATTTTAAACCTTTTCATAAATAATATTTTGAGTGGTTGAATTGAAAATATCATAAGAAGTAATTAAATTTTATTTCTCTAAATTTCTTAATTAAAAAAGTTAGTGTCGATAACTAAAAAACATAAATAAGCCGAAATATATAAGCTTTTTATAAAACTTGGAGAAAAATTGCTTATGCTATAATTAGAAAAAAATTTTGTTATAAAACTATTAAAATACTATAAAAACTGTTGCAATGATGAATAAAAAGCTGTTTATTAAAATTCGTTTATTAAAATAAGATAGAAGCAATATATATAGAAAAAAAAAAATAAATAACAAGAAGTAATTATATTAAAATCTTTTACTTAAAGATTCCTCTTATTTAAACATTCATAAAATTTTTTAGTGCATACTCTAAAAAATCACTTTATGGGACTTTCAGTCAAAAACTTGACTCAGAAATAATGTTTATAGAGTTTTTATGTTAGATCTAAATAATTTTTTTTTTTCAAATAAAATAAAGAAACAAGCTATTTCTTAATATTTGAATGAAAAATTTCCTATGGAATTGTTCGAAGAAAAATTAAATAAAACGCAGTTTTTTATACCAACGTTAACGAAAAGCTTTATTCGTATACTAACTTTTACTTCTGATTTGAAGGAATATTTAACTTTAGCAAGAGCTTTTTATGTAATTTTAAAGCATTCATTCTTTATATAAAGGGCATTCCACGTGAAGCGGACAAGTAAAAAATGTTGATGCTTCCGATTTTAGAAATGCTTTATTATGTTATACCTATATACATACGTCTTCGATCCAGATACAAATATTTTTACAGTATCAAGTCTGGTTAACGAACTAAAGGTCTTTAGAAATTTGACTAACCGGCAGGTATACACTTCTTTTAGTTCCATTACCTAGTTTAAAAAGTTACAATAAAATAATTCAAGGAGTCGAATTTATACCAAAAAAAATATTATTTAAAATGTTGAAACTTGAATTTCACAAAGTTGGACCTATTTTTTTTATTTTTTCGAAAATAGCTTATAGTGTAAAGATAATCCTTGAAAAGTTTCAGTATGGGCGTGGAAGTCGTTTAGGAGCTATACCAGTTACAGTTTTGAAGCGTAGCGGCCGGCGCACAGTGCGCTTATTTTGATTTTAGAATAACATTTGTGTTATCTCAGAAACTATAAGAGCTAGGGTCATGAAATTTTGAGTAAATGAGTTTTAGCCCAAATTAAGTAACACAAATTTCAATTCTAGGTCAACTGCATCGCCTACAAACCAATCTTTTTTATAAAAACCGTATAAAATTGCTTATTTGTGTTTTTGAAGAGTAAATTTAGTTTATTTAAGGTAATATTGCAGTGTGTGTAGCTATAAAAAACACATTTTTTATAAGTTTTTTTTTTACCTAGTATTATTTATTTTAATGATTCAAATTTTTTACATAATGAAGAATTATTTATGAGGAAATGAAAAAAAAAACAATTTTTTGTCTTTATAGTTGTTGTTAATTTTCTACAGGGCGTTGAAGTTAGCGTGTTCAAAAAAATTGTTGCAATTGGCTTCTCGTTTCCAGCATTTACAAAGCGTCTGAAAGTACAAAATCAAAGTGTATTCTTGAGTGAAGGGTTGTAGTTGAGCACTCAACCTACACAAATAAAAAACTGGCATGCGTTGAAAAAAAATGTACAAAAAACAGCCTTTTTGCCGAAATTTTCAGCCATACAAAAAAAAATTTTAAAGTTTTGTGGTTTTTTATAGGTCTAGTGCTCAAAATAGTCTGTAAGGATCACAATGAATCAAGATTCATAGAAATCAATCAAGTAGAACTCCAGATATCTTAGAAGCCGATTCGCAAAACCTTGTTTCGAGAAAAACGTGATTAAAGATTTCAAGATTCTTGAATATCACGTGACATACGAATTAATGTATGTTTGAATTTTTTTTTATTTGAAATTTTCTTCTAAAATTGCATATGTATTGTTAAGATATTCTTACGAAAAAAAATTGATTTTTAATTTTTTGCACACTGTAATGCACCTTAACTACATTTAAACGTCATGGTTTAAATTATTACAATCAGTTAATTTTTAGATACATCTCCCATAAAATTAAATTACCCAATTAACGAAGTTAAAAAAAAAAATTAAAAAAAGAAATGGTTGCTAAAACAAAATTAAAATGAGGGCACAATTTGTTTTAAATTGAAGAGTATTTACAAATTGTCTTAGAAATCAGTGTTTTTTAAGGCAAAATATGGTTTTTAAGCGTTTTTTCAAATTAAATAAATTTTTTTATTAATTTAAAAAAAATTATCTCTTCCATCCTAAAATCGAAAAAACGCATTGTGCTACGTCATTTTTGCGCCTAAAAGAGATATAACAGAAACCTCCAATCGCACAAAATACCTTTAGTTACAATAAGGGTTCATATCTAAACATGTAAACATGTATGGCATTTAAACTTTTGATGAGCGATAAAGTGTAAATAGCGTAAATGTCGACAAAATGGCGGCTGCGATAAAATTATGACTTTTTTAAATTTTAAACCTTTTAAAAACCTTCATTAACATAGAAAAATAAATAAAACGTGTTCATATTTACTTCAACTACTTTAAATATGTAATTATTAGCGCCAAAGACAACAATCATTCACACACGTAGATTTACATGCTAGTTTACACTAAGGGTTCTCATCTAAGCAAGTAAACATGTAAACATGTATAGCATTTAAACTTTTGATGAGCGATAAAGTGTAAATAGCGTAAATGTCGACAAAATGGCAGCTGCGACAACATTATGACTTTTTTAAATTTTAAACCTTTTAAAAACCTTCATTAACATAGAAAAATAAATAAAACGTGTTCATATTTACTTCAACTACTTTAAATATGTAATGGTTAGCGCCAAAGACAACCCTCATTCACACACGTAGATTTACATGCTAGCTTACACTACAAAAAAGGCTCGGAAATGATGTAAATTCACGCCCATACAAATTTTGACAGATAGTTTACGCGCATGTAAGTTCACAAGGTTTACAATGTTTACGGGTCAGTTACATACTTAGATGAGAACCCTTAATGTTTAATCATATTTTGCGAAGCTCTAAAATGTAAATTATATTTATACAATTTAATTTACAGTGGCGCCATTTGTTATCATTAAGAATTATTTCTTAATACCGCAATGCTGCTACTTAAGTAACGCTAATTGTGTAAAAGAGACAAATCGATGACGCTGTGTATTTAAAAGTTTTCGTTAATTTGGTCAGTGGCGTCGCAACTGCTTACTTAGTCAGACGAGTAACGAGTGATTTTGGTATAGTTTCGTGAGATTATAAAATTTTAAAAAATTTGTAAGTAAAAGTATAAGTAACCGAAATGTAATTTTACATCACATCAAAATCACATTGTTACAATTAAAAAAAATTAGGTAAGGCTTTACTCGATTGAAAGTTTCTGTAATCTCGATCCGCGCCTCAAAACTGTAACTGGTCTAGCTTCTAAACGACTTCCACGCCCATTATGAAACTTGAAAATGATTATCTATACATAAGCTGTTTAAAAAATAAAAAAAAATTTAAAAGGTCCAACTTTGTGAAATTCAAGTTCCAAAATTTTAAACAAAGTTTTTTTCAAAAAATTTATTTATTAAAAAATCCAAAATAGCATTTGAAAAGCTCATTAAATTAGGTATAAATTCGACTCCTTGAGTTATTTTATTGCAACTTTTTAAACTGGGTAATGGAATTAAAAGAAGTGCATACCTGCCGGTAAGTAAAATTTCGAAAGACCTCTAGTTCATTAACCAGACTTTATATAGGTATAACATAATCAAATATTACTCAAAACGGAAGCATAAACATTTTTTACTTGTCCACTTCACGTGGAATACCCCGTAAGTCAAACAAGTTTTATGTTGTTAAAAAACTTTTAAGAGCAAATCTTCGAGATATTGGAAATCGATTGTATTTCAATAAATACAAATTAAAGAACTTTTAGAGTAGAATATAAAATTAAATAATCAGAAAAAACATTATTTTTTTATTTTTTACTTTATTTTTTAGGGGTATTCACGATTCAGTGCACTTGCCAGTGAAGTTGAGGACTTGTGCATTTAGGCGCTATCACTTTTTTAAAGCTGTCAAAATTTGCAATTTGCACAAGTGCTCAAGTCTTCAAGATTGGGGCTTCAGTAGAAAAGCACTTGTGCATACTTTTGACGTAAGTGCATTTTGGTTTTGTAAAGTGCACAAGTCCTAACGTCCTCAACTGCATTGGCAAGTGGTGGTTTCCAAAATATTTCTTATGAAATTGAATTGCATTAAAAAGCTATTTATGAAAATTTAACGAAAATATATGCAAGCAATTATCAAAAATTAATTAAATGGTTGTAATCTAAAAATGCCTACTTAAAAAAACAAGATATAAAGAGAAGAAAAGAAGAAATGGAAATCTGGCATTTTTTTAAATAAGCTGTACAGTGACTGAGCCCATACAGAAGATAAACAAAAATAAAAGGAGTGGTTCAAACTTTAATTTAATCAATTTGGATAAAGAAATCAGATTTAATGCAAACCTATTATTTTTCTCAAAATTCGCGTTTGTATTCCAAATTTTGAGCATTTTTAAAATGTTATGGATATAAAAAAACTCTACAAAATATGCAAAAAAGTAATTTTCGTTTAATGTCTAATTTACTTTTCTTCTTTGCAAAACTGTATATTTTTAAAATGGTTTTCTAGTTTTCAAAATATATTTCATTTACAACGTAAAAATTTGCCCATTCTTTTTGATAGAAAAAAAAAAAAAAAATATTTTAGACCTTTTCTGGAAAAAATTATAAAAATAGAAATGGTGAGCTACGGATAAATACTTTCTAATTTTTTTTGCAGTCAGTTAATTAGGTCCGAAATATAGCATTTTTTTTTATTTTTGGCCGAAAAAAAGGAGTGTGGCAATTGCGTTCTCAAAACAAATCCACTACCAAAATTTTAGCTTAATCGGCTCAGTAGTTTCGGAATCTTTTCATGATTTCTTAAAAGTAGGAGAAGCTAAAGAGGAACCACGCCCATTTTTAGTACATTAGCTTTTAGTCTAATAAAATAATAAGTTTCTATGAAATAGCAATTTTGGACGATTTTTCAAAATGAGATTTCACAAAGAATAGGTACAGTTCAGTGAACTTTTCTACGGATACTGCAAGATAAAAAAACGTTCTTACGATACTTGTTTACATGAATGCGGGAATCAGTGGAAATTTTTTGTTTGACTGCTTCAATTGGATAATTTTTCTTAAATTTCCTAAATTTTCTTAAAAAAATGAAGTAACCGAAAAGTTTTGATTGCGAATTGAAAAATGCCTCATATTTAAAATGTTTTGATGCATGATCATTTATTTGAAACTTTTAACAAAAGGCTTCTAAAATCTTCGATAAACTCTTCGAAGAAATAAAATAGTTTTAATAATATTGAAGTTTATGAAAATAAGATTTAAATGAAAATAATCGTTAAATATTTATTGAATCTAAGAAAAAGCTATCCAATTAAATCTGTAAGAAAAAAAAAATTACAAAATACTTTTAGTATGTTCCATTCACAGATGCTTTAAGAGCGTGGTAGCTCTATAGAATTCTTGATTCATGAAAGAGCTGCTTTAAAAATTCTGAAATTCGTTGTAATCTTTTAAATCTTGTTTGTGCTCTCCAAATAAATAGTTTTTAGTTTTAGTTTTGTTTTTAATTTAAGTTAAATAGCTGCCAGTTGTAACTAAATCTAAACTCAGTTATAATATTTTAGATCTTCTCTGTACTCTCCAAATAAATAATATTTAGTTCCTTATTACAAATTATTTTAAGTTCACGAAGGTTTTTCCTATGAAATGCTTAAACAATTAAGCAACGCTCGAATAAACTGGGATTGATTGATTTATAAAGTGAAAAAAATCTTAAAAAATAATAGACTCTCATTTAATTTTACTAAAGAAAGACTTTAATCTTTTTCTAGAGAACAATTTGGATTTAAATTTTCTTAAATGTCTTACAATTAGTTCTATATTTTTCACTTTTCAGAAAAAATTAAAACTTTAATAAATTTGTGCTATTTATTACTCACCGTTGTTGGTTTGCCACGCATCGATAATGTTACGCGCAAGTGCAGCGCTTGTCCAAAGTCAGGATTGCGCACCGATAAAATGCCAAACCATTCCAGGCCATCAAAGCGATATTGAAACACTTTGGGACATGGACTGATCGGCATGCCTTGCGTGAATATTTTATTTATTTGATCCAAGATGATAAACAAAATTGTTGTAATATGGAAATACATTTTGATGAATATTTCAACACGTGCGACTAGAACTAATTAAACACCACTGCAAAGTCTTTTCTTATATTAGAAAGTTACACTGTCAAATTAAAATATTTTTTTAAGAGCGAGAGCAACTCAATTGCTTGATCGTTTGTTATCAACTGATTTGTTGTGACGTGCGGCACTTTGTACTTAAACTGACAGATCGGTTTGTCGGTGGTGCACTTGTTGCACAAAGACTGTCCATATCAAGTGCAAGAACAAAATAAAATTTCTACATGAAAGGCCTGTGAATGAATGGATGCGCGATCAGTGATTTTTGGGATTTTCCACATACTCCATTCGTGATTATTCTAGAGTAGCCATAGAGATCATAAAACCTGTCGCGTCTGCAAATAACTTGCTTTAATCCTTTTGTGGATTTTTATGATTCGGGAGTACCTGTAATGATCGTTAATGAGTTTCGCCCTTTTTAAGTGGTTTATTTTTTTGCTATTTTAACTACTATGTTCAGGCAGAGACTATAAATACTTATAGACATTGCATGTGAAAGGAACGGCACGAAATGAAAAATTTGCCCGTACAAGACAAGAGACCCGACGAGTAACAAACCTACCGAGTACTCGCTTGCAAGAATTTGTGTTGCTAGCACAACATCATATGTTCCTTAAAGTTTTGTTTATGTTGCTAGAGCGTGTTGCTATATTTTATATGCATATATATATACATATATTTTTTAGATTTCGCAGTAGTGCAGCATGTCGTTTGTTTAGGTTTTTTTTGCTTGATTTGTTGTTGCTGCATTGGTTTTTTTTTTTGCTGCTATTTCTTGTGCTTGGATTTTGTTCACGTTTTGGCAGCTTTTGATCTTTAGAAATAAATCATATTTTTGCGATATTGTCTATCTGAGGCGAAGGCGTTTAAGATAAATAGCTATATCTTTTTTATTTCTAATCGGATTCAAATGCTCCAAAGAACAAAATTTTAGAAAATGGATTAATCTTTCAAATGACATTAAAATTAAATTTTTTAAAAAAAAATTAATTATTTATTATCTACCTATTTTAAACCGATTTAAAACAAAAACTCTAATCTGCTGCACAGGGTTAAATTCACTCAATCCTTTTAATTTCACTTTTTTCAAGAAAATACTATTAATTTTGTTGTTATTCAAGATCGTCAGATATAAATCATATTTTTGCGATTTTGTCTATCTGAACCAAAGACGTTTTAGATAAATCGCTATATCTTTTTTATTTCTGAACGGATTCAAATGCTCCAAAAGACAAAACTTTAGAAAATTTATCAATCTTCTAGATGACATTAAAATTATTTATTAACTATTCTTACCTTTATCCTTTCAAATTACATCAAAATAAAGTTTTGCAAAAATTAATCGAATTCTTTATTTACTATTTTTACCTTTATCTATTCAAATAATATCAAAATTAAATTTTAACAGAATTAATCCAATTACTTATTAACTAATTTAAAAAGATTTAAAACAAAAACTCCAAATATCACTTTTAATTGATTTTTTTTAAAGAAAAGACCATGAATTTTATTTTCGTATTTTATTTATTTAGAATTAAATTATGATTTGCCTAATTTGTTGTTAAGACAAAAATAAATACTAGTATTCTATTGCCACGCAGGACAATCGGCAGCTACACGAATTGCCTTGTTGCTTTGCCTATTTTGTAGCATCTTCCAATTGGAGACATTGCATTAACTTAAACATGAATTATTATAAAATAAGTTTTGAAGTTTTTTGTGATAAATTTAAAATTTGCTTAATAAATTAAATTTTTAAATTTTTTTCCTTTTCCTTCGAAAATTTAAAAATTACAAAATAAACGAAATTTTTTAAGACTTCTCATTTGCTTTTAAATTTCAATTAATTCAAATGTATTTAAGTTTTAAGGAAATGCCATTAAAAAACAAAAATATTTACAAAAGCATGAAGGAAAACATTGCTGAATGAGGTGCACTTATTTTTAGCAATATGAGGTGCATTCAGTTTAGAGTTGCACAGTACTGAAAGGTCGGGCAATGGACTTAACTATTGTGATAGCAAAAATTTCTTGCAAAAAATCAATCAGACGGACTTATGGACTTCGGACAGACGGTCTAACATTTACACATACATACTAACAGACTGACAGACAAAAAGGGATATGGAGAAACAGACGAAGTGACAATCGGATTATTTTAAAAAATCCCAAAACGACGAATTGACAGACAGACTTTCAGACAGACCTTCAGACAGACTTTCAGACGGACAAACGGACTGCTTATGCATTTAAAAGCCTTTGCATTTTTGCATTGGCCTTACCTTGCTTTTCTCTGGATCGGATGGATTTTTTTTTTAACTCTTCGGACGCTAGATTTTCTTTTAACCATTTTGAATTCTTTCGAATTAAAACAGTTATAAGAAATTCTAGGATGATTTGCCTGTGCTCAAAGCAACTCCCATTTTCATCAAACCACTCTGGAGTTGCAAGATTTGAGTGTGCAATACAGGACTTTATTATACGATTTTTTAAATTCGGTTCGTGACAACTTTTATGAAATATACCTTTGTATATTGAAAAATGTTGTACACAAATATTGAAGAATTCGTCGGATGGATTCTTCAAACAAATCCGACTGTCACTATAGTTTTTAATGCCAAGAAAAGATTCTGAGTCGAAAGAAAACTTTTCGAGCTTCAGAAGATTTTCTTGGCATTTTTCACATTTAATTTTATTATTGAATTTTGCCCTTAACCCATACCCAACGAAGTACCGACCCACTTTTATTTCCAAGGGGCTTAAGGAAGTGGGCTCAGAAAATTCCTCTAGCTCTTCTATAGTTTCCTCATTGTGATCGGACGGACCCATTGGTGAAATAGTTGGTGAATTTCAGAGTATGTTATCAATGGTAAAATTAATTGTATCACCAACTATTTCACCAATGGGTCCGTCCGATCACAATGAGGAAACTATAGAAGAGCTAGAGGAATTTTCTGAGCCCACTTCCTTAAGCCCCTTGGAAATAAAAGTGGGTCGGTACTTCGTTGGGTATGGGTTAAGGGCAAAATTCAATAATAAAATTAAATGTGAAAAATGCCAAGAAAATCTTCTGAAGCTCGAAAAGTTTTCTTTCGACTCAGAATCTTTTCTTGGCATTAAAAACTATAGTGACAGTCGGATTTGTTTGAAGAATCCATCCGACGAATTCTTCAATATTTGTGTACAACATTTTTCAATATACAAAGGTATATTTCATAAAAGTTGTCACGAACCGAATTTAAAAAATCGTATAATAAAGTCCTGTATTGCACACTCAAATCTTGCAACTCCAGAGTGGTTTGATGAAAATGGGAGTTGCTTTGAGCACAGGCAAATCATCCTAGAATTTCTTATAACTGTTTTAATTCGAAAGAATTCAAAATGGTTAAAAGAAAATCTAGCGTCCGAAGAGTTAAAAAAAAAATCCATCCGATCCAGAGAAAAGCAAGGTAAGGCCAATGCAAAAATGCAAAGGCTTTTAAATGCATAAGCAGTCCGTTTGTCCGTCTGAAAGTCTGTCTGAAGGTCTGTCTGAAAGTCTGTCTGTCAATTCGTCGTTTTGGGATTTTTTAAAATAATCCGATTGTCACTTCGTCTGTTTCTCCATATCCCTTTTTGTCTGTCAGTCTGTTAGTATGTATGTGTAAATGTTAGACCGTCTGTCCGAAGTCCATAAGTCCGTCTGATTGATTTTTTGCAAGAAATTTTTGCTATCACAATAGTTAAGTCCATTGCCCGACCTTTCAGTACTGTGCAACTCTAAACTGAATGCACCTCATATTGCTAAAAATAAGTGCACCTCATTCAGCAATGTTTTCCTTCATGCTTTTGTAAATATTTTTGTTTTTTAATGGCATTTCCTTAAAACTTAAATACATTTGAATTAATTGAAATTTAAAAGCAAATGAGAAGTCTTAAAAAATTTCGTTTATTTTGTAATTTTTAAATTTTCGAAGGAAAAGGAAAAAAATTTAAAAATTTAATTTATTAAGCAAATTTTAAATTTATCACAAAAAACTTCAAAACTTATTTTATAATAATTCATGTTTAAGTTAATGCAATGTCTCCAATTGGAAGATGCTACAAAATAGGCAAAGCAACAAGGCAATTCGTGTAGCTGCCGATTGTCCTGCGTGGCAATAGAATACTAGTATTTATTTTTGTCTTAACAACAAATTAGGCAAATCATAATTTAATTCTAAATAAATAAAATACGAAAATAAAATTCATGGTCTTTTCTTTAAAAAAAATCAATTAAAAGTGATATTTGGAGTTTTTGTTTTAAATCTTTTTAAATTAGTTAATAAGTAATTGGATTAATTCTGTTAAAATTTAATTTTGATATTATTTGAATAGATAAAGGTAAAAATAGTAAATAAAGAATTCGATTAATTTTTGCAAAACTTTATTTTGATGTAATTTGAAAGGATAAAGGTAAGAATAGTTAATAAATAATTTTAATGTCATCTAGAAGATTGATAAATTTTCTAAAGTTTTGTCTTTTGGAGCATTTGAATCCGTTCAGAAATAAAAAAGATATAGCGATTTATCTAAAACGTCTTTGGTTCAGATAGACAAAATCGCAAAAATATGATTTATATCTGACGATCTTGAATAACAACAAAATTAATAGTATTTTCTTGAAAAAAGTGAAATTAAAAGGATTGAGTGAATTTAACCCTGTGCAGCAGATTAGAGTTTTTGTTTTAAATCGGTTTAAAATAGGTAGATAATAAATAATTAATTTTTTTTTTAAAAATTTAATTTTAATGTCATTTGAAAGATTAATCCATTTTCTAAAATTTTGTTCTTTGGAGCATTTGAATCCGATTAGAAATAAAAAAGATATAGCTATTTATCTTAAACGCCTTCGCCTCAGATAGACAATATCGCAAAAATATGATTTATTTCTAAAGATCAAAAGCTGCCAAAACGTGAACAAAATCCAAGCACAAGAAATAGCAGCAAAAAAAAAAACCAATGCAGCAACAACAAATCAAGCAAAAAAAACCTAAACAAACGACATGCTGCACTACTGCGAAATCTAAAAAATATATGTATATATATATGCATATAAAATATAGCAACACGCTCTAGCAACATAAACAAAACTTTAAGGAACATATGATGTTGTGCTAGCAACACAAATTCTTGCAAGCGAGTACTCGGTAGGTTTGTTACTCGTCGGGTCTCTTGTCTTGTACGGGCAAATTTTTCATTTCGTGCCGTTCCTTTCACATGCAATGTCTATAAGTATTTATAGTCTCTGGTTCAGGTTAAATTTTGAGCTGGTCTTATAAAATTCTTTGGAAAAACCCAAAATGTCATTATGACAAGTACAGCGGATGAGTCAAGAGCTTAGCAATAAATGGTGAATACAGTAGAGCGGCAATATGAGGCAGAAGTCTTGGCAGGGTTGCCAGGTTAGTTTTTAATGAAAATTAAGACTTTCAAGTCTTTCTTTTCATCCTATTAAAACTTAATGCTCATATATTATTTCTGAGATTATCGGGAAACTATAAACTGCAACAATAGTTAAAATAAAAGTTTGAAAAAAATAAGAGGTTGTTTACGAAAAAAAATCTTCAGCTACGATTAAATTGAGAATTTTTTCCTAAATTAGTCAATGAAATAAGAAGATCAACATTAAAAAACATGTTCTTGTATGTAGGTTTCTCAAAACTTTTAACATTTTTTAATTTATACCTAATTTTTAAGCATAATGCATATAAAAAATTAAATATTTTTTCATGATTTTTGCACTAAAAAATTTTAAAAGCATAATTACTATTTTTACCACTTGCATTGGCATACAATTACTATCATAACTTCAATAAGATTATTTACTTACTTACTTACTAATACGATTAATTAAAAGAACAAAAAAAAAAACACTGTAAATACTAACGGTACTGCTGAAGTAATTTTTTTATTGAACTTTTATAAAAAAAAAATTACATTAAATATATTAAAAAACGACTCTTGCTTTACTTAACAAAGTTATATTAAAAAATATATTCTACTTAAAACTTTTATAGTTTTAAAGATATATGAAGTGTATTGGTGTCATACTAACGAACAATTTTTTACACAATTTTATTTCAGAAAATTTAAATAATACAGGCTTACACTAAAAACCGTGTCCACTTTCGTCTTCTCTAGAATAAACTACATGCAACACAGACAGACAACAATTTAAAAAATCAAATTTTTGGACTGCATTCACATCCTTCAAAATGTACAGCGCAAAAATAATTAAAAAAATAATACAATGAATATTTTATTTAACAGCTTTTTTATATGTATAGATTTTTCAATACGTCAAACGACAAATGATTTTCTAAAATAAAAAAAGACAGTTTCGACATTATCGTAAGTGTATAAGTACAAATACTTTTTATAAAGTAAAAGAGAATAATTCTGGCATTTTTCGAAGATATTTTTAAAAATTATTTAAAAAATATATCATCGTTTAAATAAAATTAGTATAAAAACAAATTTATTTTGTCTCATAATTTTTTGTTTAGTATTTTTGGTGATTAGTTTGTTATGGTTGTTAATTTTTAAGTTGGTTAAAATTAATGTAGTTCAATATTATGTTTAATAAATGGAAATTAATATTTCAGAAAAATATGAATTTATTATTTTTAAAAAAAGAGACTGCATAGCACAATGACCATGCGCAGTATTTGCATATGTAAAACTGTTTTGTAGTAATACAATTTTTTATAGCTACCCCGAAGGAAAATAAACTAATTTAAAAGTAGTTTAAAACTAGTTTTTCACCTATAACTAGTACTTTATTTTAAACTATTTTAAAAGTAGTATAAATACAACTAGTTTAAAAGTACTTTATTTTCGTATACTTTAAAAGTAGTTTAAGGTAAACTTACTCAAAAGTACCTTATTTCTTTTAACTTTATTTATAAAAATATATGACTCTAAAGGCTTTTATTTGAAAAATTAATTTTGAAAAGTCTTTTGAGACTTTTATTCTTTAAAAATCTTAATAGAAGTCCTACAATAAAAAAACTGAGCATAAATTAAAGAGACAATAAAAAAAAGAACTGACCAATTACCAGCAACCAATTTATTACTTCGATTGAATTTATTAATATTTTCGACTGTTGAAAAGATTCATATTCAACAAATAAATAACATACAATACTTTTTTTAAAAATAACTTTTAAAAAGACTTTTATAAAATAAAAGTCTCAAAGGACTCATAAAACAAAGTTTTTGAAATCAAAGACTCTAAAGTTTGATTTTATTTTACAAAAGTTAAAAATAACTATTAAAAATAAAACATATTAAGTGAGATTTAAAACTAACTTATCGATTTACTTTCGACTACTATCAATTATATAATAAAAGTTTGTTAAGACTCTTATTTCAGAGACAGACTTTTTGGAAAAAAGTCATAAAAATCTTAACCTCTGATTTAAGTATATAACTTGATATTTTATTTAATTTTAAGTGGCGGCCGTAGCCTAGTGGGTAGAGTGCGTGGCCCCTAATCTAAAGAACCGCTGTAGCCCGGGTTCAATTCGAGCTCAGACAGAAAGTTTTTTCAATTGAAACAATTTTTCTGTTCGGTCGTCACCTCTCTGCAGACAATGGCAAACCTCAGAGAGTAAAAATTATCATGTAAAAAGCTTCTTGAGAACATAAGCCGTTCGGAGTCAGCATAAAATACATAGGTCCTGTTCTCGGTCATTTGTGATCAAAAATTTAGTAACACGCACAACACAATTAATTAATAGAAGCTAGGTCAAAGCCTTTCCAAGGGCTGAAATGGCTAGTTTATTTTTTTTATTTTATTTATATTTGGGCATAAGATTTCTTCAAAATAAATGCAATAAATGTATTTTCAAATTTAGAGCTGTTTTCTTTAAAGACACTCTACATAAAAAACCTCTTCTTGTCAGCCTGGAAAGTCTTTCGAGCAATGTCTTTTGGGTCTGTATCTTCCATAGAATAAAAGGCGTCTAGTGCAAGGAAAAAGAAAGAAAAAATTATAAATTCCTGTAAATAAATAAAATAATGGCTTTATTTAATATATTCAGGCTAAAGGTCCAATTTCTAAAAATATATAAAAAAACTTAGTTTATTATAAACTATTTTTATTTTCCCATCAAAAAAACTTCAGGGTGTATTAAAAAATAGTGATTTTATGTTACATTAAACAAAATTTAAAAAACTCTAATAAACAATAAAAACATGACTGACCTAACATTTAAACACTGCAGATTAAATAAATGTTTGCCTTTGAAACCTGTGTAGAAGTTTTTGAAGTCCTTGAGACTCTTTTTACCGTGGGTACCATCGATGTTGTAATTGAAAATTATATATATTAATTTAAAACTGAAATTAGTTTTTTCCTTGGATTCCCCTCATTAGAGAATTTCTGCTTCAATCTAGGAAAAAAAGACAATATATGAAATTTAGTAAATTAAATTTTTCTACATATTTAATGGACTGCCCATCAAGTTTTTTAATTTATTATTTTTTTTTATTTTTACAAACATGCTTCGTATTACCTTTGTCATCCGTTTGTAATGACGATAAAGAGGCGTGACAGGTACATATATTGTTTTGGCTTGAAATAAAATTCTTGAATGTAAAAGTTTTTTTATGTTTATATTTTGTCACTACACAAAAAAGAAATAATGAAAATACAGAAACAGAAAAATAGCAAAAGAACATATGCGAAATAGAATTACCAAAGCACAATAGCAATAAAAATCTAGGAAGAGCCGATGCATGCTGCATGCATTTTAAGCTATTTTTAAAGTAGTTCTCTTTAAAATACTTTTAAACTAGTTCTTTTTTGGCAATCGACTTTTTCATTCTGATAGGGTACATACTGGATCTGTATTTGTATTCATCTATATTATGTATTCCAATGTTACTGAAGATTAACAAAAACAATAAAAAACGAAAAAAACGAAAGCAACTGATATTTATTTATATATGTACATTTTACATATCTCTAAATAACAATAACAACACAAGCAGCACAACAACAAAAGAAACGATGTTCCCAATGGGCAAAAGCCGGGCTTCGAAGCGCTACAAGCAGGCCTTCATATGGATTTTGTAGCCCTTCAGAACTCATTTACAAGCCCATTAACTTCTTTAATGAAACGAGAAAATTTTCTAGAACTTCCTCTCTCGCGACTCTTAATAGGCCTGTTAGAAGCGATTTTTTTTAGAATGCATGATAAAAAAAGGCTTATTATAATCATTAACTTATGATCAATTTTTACTCTGACCATCGCCTGGCATCTTATTCGCTCGTATATCGCATTTGTTAACAAAGCTTAGCGTACTTTGCGTCATTACAAATGAAATCAAGCATTCAGTGACGATGGTTCAATACCCAGCTCAAACAAAAAATGTTTTCTTTTATAAATATTATTTTTTTACAAATTTTTTAGTTCATATACAATTTTAAAAAATTTTTAAACAGTTGTTATAAATTTTCAATTAGTTTTTTATAAGTTTTTAAGACAAAAAATGATTCGTCCGTTGCCGAAGAATATTGTGGAGTGCATTTACTAGCTTTGAATGGAAGGTAAAAGATGTCGTGCAATAGCAGCAAAACTCGACGACAGCAAAAGCGTTCTTATAAAGATGCGCAAAAATATGGCCACACCGCCATAAGTAGACCAAAAATCTTGAGCACAGAACAGGATCAATGTATTCTTTGAGATCTGCACCAGCACAAAGTGGAGACGGCAATGCAAATCTACAAAAATGTAATACAATATGATAATTTATGCTTGTCAGCAGCGACAGTTAAAAGTACATTGCGTTCTGCTGGTTTGCGAGGTCGAGCAAAAGTGAAGAATCCTCTACTCACAAAACGTCATCAAAAGCTTCGCCTAGATTTAGCTTAAGACTACTCACATTGCACTATGGAGGACTGGAAGAAACTCATATTGTCGGATTAAACCAAAATTAATTGGATGGGATCAGATGGAAGGTAGTGGACATGACGAAAACTAGGAAGCACTTTTAAGGCACGGCAACTCAGATATTATGTTTCATACTGCCAAAATAACTTAAAAAAGGCTTAAAGATATCGGATTTGAAGTACTGTACTGACCACCCCATTCACTTGATCACAATCTGGTAGAACACCTTAAGAGTGAGCAGAAAACCAGTGTAGTGGCTGTTCCAAGTTCCTTGGTTGAATTGTGGGACATGTAGTAAGAACTTGGGAAGTGATACCACCCAGTGTGTGCCAGAACCTGGCCGAAAGTATACCACGACGAATTGAGGCTGTTCTAGCTACCAACTGTGAATACACAACATATTAATTTAAATTATTCATCTAAGAAAATTTGAATGTTTTACTTAAACACAAACAATTGACCACATGCACTTTTTGCACTTATTTAAGAATAAAAAGATAACGGTTTTAAGATTGCTTTACCAATACATTCATTTTAAAGAAAACACAATTACAAAAAAATAGAGCCTGATGAGCAATATCGGATACCCAGTGGGCAAAAGCAGGTCTTTGAAGCGCTTCTAGCAGGCCATCATATGTATTTCTTAGCCCTTCCGTGCTCGTTTCCAAGCTCATTAACTTTTTTATATGAAATGAGAAAATTTTCGAGGCCTTTTTCTCTCGCGACTCTAAAGAAGCCTGCTAGAAGCCCTTCTTGAGAATGTACATTAGAAAGAAAAGCAATATAAATCAACTTGAAATAAAAAATTTTTTTCAATTTCCAGATTTGAACCAACGTCCTCTCATTTGGCGATCCGGCATCTTATCCACTCGTCCACCGCAGTTGTTAACAAACTTCAGCTTATTTTGCATCATTACAAAATAAAATAAGCTTTCGAAAGCGTGGGTTCGACACCCAGCTCGGACCAAAAAAATTTTTCATATAATGTGATATATTAGCGACCCAACTCGGACAAAAAAAATTTTTTGTTTTTTCTTTAAGATTT
This sequence comes from Dichetophora obliterata, assembly GCA_963920525.1. Classification (NCBI taxonomy): domain Eukaryota; kingdom Metazoa; phylum Arthropoda; class Insecta; order Diptera; family Sciomyzidae; genus Dichetophora; species Dichetophora obliterata. Next base: position 85,483,128 of record OY986439.1, on the reverse strand, counting down.
GATTTTTTTTTAATTGATCTGATCATTTATAACTTTATCAAAATTTTTTAAAATTTTTTTTATATCAAACAACATGAAAAGACTCCAAACATTCAAAAGGTAGGCCTTACAGAAGCACTCATCAATGCACCGAACATGGAAGGTATATTGACATCAATAAGAGCACTACTAGCATGCTTTCTTTTGCGTATCCCTAGCTAAAATGCCCACTGAGTAGGTAGTTTTTTGTTGTAAGCATTTGTATACAGAGTAATTAAACACGTGGTCAGTTGTTTGAGAAACTGTATGTCCGTGATTTGTTTTTTTCGACGTGAAAAAATTTAATCTATTGAAAGGGGACCTCTCTTTATAAAAAAAAATATATAAAAAATTGTATTATAGTTCATATCAAAACAATCTATGACCAACTTGGTCTATGGTCAACTTTATGAGCTGGTCCTATTGATTTCTTTTGAACTCATTTATACTCTATTTTCCACCCTTCCCCTCATACAAAAAACATAAAAAGCAAATAATCCTATTATAGTTCAAAATAAAAATCTATGACCCCTATTGGGGTCAAATGTATGAGCTGGTTCTATTAATTTAAAAAAAGTCTATAACAAGAAATTTATGAACCATAGTGGGGGTCAAATGTAGGAGCTGGTCCTATTAATTTGTCCTCTTAACATTTCTTTTGAACACATCTACACTCTATTTGCCACTTATCTGGGGGTCCTCAAACAAAAATATTTATACTGAACCAATTTTAACCGAAAAATAATGAAAATGCGGTATTATAGCAAAATAACAATACAGCAATGGCAGCGTCAGTGGCAGTGGCAGTGGCAGTGATCAGCTGTTATTTTAGCAATAATGTTATTTAAGGGTAACTCTCACATAACAGCAGCGGCAGTAAGCAGTACTGCTGAGGTTAGCTCTATTTCTAAATTTACTGATACTGCCACACTACTGCCAATAAAATGAATAAAAAAAGCAGACCGACTACATGAAAAAATAAAACAAACATTAAAATTTAGAGCAAAAAAATAAAAAATAAAAAAAGTTAGACGTCAAAATACTGCTACTGCTCACTGCTGAATTGTAATTTTGCTGCAATGATATGTTAAAAAACTACTCATTGCCACTGACACTGCCACTGCCACTGATACTACCACTGCTGTATTGTAATTTCGCTATTATTAATTGTATTTATCTTGCTAAATATGAACAAAGATAATTAAAAACGACAATCACGAAAGCAACCGATTATATATTTGTGTCGATAAGCAATAACAGCTTAAGTCTGATTTCAAAGTTTCGAGAAATATTGCTTCAAAGTTTTCAATCGCCATATAAGTTATATGGAAGGGTATTTTGTTTTTGTGCCATAACTTTGGCTAAGGTCATGCTAGAAGCTGCAGATTTTGAGTGTGTATAGTACTATATGCGAGGAACAAAGTCCAGTTTAGTTTTGTCTTAAGTCGACTTAAGTGCTTATTGCAAAAGGACACAGATATGTAAATTTTATATTCATATTAAACACAAAAACAACCACACAAGCACAAATGAAAAGATGTTGCGTTTGTGATTTCAGCACAGTCGCACACAGCCGACAGTCGATTGAAAAGACGACGTCTACTTTTCTTAATCGGCGCACTGCGCCATAAGATGTTTCATAGCAATTGTAATAATATTTATTAAAGTACTTATTAATGTATATCAAATGTGTACAAAGTTTGATATGAATCCATCAAACCGATTTTCTTTTATAAAATAAACAAAAACAGCTAAAATTTTGACGTTTACGCTGTTCATACCTCTTACTAGAATTACAAGCATGCCTTCTTTTCCCTAGTCCTAGCTTAATTTCCCACTGGGATGCGTTCGAAGAAACATAATAGGTCAGGGGTGCGAGCACGTAATTTGATACAATCGAGGATTGTTGATCGACGTTCAACTAGAAACAAATGGTTTATTGGCAGCATGTAAATTTGAACGAGTTTCATTGCGATTTGAACTTGAAGATGTTTTTGCGAACTATAATGTGAAGTGTCAAACGAGTTTTTTATCTTAAAATCGAAAATTATTTTCAAATTCAAATAAAAAACTATATTCTTTGAGTTGGAGGGAGAGGATCAAGAAAAGGCTAATACAAAAATTACAGAGGTGGAGAGAGGTATTTCAGAGATAAAAGCAGTCACTAGAAATATGTGAAAATGAGTTTTGATGGTTTCTCTTCTTGCTGGTAAAAATTTCGGGTTTTTTCCTTCTCCATTTGTTTTTTATTAATGGGCATATTTGGTTTTGGTTCCATTAAAAAAAAAAAAATTGCCACAAACGATTACTATTTCTTGTCGACTTATTTTTTTTGTTGCAAACAATAGGGCAGCTCACGATCTTGTTGCATCGTTGCAAATGCAAAATAAACAGCTTTTACAAAAACAAAAAGCATATGTTGCAAAAGTTTTTCAATGCTTTTTGTTTTGTAAAAGCTGTTTATTTCGCATTTGCAACGATGGAACAAGGTCGTGAACTACCCTATTATATTAAAAATTGTGTGATGTCAAGTCTTTACAATCGATGATGGTTGATTAAAGCAAAGTATGTGTTGGCAACTGTTAGTTGTATCGAAGAAACTCGATTGAATCAAGTTACGTGCTGGCAGCCCTGTTTCCGTACTCGATTCAAGCAACTTTCAAGCTTGAAAGCAACAAATTTTACATTTTTGTTTTTTTTTTTAATTTTACGTTATTTTACAAATTTTTGAAGCTCAAGAGCACAAACCTACAATTTCACTCTCTCTTCTATTACAATTACTTGAAGTTAGTTAGAAAAAATACCTATTAACAACAAACGATATGTAAAAAACTGATGTTTTATATATATGAATTTTACATACATATTAATAACAACAACAACACAATCAGCACAATAACCAACGATATGATAACAACACCAAAAACAGCTTCTGAAGCCGTTTATGTATCATTTTTTTAATTTGAAAATCTGAATTGCTTCTTCTTAAATTTTTCTATTTTGTGACCTTATTAAAGAAGTGATAAAATCTAAAGTAAGATATTCGTTTCAACCGTAATATAACTGATGTTTGGACTTTTATTTTATCTTAGGACGATAAAAACTAGCAAAATGAAATTCGATATGTAATGAGCTAGATCAGATAAAAATATCGCCTACCTGCCATACAAAGTGTATTTTAATAACGTCACTTTGTATGGAAGGTTGAAGTGGTTTTCATCTGATTTTGCCAAATTTAAATTTTAAAGTATATATTTGAGATCAAAGCTTATGCGTTAAATTGTAAGTCATTGTATATATTTTTTTTTGGAATTTTAAAAGACCTAAAGTCTCTTTGTACGGGAGATAGCCGTGGTTTCCATCTTCCACGGACATTGATACTGTATATCGAATTAAAGTATGTTGCTTTAAAATAACGAAAATGACTGAATTCACCCGAGATTTAATGCCGGTGAATAAAGAATATACTCTTTTATACCTCAAATGCCTCCCTATAGGCTATTAAATTGTTAAAAAAATTATGCAAACAAAATACAATCAAATCTGGATATAACGAATCCACGAAATAGTGAACAACTCGAAATAGTGAACCTTTTCGTAACACAAATTTTAAAGAATAAGAAGAAAAAAAGTAAAAAATAAAGTTTTAAAATGTAAACCAATTAATTAATTTTTATGAAAAAAACTCAATCTCGAAAATGCGCACAGCGCAACCTGCATACAATGAACAGGCATTGCAAAAATTATTTTACATTAACCAGAATCTACTGTATTACAATTTTTTTAAAAATTACGCTTATGAATTTTTTTGATTTATCAATTTCCATCAGCATAGTCAGCGGCAAAGTAATCTATCCTTAAAATTAAGGTGCTAAACTAGACATTTTTTGACGATATTAATTTTTTATAAAATTGATTCAGAAAAATTTGGGCAAAGTTTTGATGAAAAAAATTATTTTTTTGTATTTCTATTCAAGTTTGCTCCGAAACAAAGAAAAATTAAACATCTATGTCATAAAGTTGCTTGTTAATAATTTAATTTTACATATTTTGAGCTATTTAATAATGAAATCGAATGATTTGCTATTTAGTTTTGTTACAAAATGTACAATCACATGTCGAAAATGAACTTTTTTCACAAAATTTTTGTAAAAAACTCATCCATAGGACTTAAAATTTTTTAATTTTATTGTTAGAGGACTATAATACATCAGAAATTTGTAGTGGTTGTCACCATAGTTGCCGACTTTGTGGGTTTATTTAAATGCTGTGGCAAAAGGGAATTCCCATATTGTTTTTAAATTCAGCGTGGTTTTTTTTAACTCGTGTGGGATTTTTTTACCGCAAGTTTTAAAAAAAATTATTTACATATATTTTCATTTCAAAATTCTATTTTACTTGAATTCTATATTATTGCTTTATGTAAAAACTTTATGCCACGGTAAGGATAAATTCACATCCTATACACAATAACACAAACTTATGTTACAGAGTCATTTCAATATAGCATTAAAGAAATGATACTATAAAATATTAATGATAAAGATTCTTTTATTCCATTTAAAAAAAATGCTTAAGTTTTCTTCAAATTGCAGCGAAGGAAGTTTTAAAGAGATTTGCCGTTGACAATTTAGACTTCTTAAAAGAACTATCTATTTTAGATCCGAAGAAAATATTAAAAGGGATAAATTATAAGCTTGGTTCGTTTAGTTCCCCATATAATAAAAACTGAAAATATCAATAAAATTGGTATTACATTAAAAAATAAAAAAACTAGACAATTAACATACAAATTCAACGAACCCACCTTGAATCAAAACCGAGTTAATTGCGTTATTGTATAAGAAAATAATTTCCATTACAAAATTAATTTAAACTTTACAGAAATTTTAGATTCATTAATGGTAAGTGGATTTTTAATTTTTTTAAATTTAATTGAAACACTGCTTGACAAAAACAAAATTAAGTCACAGCCGCAAAATATTCGTTATACGTACTATATACACCACGTTTTTGAGCCGTAAGCTGCGTATATTTAATCCCTTACAATTTTGTTATTGCAAATTACGCTGCTGTAAACTTACCGAACATACGCTGTTTACATCGACATTGAATACCACGAATAAAACCTTACTCGTTTCTCAATTATATAAATATCCCTTTTCGCAAAATTTCCCTTTACCAAATATTTTCTTCTTTCACTATGATAACACTTGTCATGCGCTGGAATGTGATAGCAACAACTGTAACAACAAAAATCAACAACAACAATATGTGTAAAGACCACAAAACAAACAAATAACAACCCAAACTAATGCTTTAAGGCGAATTCGCTCTTCGCATCGCTTCATCATTTTAAGTTCTTTGTTGTTGGACGGCTTCAAGATGCTTTTTTAAATAAAGTCTATGAAAAGATTTTAACATCAAACAGATGAGCCGGACAAATCAACAAGTTGTTTATTATTTTCAATTGTATTGATGAAACTCAAATGATTACCATTAAATACATTATAGCAGAGAAGGCTCGTAGATAAGGGGAAATTTTAGGGGTTCAAACCCCTGCCCCTAATGGTCCAGAAAGTATAAAAATATAATATTTAGCATTAAAGAAACTTCAATTTTGAACTGAATTACTACCTATGCTTTAGGATCATAGATAATATGAGAACTTCAGCATAGATTGTGGTTGGAAAAGACCTTAAAAATAATATTGATAAATTGTTCTATACTCCCAAACGACAGCTTATACTGACACAATGTATTAAAGGATATCTTGTCCTTTTTGAATTAAAAATGTCAAAATTTCTTCCAACTAGATGTGTTGTAAGAAATGAATCCATAAATACTAATCAAGAGCCACAGGATTCTGTTATTGAAGCTTTAGACCTATTAATATCGGCTCTCACATTTAAAAACTTTTAAAAACAATAAAAACTTTTGCTTTTCAAATTGCTACTTATCGCTGACACATTTTCAGACACCCTGCCGCTCGAGAATCTGTGAAAACTTAGTTCGGAAATCACAAGTCAATTGAAATGTTTATCAGTTATATTTCACTTGGGTCATGATTCAATTATATATAAGGTTAAGTAGCCATGAAATTGTTCTCATACAACAACAAAACTTGGATCGCAAAATGTCAAAATAAAGCAAAAAAGACAAGTAAACAATCAAATTAAAATTTCTGACTAGAAGTCAAACTATTGAATTTTAATATTAAATTTGTGTTTAAAATAATTTCTAACAATTTTCTTGGAGTTTGAGTTTTTGTTACCACTTCAAAATGCCGAAAAAATACGCGATTCGCCAAAACTATTGGAACAAGGAAAACGTTTCCTTTTTTAAAGTGCCCAGTGACCTTTTTAAACAAAAACGCTGGATGGATGGAATTTGAATCGGCGAATGTCAAAATAAAATATAACAACACCAAACAGCTGTTTTTGACATTTGCCGACAGATATGTGCTCTCAGCTTACTCAACCCTATATATAATTGAACTATGACTTGGGTTATGTTGTAGAGTTCAATTTTAAAATATTTTAAATTTTAAAATTACTTTGTATATATTGGTAGGGTGAAGTGGGGTATTGTGTACCATGGGGTGATGTGTAACACGGAGATTTAACATACCAAATGTTGACATATGAGTGAATAAACAACTATAACCTGTTTCTTTTGACAGTATCTAGTTTTTAGTAAGTGTTGGTAGCATGCAGACATAATTTCCTTAGAGTTCTTTTAAAGCGTGAAAAATTGTTGTCAAAACGTTTTTTATAGCTTACAAGCAATAGTATTTTGGATAGAAATGTCATTAGATTTAACAAGTGAGTAGATGTAAAATGTGCTATTGTTAAATATATTAAAATTTCATTTTTTACATTGTTGTAAAGTACCATCAATAAAAAAAAAAAAATTGTTTACAATGGGGTGATGTGTTATACTCAAGGTTGTATGATGTCTGTACGTGCAGACATTTAATTAAGAAAGTTCTCAAAGTAATAATTTTAATTAACATAAGTTAAAATAAACTTACAAAAATTAAAGCTTCTGATCCTTAAACCAACATTTTGTTGATGTTACACATCAAGTGAATAGTCCAAAAAAGTCGTGCTATACATTTTTGTTCTACTTCATACAATTCTTAAAATATTCAACAGCCATGAAAAACACCAAATTCAAATTGGTTCTTCTGATAGGAAAAGGCCTTTAAACCAATCCAAAATTAATTTCTTAACATTTTTATTGGAGCAAATAAAAACGTGTTACACATCTTTTTTTTTAAACGAAAGATAGATATATTTTTTTAAATTATTGAAGTAATTTTAAATGATAAATATATTTTTTTTAAATTTCATATGATTTTTTGTTTTTGTGTTTGAAATGCCAAAAAGAAACAAGCACTATGAGGATTTTTGAAAAAACATTCAAGTTTCAAAAGCTGTAACTTTTTGATACGAATTTTCTTTTTTGTAATTTTTTTCACAAAAAAGCTAAGGACATGCTATGGCAACACGTTATGTTATTTTGTTTTCATTTTGCATATTTGGGGATTTTTTTGGGTATTGAAAAAGCAACGGAATTACACAATTTTTTTAAATTTGGATTTTTACGAATTTTTGTATTGTAACAAGAAAGAATATAACATTTTTACGAAAAATAAAATATCTCAACTTTCATGTACTTTTCATGCGTTATTTCGGTTTAGTAGCTCATTTTAAAGAACAATTACATTTAAATGATTTGGATACTAGTTTTTTTCAAATATTAGAAAAAAGTCTTGTAAAACGAGCGTAAAAACGAACTTGTAAAAGTTTACGCACGCAACGCAGCTTGGTACGAAACTTTATAGATTTTAGCTTTATATCAAATCGACTATTCTTCTTAGCCTATGGTATCAACAATTCAAGCAAACATTTAATGTGCATAATCCTGGCTAAGGGCCTTTAGCAGACGCGTTAACATTTCTAGGGCTGAGTAGATTTGCCGCAAAAGAAAGTTCAGAGGAATTTAAAATGTCTATTTTAATCTTCTGCAGCTGACGTGTTAGTCTTAAAGATGCAAAGCACCTACAAGGATTTTAAGACTGGGCACGAAGCTGTTAATACGTAAGTGGGAAAGCAGTGCAATGCTTGCTTTTACACTGCTAGGTTTCAGTGGCGGGGTGGATAGTTTTCTGTCGTACGTGTGCTACCCTTGGAACCTTAAAAAAAAAATCATGCATATGCAGACAAAGAATAAAAAAGGGCAAACTTCATTTTCCAGATATAAAAAAAAAAAAAAAATTAAAATAGTACAAACAAGTAAAAAGACAATAGATAAAGAAAACGCAAATTAAAGATAAAAAATCAAAAATTTTTATATAAAAAAAATTTATTGATGTAGTGAGTTGGTGGCTGGTAGTGTTGAATCTTTGCTGCTCTTTAAGCTCTTTAGTTTATCTTTAAATTTATATAACACAAAAAAAGCTCCCTTCTGCAGACAGTAGGGCGACTTGCTGTTACCTACAATACTTCAATTATTAAGTTAAACCATAGTTAATTTTTTAAAGTTAAGCTCGTGAAGAATAATTTGTTTTTATTACAGCTAAAAAAAATGGAATTGATAAAGAAATTGTACAAAATATTATGAAAATAAGAAATTATAAAAAAATACAAAATGAAAGTTACGAATTCCTACATTTTTTGGTTTCAGTGCTTTAAATGCTTAAAATTCTATTTATACGCGCATATTCACATTCTTGTTAGGTACTAGAAAAATCGGTATTATACTATATATCTGTACTATAAAAATCTGTAATACAGTTAAAGATTATAAGTTGGTAATAAGTATTTTTCCATTTTTTTCTTTCCAGTGTTCATATGTAGCATAAGTTTAGTTTTGTTTGTTCAGATAAAAAAAAGTATACTAATCGAAAGGATTTTTATATATTATTTAATTTTCGTACCGGGATCGGGGATCAGATTTTTTCCATACAAGTCGATACACTTTAATATGTAATATATTATATAGATTTAATAAAATATATTAGTAAACGATTGGAATCGGTCAATGAGTAAAAATATTAAGTAAAATTATCCGGTTCGTACATTTTTGCTTATTACTTAAAAGTACTTATTAAAAAACAGAAACCATTTCTAAAATCGACGTCCAAATTTATTTCCATATGTTCTTCAATTTTTTACAGTTTCTTCGTGTAAGGACTTATAGGAAAGTTTTTTTTTGTTTTGCATTTATAAAAAATTTTAGAAATCTTAGCTAGGATATGGAGGCTTAATTAAAAAACTTCTCGTCTGAATTCTAGTCAAAGCTAGAGAGAATTTTTGTTTGGGGTGATAAGGTTCCCAACCTCAGCTAAAAGTATAGAAGCATTCACGCTTCAACAAATGTCAATTGAAAACATTGTCACACGATATCAAGGCTATTGAAAACCAAATCCTACCTATGCCAATATTTCGATAAAATCAATTCCATTAATACAAAATAAAGTAATGATAACGATAAGAAAAGCGGCAACGATAAAAAATGTGAGCGTGTAAAGTAGAAATCTACTGATAAATAAACCATGTAAATGAACGAAAGTACTCGATGCCTAATCTGACACCGATTCAAGCATTTAATACATTTGAAGTAGGCACACAAAATTCTGTGACCTGTCAAGATGCTAGAAATTCAACGCCTGAAAGTATGCAACAGTAATTATTGAACACACAATAACAACAACAATGAAAACAACATTGATAGCAATAATAACAACAAATTCGCATATAAATTTCATTCCAGCTGATAAATTGTTTCAATCTATGTGCTGAATTTTAATGACATCCGGCACAACTTCCACAACAACAATGACAGCAACAACAACGACTGTAACAACAACAATACCAATAATACATCCCATTTCTGGATAATCCCGAACTAAGCGAAAAACAATAGAATACACAAACTCAAACGGAATAAATTGAAAATTTAAAAAGGAAACGGAAATGGTATGGATGAACATAATGATGAGGATGAGAATGATGAATATTAAGGTGTTGAATTGGGGTTCGCCGGATAGATTGCAAAGTAAATTGAATTAGAATAGAAAATAAGTGGATTTGATGAAGGCGAGTATCTAGCATAATACGAACAAGTGAAACTCATTAAAGGTTCGTTCGCCTCTAAGCGGCAGCGAAGCGATAGAACACTAAAGCATAAAATAACGAAGAAGTGCAACAATTTACAAAAACTGTACTCTCACTGATACACACACACACACACACACACACACACACACACACACACATAACGCACCCTACCACAAACATATGCAAATTGCAACATTTGTTGCATATCCGGCAGTAAAAATGTTCTTGCATAAAGAATGTAAAAAACTATGTGAAATAGCAGCATAAAAGAAGAAGTTCTGTATTTAGTCGCATGCAACAAAGTGTGGCAACGCCAAAACTGTTTAAAAGGTGCTTAAATAAAGTTAAGTGAAAAACGTGATGAAAACTTGTGGGCATCTTCATCAGGCTTTACAGAAAAAGTATGAAACGGAGAAAATTACATGCTCGGGCTCTGTTGTTTGTTAGACAGCTAGTGGTAACTTTTTTATTTTTTGTTCTCCAATTTTTCTTCAAAATTTTCAAGAAATTTGTTTTTTCCTCTCCAAAAGTGCTACAGAAATGCTACAGCCTAAACAACCTAAACAGCTATCAATTGACCTTAGAATGGGTCCAAATAAGAAAAAAACTGCCGGTCCGTCCAACCGTCTGACTGTCTGTCTGTCGTCATAATAACAGCAGTAATTTGAACCAAATCGGATGAAAACCACGGCTACCTCCCATACAAAATGATTTCATCAAAACGGTCAAATCTCTTTAAATTCCACAAAACTTAGTATATGGTCTTGACATTTTGGACTGGAATAATGATAAGTCTTATTTCAGTTTATAACGGGTTATAAGTAAAAAACTGCACTAATTTGAATTGCTTGCAGTTTCAAAACGCTTTGTTTTGACACGAAGGCATTGCGTAAAGAAATGAGTTATTGCATTATCTTTTTATCATATGACTCATGGCAGCGCACTTGTTACATTAGTCCTTAAAATGACTTCATAGCAGCAACATCTCCGCAAGCGTATTGTACGTTTTTATCAGCAGCATTTAGAGAAGGAAAAAAGTTCACATGTGAACATTTTATTGCTAAGGGCATTTCCAAAAGAACGATATATTAAATCCAGAGTACCTTCAAAAAAGTGAAGCAGTTGACACCACGTATCTGGGTGGCCGACAAAGGTCTCTTTATTAAAGCTCATTAATTAAAATCTACTTATAGAATCATAATCGAACTAGAAAGTATTGCTTCAGTATATGTTTATACTACATTTTGAATTTATGATGTGAATAAACTCAATGCAGATTTTTAGTTATAACCCGTGATGTAAGTCAAAGTATTAACAATTTTTTTTTAAAGAAAAAATATTTAGAGAGGAAAAATTAATAACAAATTAATGTTAAGAACAAATATTAAAAGAAGCAAAGTTAACAATATTTTAAAAGAAGAGAAAAATATAGAAATAAGAAACATTGCAGTTAATCAAAATTGAAAAATATATTACTTTCTAAAAGTGACTTAAAAAATTATTTTAATAATTTTTAAATATTTTCCACCAAAACAGCACATTGATATTAATTTCTATCAAAAGAACAAAAGAAATTTTTCAAGAATCAGGGAAAACATAAAATATTTCCTTAAGACTACAAAATAAATATATTTTTTAAACGAATTTAAGTGAATCTAGGCACAGTGAATTAAAATGGAGGATAATTTAGTTTAAGAATTAAATAAACTGAGAGTTTCATCCCAACCCAATTCTAAGCCTACTGCACTCCAATCCAGCCAGTAACCATTCCAAACTGACACATTAAGTAAAAAAATAACCGAATTAGTAGTTACAACAATGCAAAACTTAAATAACCCATTTATTTAGAACGATGACAGCGACTATTTGGTACCACTCAACTCTACGAACTTAAACGAATTTGACAAAATATCAGATATTGTCAAATGCTTACGAGAGTTCTTTGGCCAAGCAGGAGAGTTTAATTACTGGCGGAAAACTGTCGATAGGATTTTCACTGCATACGAAAAAATTAAGGGCACTCCAAAATACTATGCTATTTTACGTACTGTACGACATAAAATTGTAGGTGATGTAGACACTACACTACAATCCTACCGGACACCATTAGACTGGACAAAAAATAAAAAGTGCTTAATGATGCACTACTCAGATAAACGAGATATAGGGGTATAAACTTCTCTCACTCAGCGAAATCTGATAATAACGGAATTCTACCAACAAATTCATCAATATCTTTCACTGATTCTGGACAAGATCGCTTGCTAAGAATCCAGTGAGTAATCTCTTCAAACGATGATCAACGCCTACAGGGAAAAAGCCCTAGACACAGTTATTCGTGATCTTAAAGGCGATCTTCCAAGATTACTAATTCGCGAACCGACAACGTTGCCACAAGCCTTGAACTTCTGCCAAAAGTTGGATAACATGACGTATAGAATGAACTCCATCCAAAGATCGAATAATTTCAGAAAAAAAATACTCCTTTACCACCACCCAGACTACTACGTTCAAACTTTCCTCCTCTATTAACATTCGACAAAAAATTTTTCCCAGAACTGACTGACATCCCACAACCAATATATAATAACAATTCAAACGGATTTCAACGAAACAATCAATATTATTCTTACAATAACTCGCATGTGTTCCAAACTAATAATCAGAACTTTTCAAATAACAACTCGTATCAATCACAACCCAATTATAAGCACAATTATTCTAACAATAATCCGTTTCAACCAAGACCAAAATTTGCCCAATGAAATTTATCAGGATTTAATAACAGGCCATATATGCCCTCCGAAACCTCCAGTACCTATGGAGGTAGACACTTCGATCCAAACTAGACAGGTCAGTTATCAAAATAGGCCAAATATTCAACTGTTTAATAATGACCAGCTTCCCAGCAGATGCATCCCCCAAACAAGGTGCAGAGAAATTTTCATGCCCATACAAATATCGCATGTGATAATACCAATGCCGGAGACACTGGCATCGATACCGATCATACGTTCTCTGATTGATCAAACTAGCGATATTTATTTTTTAGATTAAAAGAGTCTTCACTTCCCTATTTTGAATTTAGAACCAAAGGTGGAGCCGTACTTAACTTTCTAATTGACACAGGTTTTAATAAAAATTACATTCAATCGACGCGTATTAGAAATCTTATTCCCAGTGCAAAGCCTTTCACAATTAATTCAATTGCAGGAAATATCCAAATAACCCACCACACCTTCGTGAACATCTTTGGTCCACAAACAGAAAAATTAAAATTTTTTATACTACCTACATTAACAACCTTCCATGGTATTATAGTAAACGATACGCTTAAACAGTTAAAAGCAACAATACACACGGACGAAAGTTTCATGACAATTTGCCCGAACATTAAGATTCCACTTAAGCAACAGGCAGCACAGTTAACCATATCATTTTGCGCTTATCATACCTTACAAATACACAAAAAGAACAGTTGAATAATTTCATCAGAAATTACCCAGGACTGTTTTCAGATCCCAATAAATAACTAACATACACTTCTACAATAAAGGGCGAGATTCGCACTACAAGTGATACACCGTTTACCCGAAATCATATCTCTATCCGATGGCCCTGAAAGAAGAGGTGAACGACAAGTAGAAGAGCTTCTTGCAGACGGCATTATAAGACCATCGAAATCGCCATACAACTCACCTGTTTGGATCGTTCAGAAAAAAATGGACGCATCCGGTGAAAGGAAATACCGTATGTTGATTGATAATAGAAAACTCAATAATGTAACCATTCCAGGCAGATATCCGATCCCAAATATTAATGACGTTCTCGCTAGCCTCGGTAAAAATCAATACTTTACTATAGTAGATTTGAAGAGCGGCTTCCATCAAATACCATTGAAGGAAACCAACATAGAAAAAACCGCGTTTTCCATTAACAATGGAAAATTTGAATTCGTTAGATTAGCCTTTGGGCTGAAAAATGCCCCAGCTATTTTTCAAAGGACCTTCGACGATATACTAAGGCAACATGTTGGGATATATCATATATCGTTAATGGCAAAACCTAAAAAGAACATTTAGAAAATTTAAAAAGGGTATTCAGAACACTTGAATCAGCCAACATGAAGGTTCAGTTGGACAAGTGTGAATTTTTAAAAAAAGAGGTCGAGCTTCTAGGATATGTCATAGGAATAGATAGGGATAAAAACAAACCCAAAGAAAATAGACGCAATAGCGAAAATGCCCTTACCGCAGAACTTAAGGAAACTCCGATCAAATCTTGGAATTTCCGGATACTATCGACGATTTATTTTGGATTGCACAAAAATTGCAAAATCTTTGACAAGTCTTTTACGAGGAGGGGAAGGTCGTATATCCAAATTGGCTTAAAAAATAAATCCATAACTTTAGGTCAGGATGCAATCGAATCTTTCAATAAGATAAAAAATTCACTTATATCAAAAGATGTTATACTATCTCATCCAAACTTCGAAGAAGAATTCGAGCTAACTACGGACCTATCTGATTATGCGATCAGGGCTGTATGGTCGCAAAACAATAGACCAATCTCAATTATCTCCAGAACTCTTACTAAAACTGAAGAGCACTACGCAACCAATGAGAAAGAGATGCTTGCGATCATCTTCGGTAAAGTGAATGTCGTAGCCGACACTCTCTCTAGGATACCAGTAGAAATTAAATCCCTAACACCAACGATTCATAGCGACAAAAGTTTGGTACACAATTTAATTCCATGTACAGAAGTTCCCATTAACGTTTTTAAGAACCAAATATTTTTCAAACAAGATGATACATCAACCTAACAGTTCAAGATTATATTTCCAACAATTCATAAACACATCATAACAGAACCCGAATATAACGAACAGATCCTTAGTTCACATTTAAAACGATTTCTCAACCCATCCGTCACAAATGGAATCCACACCGAAGAAAGAATAATGGGATTTATTGTACCCACAATTTTTAGTAGTTATAAAGCTCGTTATATGCAAAAATTAGTTGAAGATGTTACAAGTGAGCAGAACCAAAAAAATGTTATATTAAAATTTCACCAACGAGCACATAGAAACGCTGCAGATAATTCGCGTACTTTTCTGGTAAAAAAATGAAAAAGTCAAAAGTAATAAAATTGAGAGAGAATTAACTTCAACTTTAAAAAGTAAACGAACGCTTTCTGGTACAATAATGAAAAATGTCAAAAACGTCTAAGAAAAACTAAAAAAACTCAGCTGCTACACACACAAAGCTACCATTTGACAGTTTTCATCTTTATACAAGATGAAATTCTTCTTGTAAAAACTTTAAAAAACTTGAACAGAGAGAAAATGTGTTTGCTTTCAGACAAACTTTTGAAATATTTCGTTTGCATTCGACTACGCGAACAGACCTAATAAAACTCAAATATTAGAAAAATACTGTTTCCCAGGAATGCTTAGCAAGATAAAAAAATTATTACAAATTCCAACAATTGCAACACAAAGAAGGTAAATATAATAGACATCCAAATCAGATAAAAATAAACGAAACACCACTACCCACTTTCTCCGTGCACACAGTCCATATCGATATATTTTTAACTAAATGAAAATAGTTATGACAGTATTAGATAAATTCACTAAGTTCGCACAAACAAAAATATTAGCAAAAAGAGCCATAGAAGATATTATGATACCTCTAAGAGACATCTTATTTTACTTTGGCGTACCCAAATTAATAGCCATAGATAACGAACCTTCACTGAATTCAGCCTCAATTAAGTTTATGATGCAGGACGAACTAGGTGTAGAAGTTTATACCACGCCACTATACAGAAGCCAGGCGAATGGACAAGTAGATCGTTTTCATTCAACACTTGTCAAAATTATGCGTTGTATTAAAGAAAATGGAGGTCATATAAATTTTGGAGAACTCTTAGAACGTTCAGTGTCAGAGTACAACAACACAATACACTCTGTTTCCCACGTTACAGCTGACAATATCTCCTTCGTAGCTGTAAAGGACTTCGTCTATCTGGGATCCAGCATAAACTCAACCAACGACATTAGCATTGAGATCAAACGAAGAATAACTTTTGCGAACAGGTGTTACTTTGGGCTCAGTAGGCAATTGAGAAGCAGAGCCCTCTCTCGACAAACGAAAATCATGCTCTATAAATCGCTCATCATGCCCGTCCTACTTTATGCATCACAAACCTGGATGCTGAGCAGTTCAGATGAAAGGACTTTAAGAGCATTCGAGAGAAAGATAATTCATAAGATCTACGGACCAATCTGCGTCAATGGCGAGTACCGAAGACGGTGGAATGATGAACTGTATGAGCTGTACGCTGACATCGACATAGTCAAGCGCATTAAAATCGAGCGGCTTCGCTGGCTAGGTCATTTTGAGCTCATGAAAGACGTTGCTCCAGTGAAGAAAATATTCGATTCGGTACCCAGGGGCGGTCAACGCAGAAGAGGACGACCGCATCTTCGTTGGAAAGACCAAGTAGAGGACAACCTGACGAAGCTTGAAATTTCCAATTGACGCCAGCAAGCGAAAGACAGAAATGGTATCGCAACTAAGTTAGTAAGTAATAAAAATAAGCAGGAACCAAAAACTTATAACTATTTCAGGCCAGGTAATTTTTGTAAAACGAAATAGAAGGTTAGGAACAAAATTGTCAAATTCATACTCCAAAGAAATTTTTAAAGAAAACAGGAACAGTACAGTGCTAATCAACCAACTTATATATAAAATTCGAATACGGAATTAACATACAATCCCTACCTCAATAATAAAAAATATAGTTTCCTTTTCATCCTCCTCATTCCGATATGCATTGCAGAAGTAAAGATCTTGAATTACACCAATTGTCAAATAGTTGCTGTAGAAGAACGAACTGAAAAAAATACAGGCAGGAACTTTTAAAATCGTACACGAGATTTACATTGACAAATGTAT